>JAQPZY010001465.1:0-600000 GCA_029931535.1 Margaritifera margaritifera
CTGTATCATATATCCCTGTCTTTCCAGTACACATTTCCTGTTTTCCGGATACTTTGATACAAATGATGTAAGTACAGTGTTTTATCCATTTGATCCAGTGATCTCGGAGTACTTGGTGAAAGTATACCCGCAAGTGTTTTACTTTGTTTCAGATATGATCCAAGTCTGTTATTGAGTCTGTGTATTGTTGAATGCACTCTTGCCTCAAAGTTTCTTGAATAGTTGACATTTTTAGGTACGGAACACTGATTGATCTGTTTCACAGCCTCACATTTCTGCGTGTTTGTATTAAGTTGCAGTCTTTGGTACAACATCACATTAAAGTTTCATTTTCAGCACTTCCAGGAGAATATTTTTATCACTTTCTGTCATGTTTAGATGAGTCACTTGATGAGGGCCCATTGTCTGCCATATCCATTTCATTTAGCTGTACAGTAGCTTGACCTACAATGTTGGAAGCCCTTTGCATAGATGTTCTACAGGTGGGTGGAATGTAAGAGGCTGCAAGTAGGTATCTAGCCCTGGTGTTGCCCATCTGGTGTATCCTGTAGTCCAGCTTGAAACGTCATATTTACAGCAGCAGATTTGGCCCAGGTTTAGCTGTTTTTATCTCGTCATACAGCTTTATTACTCTGGTGACTTAAAACTGCAGTTTCACACATCATAGTATGCTTCCAAGGCAAGTCCCCTTTTGTTTCATTAGCAATTTTGAAATCAGGTCTCACATCTGTTGTCTTGATTTCCATGATGAATGATATCATGTCCAGATTTCCACATTTTTATTCATACAGATCATACATGTCCCCTCATGCTGATTCACTTCTGTCTCTTTCAGGGTCAGTCTTGCTTTGGATGATGGCCGTAGAATTCTAGCAGACACCAGGTGTGCCATTACAGTCTGGTGCCACAACTGACTGGAGACCCCCACCTGTCGGCTTCGTCACTGCCATGAGAGAGAACTTGTCTGCATCCATTCTTCTGGTCACTTGAAGCAGATGCAGCACTGGAACTTGGTAAACTATCATCAGGTCAGAAATCTGACCCCTTTGTTATGTGGAATATTTCCTGGTTAAAAAAAGTTTTCTTCTCTTGGTGTACCCTTTCATGGTTTCAGTTAAAATAACTGCATGTAAAAGTACAAGAATTATCCTCTCTCCCCCCTTATATAACTGGGAAAAGTGTGCTGGCCCCTGGTATCATAGAACTTCACGAACTCTTCAATAACATTGGGAAGCTAACATCTAAGAGCTCCTCCCCTTAAGGGGTGAAAATTACATCACTACCTTAGGTTACTACCCCTAACTAGCGTATTCAGATGCCACCAGATTTCAGGTTGCTACCTATTATTGACAGGCAATGGTTTAATTACTTCACACACTGATAAGGAAAAACCATTGATTTTTGTGATAATGGATTTGAGTCATTTTGCAAAAGAACAAAATTTGTCAACTTGGAGTTTTTAAATTTTTCATGAAAATTTAATTTAAATTCAAATTTTTAAATACAAATATGTATCATTATTTTTTAAAATGGACTCTCCACTCAGAGTTTAGCAGCCAGGTTTTAATTTCTAGTAATTTCCAGATTTGTATGAAGACTAAAAACTAACTACAGTTTATTTCAAGTGTTTATCTTTAATTAATAAATTCACCATTCAACTTTAAGTTTTGTGCATTGTTCCCAGTCGGCCGATTTTCAAATTCATACTGTTTGTAATACAATGGGCGTCAGATAAAATTTATATGCATGCATCAAATTCATTGAAACTTTGCAGCAGTATTTCAGACACATTTATTTTAGTTTTTTTCCATTTCAGGTGAAAATTTCTGACCCTAATCAGTAAGGAAGGTTATAAAAGTTTAAATTGTTATCCTGAGTTTATTATTCAGGTAGATGCATGAAATTTGGACATTTTGTGTATATTGACTTTAAAAATAGAACTATGAAATTAAAAATTAAAAAATTTAAATATTTTTTAAAAATTTGAATTAATTTGAAAAATAAAATTAGAATTTTAAATTTTTGGTAAAAAAATGCAAATGTATTGAGCCTATGGGGTGTGATACTCAGTATTATCACCATGTATGTATTTCTACATCTTATAGAAGTTGCAAAGGTGGATATTTTTGAAATTATGTCAGAGAAAATCTTGTTCAATTACAGTGCCAGCACCTAACAGTACTTGCATATTCTGGACAGGCAATGTAACATCAAATAGGTTATATGGGCTATTGCCATATAGGGACCCTGAGACAAACATTTGGAAAAAGAAACCTGTCCATAGACTGGCATTCACAATAAAGATGAGAAGTGTAAACATTCCAAAAGAGTTAGATGCATCGCATTTATGCCACAATAGTTTGTGTGTGTGAATGCTGATCACCTCAGCCTGGCACCACCATCATATCAACAACAAATAGGCAGTACTACATAGGATATTGGAATTGTTTTGGACATGGTGAATTTCCAAACTGCATGCTACAGTTGAAATTGTGAATATGGAAAAATTACAGGTATAATGATATGCCCTGCACACCCACCCACCTACATCCATATAGAAATGTACATTAGCATGACATGGCTGGCTTGCTGCTTGCATGGTTTAAATGGGATTAGTTTATTGATAGATTGATTGATTTGATTGATTGATTGATTGATTGATTGATTGATTGATGAATAGATTATATGCATTGCTGATTGTTTGTTTTGAGTAAGGAGGATGAAAGAAAGAAAGAAAGACTGGTCTTTATGTTATTTGACTATGATGGTATGACAGTTTTATCTTAAATCATACATACACTATTTCATTCATTCATTCATTCATTCATTCATTCATTCATTCATTCAATGCTATATTCATTCATTCATTCATTCATTCAGTCAGTCAGTCAGTCAGTTCATGTTATTTTAGAATATGTTTGTTTGTTTGTTTGTTTGTTTGTTTATTTCTTTATTTATGTCTTGATATTCTGAGAAAAACTGTTTCGACCTCTCCATAGGTCCTCAATCAGGTGGTAGCAGGTAACACATCTGCACATAACATGCGTTGTGTTACCTACAGATTTCCCCACGACAGTTTTCCTTTCTGTATTATGTGTTTTTTTTGTGTCTTTTGGGCACTGTCCTTTTGTACATGGACTAAGATCCTCTTTTCTGTCTGCAGTGTCCTTGGCTCCTGGTGAACCTGTGCGTAGGAGTGATCACCCTTGGAATGAATGTGCAGCATGACTTCCTGTTCTGGGCTGAGGTCTGTACCTTAGATGAGCCTGTATCATATATCCCTGTGTTTCCAGTACACATTTCCTGTTTTCCGGATACTTTGGATTCAAATGATGGTAAGTACAGTGTTTTATCCATTTGATCCAGTGATCTCAGAGTACTTGGTGAAAGTATACCCGCAAGTGTTTTACTTTTGTTTTCAGAGATGATCCAAGTCTGTTATTGAGTCTGTGTATTGTTGAATGCACTCTTGCCTCAAAGTTTCTTGAATAGTTGACATTTTTAGGTACGGAAACACTGATTGATCTGTTCACAGCCTCACATTTCTGCGTGTTTGTATTAAGTTGCAGTCTTTGTACAACATCACATTAAAGTTTCATTTTCAGACTCTTCCAGGAGAATATTTTTATCACTTTCTGTCATGTTTAGATGAGTCACTTGATGAGGGCCCATTGTCTGCCATATCCATTTCATTTAGCTGTACAGTAGCTTGACCTACAATGTTGGAAGCCCTTTGCATAGATGTTCTACTAGGTGGTGGAATGTAAGAGGCTGCAAATAGGTATCTAGCCCTGGTGTTGCCCATTGGTGTATCCTGTAGTCCAGCTTGAAACGTCATATTTACAGCAGCAGGATTTGGCCCAGGTTTAGCTGTTTTTATCTCGTCATACAGCTTATACTCTGGTGACTTAAAACTGCAGTTTTCACACATCATAGTATGCTTCCAAGCAAGTCCCCATTTTGTTTCATTAGCAATTTTGAAATCAGGTCTCACATCTGTTGTCTTGATTTCCATGATGATGGATGATATCATTCCAGATTTCCACATTTTTATTCATACAGATCATACATTGTCCCCTCATGCTGATTCACTTCTGTCTCTTTCAGGGTCAGTCTTGCTTGGATGATGGCCGTAGAATTCTAGCAGACACAGGTGTGCCATTACAGTCTGGTGCCACAACTGACTGGAGACCCCCCACCTGTCGCTACGTCACTGCCATGAGAGAGAACTTGTCTGCATCAATTCTTCTGGTCACTTGAGCAGATGTAGCACTGAACTTGGTAAACTATCATCAGTCAGAAATCTGACCCCTTTGTTATGTGGGAATATTTCCTGGTTTTAAAAAAATTTTTCTTCTTCTTGGTGTACCCTTTCATGGTTTCAGTTAAAATACTGCATGTAAAAGTACAAGAATTATCCTCTCTCCCCCCTTATATAACTGGGAAAAGGGTGTGCTGCCCTGGTATCATAGAACTTCACGAACTCTTCAATAACATTGGAAGCCTAACATCCTAAGAGCTCCTCCCCTTAAGGGGTGAAATTTACATCACTACCTTAGTTACTACCCCTAACTAGCGTATTCAGATGCCACCAGATTTCAGGTGCTACCTATTATTGACAGGCAATGGTTTAATTACTTCACACCTGATAAGGAAAACCATTGATGGTTGTGATAAAGGATTGGAGACATGTTGCCAAAAGAACCAAATTTGTCAACTTGAGTTTTTAAATTTTCATGAAAATTTAATTTAAATTCAAATTTTTAAATACAAATATGTATCATATTTTAAAATGGACTCTCCACAGAGAGTTTAGCAGCCAGGTTTAATTTCTAGTAATTTCCAGATTTGTATGAGGACTAAAACTAACTACAGTTTATTTCAAGTGTTTATCTTAATTAATAAATTCACCATTCAACTTTAAGTTTTGTGCATTGTTCACAGTTGGCCAGTTTGAAATTCATACTGTTTGTAATACAATGGCGTCAGATAAAATTTATATGCATGCATCAAATTCATTGAAACTTTGCCAGCAGTATTTCAGACACATTTATTTAGTTTTTTTCCATTCAGGTGAAAATTTCTGACCCTAATCAGTAAGGAAGGTTATAAAAGTTTAAATTGTTATCCTGAGTTTATTATTCAAGGTAGATGCATGAAATTTGGACATTTTGTGTATATTGACTTTAAAAATAGAACTATGAAATTAAAAATTAAAAAATTTAAATATTTTTAAAAATTTGAATTAATTTTAAAAATAAAATTAGAATTTTAAAATTTTTGTAAAAAAATGCAAATGTATTGAGCCTATGGGGTTGATACTCAGTATTATCACCATGTATGTATTTCTACATCTTATAGAAGTTGCAAAGGTGGATATTTTTGAAATTCTGTCAGAGAAAATCTTGTTCAATTCTGTGCCAGCACCTAACAGTACTTGCATATTCTGGACAGGCAATGTAACATCAAATAGGTTATATGGGCTATTGCCATATAGGGACCCTGAGACAAACATTTGGAAAAGAAACCTGTCCATAGACTGGCATTCACAATAAAGATGAGAAGTGTAAACATTCCAAAAGAGTTAGATGCATCGCATTTATGCCACAATAGTTTGTGTGTGTGAATGCTGATCACCTCAGCCTGGCACCCCATCATATCAACAACAAATAGGCAGTACTACATAGGATATTGGAATTGTTTTGGACATGGTGAATTTCCAAACTGCATGCTACAGTTGAAATTGTGATATGGAAAAATTACAGGTATAATGATATGCCCTGCACACCCACCCACCTACATCCATATAGAAATGTACATTAGCATGACATGGCTGGCTTGCTGCTTGCATGGTTAAATGGGATTAGTTTATTGATAGATTGATTGATTGATTGATTGATTGATTGATTGATTGATTGATTGATTGATGAATAGATTTATGCATTGCTGATTGTTTGTTTTGAGTAAGGAGGATGAAAGAAAGAAAGAAAGACTGGTCTTTATGTTATTTGACTATGATGGTATGACAGTTTTATCTTAAATCATACATGCACTATTTCATTCATTCATTCATTCATTCATTCATTCATTCAATGCTATATTCATTCATTCATTCATTCATTCAGTCAGTCAGTCAGTCAGTTCATGTTATTTTAGAATATGTTTGTTTGTTTGTTTGTTTGTTTGTTTATTTCTTTATTTATGTCTTGATATTCTGAGAAAACTGTTTCGACCTCTCCATAGGTCTCATCAGGTGGTAGCAGGTAACACAACTGCACATAACATGCGTTGTGTTACCTACGGATTTCCCCACGACAGTTTTACTTTCTGTATTATGTGTTTTTCATTGTGTCTTTTGGGCACTGTCCTTTTGTACATGGACTAAGATCCTCTTTTCTGTCTGCAGTGTCCTTGGCTCCTGGTGAACCTGTGCGTAGGAGTGATCACCCTTGGAATGAATGTGCAGCATGACTTCCTGTTCTGGGCTGAGGTCTGTACCTTAGATGAGCCTGTATCATATATCCCTGTGTTTCCAGTACACATTTCCTGTTTTCCGGATACTTTGGATTCAAATGATGGTAAGTACAGTGTTTTATCCATTTGATCCAGTGATCTCAGAGTACTTGGTGAAAGTATACCCGCAAGTGTTTTACTTTTGTTTTCAGAGATGATCCAAGTCTGTTATTGAGTCTGTGTATTGTTGAATGCACTCTTGCCTCAAAGTTTCTTGAATAGTTGACATTTTTAGGTACGGAAACACTGATTGATCTGTTCACAGCCTCACATTTCTGCGTGTTTGTATTAAGTTGCAGTCTTTGTACAACATCACATTAAAGTTTCATTTTCAGCACTTCCAGGAGAATATTTTATCACTTTCTGTCATGTTTAGATGAGTCACTTGATGAGGGCCCATTGTCTGCCATATCCATTTCATTTAGCTGTACAGTAGCTTGACCTACAATGTTGGAAGCCCTTTGCATAGATGTTCTACTAGGTGGTGGAATGTAAGAGGCTGCAAATAGGTATCTAGCCCTGGTGTTGCCCATTGGTGTATCCTGTAGTCCAGCTTGAAACGTCATATTTACAGCAGCAGGATTTGGCCCAGGTTTAGCTGTTTTTATCTCGTCATACAGCTTATACTCTGGTGACTTAAAACTGCAGTTTTCACACATCATAGTATGCTTCCAAGCAAGTCCCCATTTTGTTTCATTAGCAATTTTGAAATCAGGTCTCACATCTGTTGTCTTGATTTCCATGATGATGGATGATATCATTCCAGATTTCCACATTTTTATTCATACAGATCATACATGTCCCCTCATGCTGATTCACTTCTGTCTCTTTCAGGGTCAGTCTTGCTTTGGATGATGGCCGTAGAATTCTAGCAGACACAGGTGTGCCATTACAGTCTGGTGCCACAACTGACTGGAGACCCCCACCTGTCGGCTACGTCACTGCCATGAGAGAGAACTTGTCTGCATCAATTCTTCTGGTCACTTGAGCAGATGCAGCACTGGAACTTGGTAAACTATCATCAGTCAGAAATCTGACCCCTTTGTTATGTGGAATATTTCCTGGTTTAAAAAAAGTTTTCTTCTTCTTGGTGTACCCTTTCATGGTTTCAGTTAAAATAACTGCATGTAAAAGTACAAGAATTATCCTCTCTCCCCCTTATATAACTGGGAAAAGGTGTGCTGCCCTGGTATCATAGAACTTCACGAACTCTTCAATAACATTGGAAGCCTAACATCTAAGAGCTCCTCCCCTTAACGGGTGAAAATTACATCACTACCTTAGTTACTACCCCTAACTAGCGTATTCAGATGCCACCAGATTTCAGTTGCTACCTATTATTGACAGGCAATGGTTTAATTACTTCACACCTGATAAGGAAAACCATTGATGTTTGTGATAAAGGATTGGAGACATGTTGCAAAAGAACAAAATTTGTCAACTTGAGTTTTTAAATTTTCATGAAAATTTAATTTAAATTCAAATTTTTAAATACAAATATGTATCATATTTTAAAATGGACTCTCCACTCAGAGTTTAGCAGCCAGGTTTAATTTCTAGTAATTTCCAGATTTGTATGAAGACTAAAAACTAACTACAGTTTATTTCAAGTGTTTATCTTAATTAATAAATTCACCATTCAACTTTAAGTTTTGTGCATTGTTCACAGTCGGCCATTTTCAAATTCATACTGTTTGTAATACAATGGTGTCAGATAAAATTTATACGCATGCATCAAATTCATTGAAACTTTGCAGCAGTATTTCAGACACATTTATTTTGGTTTTTTTTCCATTCAGGTGAAAATTTCTGACCCTGATAGGAATCAGGACACAATTAATAATTCCGGTTCAGTACCTACGAATGTAGTCCGAGTCTATTTTTAGATCATTTTTTCCTCTCTCATTTTGGTGGTGATGTATGCATTAGATTTAGTCATTCTTAGTATTGATTTAAAGGAAATTGGTTATTGTTTAGAATATGAGCATTAGAGTGTGGTTGTCTGTGTGTATTTTGGCGACAGTGCACAGTGAGTAATGAGGCATTGGTGCTGATCCGGAAGTGAAATCTGTGACTCATTGCACGTTGCTTTGTTTACAGTCCAGCCATTCACAAGAATGGCGGTTAACCTTTGACAAGAACTTCAGCGTGAGTTCATCTTTGAAGATACTTTACAGCAACATATGATTTATTAGGATTTGGACACAGTGGAAAGTTCAGTACTGACAAACAAATGTAGAGACTATATAGGAAAATTAATTGTGGTCTAAGGCCTGTCAGTAAGGAAGGTTATAAAAGTTTAAATTGTTATCCTGAGTTTATTATTCAAGGTAGATGCATGAAATTTGGACATTTTGTGTATATTGACTTTAAAAATAGAACTATGAAATTAAAAATTAAAAAATTTAAATATTTTTTAAAAATTTGAATTAATTTTAAAAATAACATTTAAATTTTAAAATTTTTGTAAAAAAATGCAAATGTATTGAGCCTATGGGGTTGATACTCAGTATTATCACCATGTATGTATTTCTACATCTTATAGAAGTTGCAAAGGTGGATATTTTTGAAATTCTGTCAGAGAAAATCTTGTTCAATTCTGTGCCAGCACCTAACAGTACTTGCATATTCTGGACAGGCAATGTAACATCAAATAGGTTATATGGGCTATTGCCATATAGGGACCCTGAGACAAACATTTGGAAAAAGAAACCTGTCCATAGACTTGCATTCACAATAAAGATGAGAAGTGTAAACATTCCAAAAGAGTTAGATGCATCGCATTTATGCCACAATAGTTTGTGTGTGTGAATGCTGATCACCTCAGCCTGGCACCCCATCATATCAACAACAAATAGGCAGTACTGCATAGGATATGGGAATTGTTTTGGACATGGTGAATTTCCAAACTGCATGCTACAGTTGAAATTGTGATATGGAAAAATTACAGGTATAATGATATGCCCTGCACACCCACCCACCTACATCCATATAGAAATGTACATTAGCATGACATGGCTGGCTTGCTGCTTGCATGGTTAAATGGGATTAGTTTATTGATAGATTGATTGATTGATTGATTGATTGATTGATTGATGAATAGATTTATGCATTGCTGATTGTTTGTTTTGAGTAAGGAGGATGAAAGAAAGAAAGAAAGACTGGTCTTTATTTTATTTGACTATGCTGGTATGACAGTTTTATCTTAAATCATACATACACTATTTCATTCATTCATTCATTCATTCATTCATTCATTCATTCATTCATTCATTCATTCATTCATTCATTCATTCATTCATTCATTCATTCATTCATTCAATGCTATATTCATTCATTCATTCATTCATTCATTCATTCATTCATTCATTCATTCATTCATTCATTCATTCATTCATTCATTCATTCATTCATTCATTCATTCATTCATTCATTCACTCATTCATTCATTCAATGCTATATTCATTCATTCATTCATTCATTCATTCAGTCAGTCAGACAGTCAGTCAGTCAGTTCATGTTATTTTAGAATATGTTTGTTTGTTTGTTTGTTTGTTTGTTTGTTTATTTCTTTATTTATGTCTTGATATTCTGAGAAAACTGTTTCGACCTCTCCATAGGTCTCATCAGGTGGTAGCAGGTAACACAACTGCACATAACATGCGTTGTGTTACCTACGGATTTCCCCACGACAGTTTTCCTTTCTGTATTATGTGTTTTTCATTGTGTCTTTTGGGCACTGTCCTTTTGTACATGGACTAAGATCCTCTTTTCTGTCTGCAGTGTCCTTGGCTCCTGGTGAACCTGTGCGTAGGAGTGATCACCCTTGGAATGAATGTGCAGCATGACTTCCTGTTCTGGGCTGAGGTCTGTACCTTAGATGAGCCTGTATCATATATCCCTGTCTTTCCAGTACACATTTCCTGTTTTCCGGATACTTTGGATACAAATGATGGTAAGTACAGTGTTTTATCCATTTGATCCAGTGATCTCAGAGTACTTGGTGAAAGTATACCCGCAAGTGTTTTACTTTTGTTTTCAGAGATGATCCAAGTCTGTTATTGAGTCTGTGTATTGTTGAATGCACTCTTGCCTCAAAGTTTCTTGAATAGTTGACATTTTTAGGTACGGAAACACTGATTGATCTGTTCACAGCCTCACATTTCTGCGTGTTTGTATTAAGTTGCAGTCTTTGTACAACATCACATTAAAGTTTCATTTTCAGCACTTCCAGGAGAATATTCTTATCACTTTCTGTCATGTTTAGATGAGTCACTTGATGAGGGCCCATTGTCTGCCATATCCATTTCATTTAGCTGTACAGTAGCTTGACCTACAATGTTTGAAGCCCTTTGCATAGATGTTCTACTAGGTGGTGGAATGTAAGAGGCTGCAAGTAGGTATCTAGCCCTGGTGTTGCCCATTGGTGTATCCTGTAGTCCAGCTTGAAACGTCATATTTACAGCAGCAGGATTTGGCCCAGGTTTAGCTGTTTTTATCTCGTCATACAGCTTATACTCTGGTGACTTAAAACTGCAGTTTTCACACATCATAGTATGCTTCCAAGCAAGTCCCCATTTTGTTTCATTAGCAATTTTGAAATCAGGTCTCACATCTGTTGTCTTGATTTCCATGATGGATGATATCATTCCAGATTTCCACATTTTTATTCATACAGATCATACATGTCCCCTCATGCTGATTCACTTCTGTCTCTTTCAGGGTCAGTCTTGCTTTGGATGATGGCCGTAGAATTCTAGCAGACACAGGTGTGCCATTACAGTCTGGTGCCACAACTGACTGGAGACCCCCACCTGTCGGCTTCGTCACTGCCATGAGAGAGAACTTGTCTGTATCCATTCTTCTGGTCACTTGAGCAGATGCAGCACTGGAACTTGGTAAACTATCATCAGTTAGAAATCTGACCCCTTTGTTATGTGGAATATTTCCTGGTTTAAAAAAATTTTTCTTCTTCTTGGTGTACCCTTTCATGGTTTCAGTTAAAATAACTGCATGTAAAAGTACAAGAATTATCCTCTCTCCCCCTTATATAACTGGGAAAAGGTGTGCTGCCCTGGTATCATAGAACTTCACGAACTCTTCAATAACATTGGAAGCCTAACATCTAAGAGCTCCTCCCCTTAAGGGGTGAAAATTACATCACTACCTTAGTTACTACCCCTAACTAGCGTATTCAGATGCCACCAGATTTCAGGTGCTACCTATTATTGACAGGCAATGGTTTAATTACTTCACACCTGATAAGGAAAACCATTGATGTTTGTGATAAAGGATTGGAGACATGTTGCAAAAGAACAAAATTTGTCAACTTGAGTTTTTAAATTTTCATGAAAATTTAATTTAAATTCAAATTTTTAAATACAAATATGTATCATATTTTAAAATGGACTCTTCACTGAGAGTTTAGCAGCCAGGTTTAATTTCTAGTAATTTCCAGATTTGTATGAAGATTTAAAACTAACTACAGTTTATTTCAAGTGTTTATCTTAATTAATAAATTCACCATTCAACTTTAAGTTTTGTGCATTGTTCACAGTCGGCCATTTTGAAATTCATACTGTTTGTAATACAATGGTGTCAGATAAAATTTATATGCATGCATCAAATTCATTGAAACTTTGCAGCAGTATTTCAGACACATTTATTTTAGTTTTTTTCCATTCAGGTGAAAATTTCTGACCCTGATAGGAATCAGGACACAATTAATACTTCCAGTTCAGTACTTACGAATGTAGTCGAAGTCTATTATTAGATCATTTTTTCCTCTCTCATTTTGGTGGTGATGTATGCATTAGATTTAGTCATTCTTAGTATTGATTTAAAGGAAATTGGTTATTGTTTAGAATATGAGCATTAGAGTGTGGTTGTCTGTGTGTATTTTGGATTTTGGCGACAGTACACAGTGAGTAATGAGGCATTGGTACTGATCCGGAAGTGAAATCTGTGACTCATTGCGCGTTGCTTTGTTTACAGTCCAGCCATTCACAAGAATGGCGGTTAACCTTTGACAAGAACTTCAGCGTGAGTTCATCTTTGAAGATACTTTACAGCAACATATGATTTATTAGGATTTGGACACAGTGGAAAGTTCAGTACTGACAAACAAATGTAGAGACTATATAGGAAAATTAATTGTGGTCTAAGGCCTGTCAGTAAGGAAGGTTATAAAAGTTTAAATTGTTATCCTGAGTTTATTATTCAAGGTAGATGCATGAAATTTGGACATTTTGTGTATATTGACTTTAAAAATAGAACTATGAAATTAAAAATTAAAAAATTTAAATATATTTAAAAATTTAAATTAATTTTAAAAATAAAATTAGAATTTTAAAATTTTTGTAAAAAAATGCAAATGTATTGAGCCTATGGGGTTGATACTCAGTATTATCACCATGTATGTATTTCTACATCTTATAGAAGTTGCAAAGGTGGATATTTTTGAAATTCTGTCAGAGAAAATCTTGTTCAATTCTGTGCCAGCACCTAACAGTACTTGCATATTCTGGACAGGCAATGTAACATCAAATAGGTTATATGGGCTATTGTCATATAGGGACCCTGAGACAAACATTTGGAAAAAGAAACCTGTCCATAGACTGGCATTCACAATAAAGATGAGAAGTGTAAACATTCCAAAAGAGTTAGATGCATCGCATTTATGCCACAATAGTTTGTGTGTGTGAATGCGGATCACCTCAGCCTGGCATCCCATCATATCAACAACAAATAGGCAGTACTGCATAGGATATGCAAATTGTTTTGGACATGGTGAATTTCCAAACTGCATGCTACAGTTGAAATTGTGATATGGAAAAATTACAGGTATAATGATATGCCCTGCACACCCACCCACCTACATCCATATAGAAATGTACATTAGCATGACATGGCTGGCTTGCTGCTTGCATGGTTAAATGGGATTAGTTTATTGATTGATTGTTTGATTGATTGATTGATTGATGAATAGATTTATGCATTGCTGATTGTTTGTTTTGAGTAAGGAGGATGAAAGAAAGAAAGAAAGACTGGTCTTTATGTTATTTGACTATGCTGGTATGACAGTTTTATCTTAAATCATACATACACTATTTCATTCATTCATTCATTCATTCATTCATTCATTCATTCATTCATTCATTCAATGCTATATTCATTCATTCATTCATTCATTCAGTCAGTCAGTCAGTCAGTTCATGTTATTTTAGAATATGTTTGTTTGTTTGTTTGTTTGTTTGTTTATTTCTTTATTTATGTCTTGATATTCTGAGAAAACTGTTTCGACCTCTCCATAGGTCTCATCAGGTGGTAGCAGGTAACACAACTGCACATAACATGCGTTGTGTTACCTACGGATTTCCCCACGACAGTTTTCCTTTCTGTATTATGTGTTTTTCATTGTGTCTTTTGGGCACTGTCCTTTTGTACATGGACTAAGATCCTCTTTTCTGTCTGCAGTGTCCTTGGCTCCTGGTGAACCTGTGCGTAGGAGTGATCACCCTTGGAATGAATGTGCAGCATGACTTCCTGTTCTGGGCTGAGGTCTGTACCTTTGATGAGCCTGTATCATATATCCCTGACAAACAAATGTAGAGACTATATAGGAAAATTAATTGTGGTCTAAGGCCATATATATATATATATATATATATATATATATATATATATATATATATATATATATATATATTGTGATATTGTTTATAAACTCTAATTTAAATTTATTTAAACCTAATGGTATATATACATTTATTAGGAGTCAATTGTTTATTTTGCGATGAACTAGACTTCCTTTTATGTGGTCGTCTGTTATTATATATTGACATTGTAGGTGACTTAATCTCTAACTTACTAGTGTTGCTCTCCGGAGTATCTTTCATTATTATTTTCATTCGTATATACAATGGAGTTTAATTATTGTTCAATATATAACTTCATATTTTCGCTTAGACAAAAGCTTATTTCGATTGAGCAACACACCAAAGCTTATTTCGACTGAGAAACACACCAAAGCTTATTTCAACTGAGAAACACACCAAAGCTTATTTCGACTGAGAAACACACCAAAGCTTATTTCGATTGAGCAACAAGCATAAGCTTAATTCGAGCTCTCTCTTCGTAAACAATAATATTTACTTTAGTAATGTGGCTGAGTGATGAAGGCACTGGATTGCAAGCATTAAAAGATGCTAATGAGATATTACTAGAAAATTGTAAATAAAATATTGTAATAATATCAAACAGTACTTTATAATAAGCATTTACAGGAGAAACGTGAATATTCCTATTGTTATTTTTCTGATGGGTAAGATATTTTGTACAGTCTAAGAGGAAGTGCCTTTCATTTTCTGGTTCACTGCATGAACATTGCTAAATGACAAAAGGTTTTGGAAACGATCGTAGTTGAATAAACTAGGACCTAGTCGAAGTCTTGTGTGCATAATTTGTGAAATTTTTTCACCTTGATAGTAATAGATTGAGACCTTTTCTGTATTACTATTTAAGTGTGACTTAAATCAGTATAACGAAGGGTTGTTTAGAATTTTCAAAGGGAGAAGATTCCAATCCGCAACAGATTTTGGTACAAAAAGGTTATTTGGTATAAATGTGTCCAGGCGAAAGGCCTTTGGATGTTTGTTCTATCACGAACTTGTCCATTACATAGCTGCTGAATACTTGGCGGAACCAAAAATCCTCATGTATCCAGGAACCATGCCATAATACATTTTTAAAAAAAAATGTTATAATTCTATGTTTGTGGCGCCGTGTTCAAAGTCTTTCCTATTTTGTCTCCTCCAAAATTCCAGCAGATGATGCAGATTGTGTTGCGCCACAAACGACTCTACCTGCATAAGCTTGTATTTTTTTAATTTCATCTTCTTCATACTGGGTGTAGTTATCTCAGATAATATCCCCATACTCCAAAAAAGTTATTATAAAGGCGAAATGCAGAAGCTCTAGCGATTTTCTATCAAGTTTGAATTTTAAACTTTGTAGTATGTTTCCTGTAGATGAATATGCCAAGACAAGGTTTCATCCGGTGTTATGTTCAATTATTTATGAGAAGTGTCATTCCTAATGACAGTATCGTTCATTAAATGTTGTGGGTGATGTTCCTTTTGAGACTTTCTGGATATGGTCATTGATTCGGTTTTGTTTGGATTCAAATCAACTAAATATTGATCAGCCTAAAAATTGATTTTCGTAGGTCTTCGTTCAAAATATCAGTAACCAGGGTTGGGTTCTCAACAATAATTGACAACATTGTATCGTCAGCAAACAGACTTATACTAGACTGAATATCAGTAACAATATCATTGATGTAAACTAAAAATAAATCTGGTCCAAGTATACATCCATGGGGCCCACCAGCCCTGACACGATGCTGGTCTGAAAAACAACCTTGAAAAACAACTTTTTGCGTCCTGTTTGACAGATAATTTTGAAACCATTCCAATAGTTTATCACCAATTCCAATAATTGTAAGTTTATAAATTGAACCTTCGTGCCAGACTTTGTCGAACGACTTACTAATATCACAAATTACCACATTTTAATTTCTTTGCTTTCGTCGACTGCCTTTCAATAAGTAGTGTACATGCCACAGATTTGTAAAGGAGCTGAATCTCTTGGGGTAGAACCAGATTGTGGATAACTAATTAGGCTGTTGACTCTAAGATAGTTATGCAAATGTCTGAAGACTCATTTTTCCAATATTTTACCCACATAGCTTAGTAGAGAAATAGGTATGTAACTTGAAACAACAACGTTGTCCCCACTTTTATGAACAGCAGTAAAACTGGCCTATTTCCACGCTATTGGAGCTATGAATCTTGAAAGGAATTGTTGAAAAGTTCAGATAAATATCGGATAATATGTGAGTGCGTTTTTTTACGCAACCTATTGTGGATCACATCAGACCTCCCTCCCCCCCCCCCCCGGCTTGCTAATGTTGAGATTTAAAAGATCATCTTCTACATCATTTCTGCTAATGTGAATATTGTTAAGGCCAATGTAAGGAGAGGTATAGAATGCAGGGTAGTGGAAGTATCATCTATAAAAGATTGTTCAGAAACATATCTATTAAATAAGTTTTCTTTACGAAGGCTATCAGGGAAAACATTGGTTATTATGTATCAGAAGTGGATACTCTGATTTTCTATTTTGCTTCAGATATTTATTGGCTATATTCCACCAAACATTGGGCCAATATTGGTATCTTGGAGTTTATTACCTAATTTATTAAAATACTAAATTATGGTACTTTTTACAGCGCTTATAACTCAGTTTCTACTATATATAAATTTGCCACAGCGTACAGAAATATTTTTCTTTTTGCGAAGAAGTGGATTCTTTCTTTTCCGTTGCCAATTAAGATTCTAATATTATTGTGCATCCATGGGAATCTCTGAAACAAATTGTTATTATTTTGTTGGGAATAGAGGAACGGGCTGTCACTAAGATATTGCCAGAGTTATTACAAACCTGTTCATCTATCCAAAGATTAGAAATATCCTAGTTAGATCCATATAAGTAGTATCTGTACAGTTTGTAATTAGCTGCTTGATAGTGTTACGACTCTATGGTCTAAGAAATATGTAGCAGAAAGAAAGTGAAACCAACAAAATCAAGTACAAATCAACAAGCAATTTATTTCTAGACAATTAAAGTGAAAATCAAAAGACACTTACAGTATCGTGAATTAAAATCCAAATAATCCAATAATCCTAAGTGTCCTAATTACAAGTTATAAATATAGAATGTTCCGAATGAATGAATGTATCCATGAATGTGTTGATGTGCCAATAGTCTTTAATGTCCTGGTGTGCCGTAGTCTTTAATGTAATGATGTGCCAAAATGAAATACTCCAGAATATGTTTGAATAAGTTCACATAGATCCCAAAATCATCAATTCAAAATCCAAAATCCAAAAATCTATGAGCCCTTTTATAATCCAATGAATATTTTAAATAATTCCTCTCTCTGAATTTGGAATGATTTTTCACAACTGTAATGGCTCTTTAAAGACTGAAGTTAAGGTCGAAACTGAAAAACTGTCCACTAAACATGTTATATATAAAGTTAGGTCACATGACAGAATGTTCTAGAATATTATGGTGTATGTGACTCTTAACACACAACTCTAAAGGAAATTCTGGTTTTATCTGTACACAAAATCAACCCTGACCTCAAATTAAATAAACAACTTGTTTACCAAAACCGTCCTTGAACTCAAATAGCAACAAATACTAAGTAAACAACCTAATTCAAGGACAATAGCTTAACATGTCAACATTATACTTAACATTAAGGTTTAAGCAAATATTAAAGTCAAGAAACATTTATAATTTCCTAAGCTATTTATAATATTATATAAACATCATACATAACAATAGTCTCATACTTTTCTATTAGAGCTATGTTGCCGAGTATTTATAAAGTTTGTAGAACAATAAGCAGGATTATTATGATCAGCACAAAAAGCATCTAATACTCCATTTTCACTATAATTTAGTGTATCGCTCATAAGTATAAAATTGATCAATATGGAGCTATGTTAGTAATTCTTGTGGGATTATCGATCGATTGATGTAACTTAAAGTAATTCGTTATATTTATACTTTGTCAACATCTAATGGATACCATCTACTGGACACTTTATTGAAGTCCCCTAAGATAATTATATTTTAACTACTAGTATACTGTTTTGCTTGTTCAATTGGAAGCTCGAAAAAATGTCCAGTCATCGAATCTTGGGTGTACATAAAAAAGTTCCAATGGAAAGTTTTTTCCGCTATGAATTATTTCAGCCCAAAGGTCATCAAGGCTTGATATTAATAAATTGTTTTGTTCAATAAAGGGAATTCCTGTTTTGAATTATATAGCTATTTATATTTCTATCGAGACGAATTGGTGGTTGAACATTATGTATTAAGATGTCTTCTGTTGGAATTGATCCATTTAACCACGTTTCACTGACTGTTATAATTTCGAACTTGTTCAACGCTATGCTTATGTGGTCAGTCTAATGGTAAATACTTTGATTGTTAACGTGACAAAATGTGAGGCCTCTCTGCGAATTATGGCCCACGCATGGACCCGGATTAATTTCAAAGTCATCAGCAAGTAAGAGCAACAAGCGGACAGAAGGTGATAGTTCTTTTATTTGTACACGTGTACAGTCGGCATGCGCTGATGACAAAAACTCTAATAAGAACACCTTGCTACATATGGCAGTTTATATTTTGAAAATTCATGTGATTAAGAAAGATTAAGAAATTTAGTTTTGGGGTCTTAAAAGAATATGGTCCCAAAATTATACCTAACTTTGCACCAAAACTTTTTTAAATTAGCAGAACGTGAGTTATATTGCCAATCACGCAAATCATCATTTTCTAAAATGTCAAGTAATTGCTACAATGCTTCATTGTTAAGTATTTTGTAGAATAACACTAAATTGCTATATTTTCTTCTATTCTCTAACCATTCCCAACCCACTTTACAATAAACAAGTAGTATATATCCATAAACACACCAGCATTAGCAGATGGAATAACACGGTGCAGCACGACGTCACTTCTGGTCACGTATCAAGATATATTTTCATAACTCATCCACTACCCCCTTCTATAGACATCATCCCAGCAAAAATAGTTATATGACTCATTACACGATGCCCCCCCCCCATCATCACATGCCATTATCAGCTCAAAAATATTTATATGATTCACGTTTATGTATGGCATAAGATACCGACAACTTTGTATAGGTCGTACGTTTTCTATATTTCTATACACGTTTGACTCAAGCGGTTTCATTAACTGATTCATTGTCCGTATATGAAGCACACGAAATACCGAGAATGAAATGGTTTTACTCATGAATCATACATTCCAAGAACCCAGCGGGACCTAACCACTGGAAATCCATCAGATTGACATAGAGTCCTGTACAACATACTTTTTTCTCAATAAAAATCTTTATTTCTCTGAATATATTAGAGGTTAGATTCCTCCCATCTTTTGCGGTTAATGGGTCAATTATGTACAGACTACCTTTTATATTGACAAGTTTTTTATAACATAAGCTGTACTCTCCAAAGCTAATTTGCTATAATTTGCTAGTGGTGGATTCCGGATTATCTGGCTATCATACCTAAATTAGTTAGCAATTAGCCGCACAGGACTGTACACATCTGGTTCAATAGGCTTGTGTACAATGCGGATATATTAAATACTTATTCTGAGCTGATTATTGGTACCTATTTATAGACAGGCATAGTGCCTTGTTCAGCAGTCCGTTGTTTAAATGATATACATCGTGTTTTTATTTTAATGTTATTTGAAAGATACGCAATCCTTTCTGTATATCAATTTTGTTTTTAAGACCGCTTTCCTTCTTTTCTTTCTATATATGTCCCCATACTGTTGTTCCAATAATTATCCACCACAGTTGCGGATTTTTACCTTGCGTGGGGGGGGTGGGGGGGGGGGTGCGTGCGCCCTTCTATCTGGGGTCCAACCAATATAAAGTTCTTCCAGGTTAGTACCCTACAAAGTTGTTCATATCAAAATGTATAGCTGTGTTTGGCTCTGCGTTTCATTGTGAAATGTTTCTGGAATAATTGGTAAAGAATCATTCTTTATTTTCAGATGTAGTTCACTGCAGTTATAAAATTTGTTTGGCGGAAGTGAACATGGAAAGTCAGTGTATGATATGGTCACAGCCTATGCTACGATTGACCCCCAGAAAACAGAACCCTTGACCCCGGTAGATGTTTATCAGCTGATAAATGCAAGAGCTGTCAAGTCTTGGTATGTGTAATGGTCTATAAAGGCACTGTCACCCCTTGGAATCCTAGTGTAATTGGAATGTTACTCTGAGTACGGCTTGGAAACATATAGAAAAATTAATGGTGGTCTGACCCCATTCATGGATTCTGAAAAGTGAGGGTACAATTCAATATAATACATTTTCATTTAAAAGTTAGATTGGTGGCTTTATTCAAAATACATGAATACATCATTCTATTTGATTTTGTGCCCGGGGATGACTGACCATGTTTATTATGGGTGGAGGTATTTGAATTATGCACTTATGATAGTGTGATATAGCATAAATATCCGCTTATATAGCCTAAAAACATTTGATGATGGGATGGAGATGAAGAATCACAGTACAGTCCATTCTGTCGGTCTACTAAGCCATTTGAAACTATCGGAGAATGGGGTGTGTGAAAAGAAATATGTGTAAAAGGTATGAAATAAACTCTTCCGCTGGCATTATTAACCTAGATGGAGGAAAACATGAAAATAATGTAAGTCTGATATGAAATACATTCTTTTTGTTGTTAATATTGGTTGAAACCTTGTTTGCTATCGTACGTCATTGTTGCAGATCATGAACCCTTTTCCTTAATAATTGTTTCTTTACACACTTTAATACACACTAGAAATATTTAAATAGATAAATCTAAATAAACCTTGTACATCTAATCTTAAAACGGTTAAATAGCTACATGCCTCACATAAAGATATGTTTATTCTTATTTAGAATTCACGGGAGCAGAACTGAATTTTTTATCTTCACATTCAGTTAAGGATATAGGATCTAATTGTATCTGCATATGACATAACAGGTACTGATTAGGCTGTATGCACTTTAGACATTAATAAATGTTCTTTTTCATATTGAAAAAAGCTTCATTTTGGTATTATCTTTTAATTGTTCATTCCATGTGAGAGCAATTATGCGATTATAATAATAACCAGGATATCCGTTACCCCTCGACGGATACAGTTATTCAGCAGAGAATATGACCTATCACAAGACCAGACACAACTGTCCACCGCACTTTAGCATAATACATATACATTCAAAGTACTGTATGTTGAGACTTACCAAGTGTGAATTGGTACTTTTTTCCGTGCATACTGAAAATGTCATAATAAATGTTTGAAAAATGTTTCAGATATGACGATTTGAATTTGTATGTGATATATAGTGGCATTCGGATAAGTGACAGACATTAGACCTGAAATCCCGTCCAGCTGCCAATGTACCTGTAAATCGCGTGATGTACACACCTTTGACAGCGATAGTATTGATCGGTGGTCCATTAGTATCTGCACGTGTTAGGGTTTGATTGGTTTGGGTTTGTGGCGTTTAACTCCATTTTTCAGCACATGGAAGGATATACATGGCAGCCAGTATATTTGGTGGAGGGAGAATCCGGGAAGACCTCGGGAAGAACCACCGATCCACGGGAAGTTACTGCCAAGCTTTCTTACATATCCACGTTGGTCGAGTTGAGACTGGAACCCACGAGGACAAAGGTGAAATGTGACTGATCTTTAAAGGTGGTGCTCTACAGTTTCGTATTTTGCATAGGGTTAGATTTTTAAAGAAACAGAATTTCCCAGGTTTTCCTCAGTTTATCCTGGATATTTAAAAAGACTTTCCATATCTTAGGTATTGTTAAAAGAACTTTTAATTCCCTTTATTTTGCTGTATGATTGATGGATGTAATTTGGAGTATAGAGTATACAGCTTGGTCTTACTTCAGATGTGCACATATAAAAAAACTGCTAGCTCCGAGCACAGGGGAGCAGACATTTTGGTCCGCTGTGTGCTTAGACCATGTACAATTTCTACAAGTACAATATGTAAACAAATTTCAGCCAGAGTACATGAAAGTAGCATAGAGGTATGCCAACATTCTCTCCATTGTGCATATTGCAAATGCAAACAACTTCACCTTACACCTGTCACTCTCTCAGAAGTACTAATATATGTAGAGCGCCACCAAAGGCGAGCACCTTAGAACACCTGGCCACCCAGGCCCCCTGTTGGGGTTTGAGGGACATACGGCGATACGACGCCTCTGTTGAATAATTTCATCCCTCTGGCGCTCTGTTCCCATATGTGTTTCTATGTAAAGGCTGTTCGTTGCTCGTAAATCTGTTCTGTGGTATATATGCTTCCAATGCATTAACACTTATCGCATTTGCGTGCATTCTGTACGTTTTTCTTAGCCTTGTCCAACTCCTTTTCCTGATATATTTAAAATCTCTATACACGTATGTAAAATGGTATCTTAAATGTGTATTGTTCAGCCATTACACATTTGTATTTTAACACTGAATGTAACTGAAGAGTGAAATCTCTTCATGTAAATATATTTCTCTGCATTTAATGTTTAATTAGAAAGTATAAATTGGGGGTGAGGGTGGGAGTGAGTGGGTATCTTAAGTGTGTATTGGCCGGCCAATATGAATGTATATTTTAACACTGCGTGTAATTGTAGAGTAGAATCTATTCCTGTAAATTGATATCTCTGCATTAAAGTTGTAAACAGAAATTATAAATTGGGGAGTGGGTATGTATTTATAGCATAGAAGCACAATTTTTCATTACTAATTACATAAAAAATAAAACATTTAAAGAAAAATGTATATATGTTTGCATATATGTCCAATTGTTGAAATTAATTGTAATATTATTGTTTACAGTCGGTAAAATAGCTCCATCGAGCTAATGTTTCTTATTATGCACATTTTGGACAGTGAGTAACGTCATGACCTGGTTTTAATACCCACATGGATGTTATAAACCTGGTTAATCTGCGTTCATAAGTATTCTTTGCAATGAAGTACAGAGTGGAAGGGCGATATTGTGCTTGTAAATGTAGAAATCTAAAAAAATCATAATGTCTATTGACTCTGTCGCACCAAACCGTCTCTTTCTTTGCAAGTATAGTCATGTTGACCAATTATTTCCACTGATATTTGTTAGCGAAAATTGATTGATTAATGAAGTTCAAGAGGAAATGTGTAAGCTTATACTTCTGAAGTAAATTCCAGATATCTGTAATAAAACCAGATTGTACAGATTGGGTGCTATCAATATACACGTGAAGACGTATGAGTAATATTTTGTTTGGAGATGATGTTATCGGACAGGGTGCAGAGTTTACCTAGGAAGAGAAGTTTACGCCGATCAATTTTGGTTGTGATTCTTATCAGCATTGACTCACACATATCTGACCGCGTTTGTTCAGTGAATCCCTGAATTCTTTTTTCTATAAAGTGGTGCAGCTTGTTTAGATACAGTAGATCGCCTTTTGGAAGCTCATAGAGTAAGGATGGAATCACGATTTTCATATATAAATTGGCGAATGTTTTGGGGTTTAGGTTTAGAGTACCCATCCCAACATTTGCAAGATCAAAAAAGACTTGACTTACTCTTCTGGAAGCGTTGCAAGCGCGGCTGATGGAAAGACGTGACATATCCTGTAGTATTCCTAGGTGATTAACGGAGCCAGTTTCGTGAACTATTTCTTCGCCAATTGTTAGGCACAGCTTATAATTAGAGTTTCTTCTCTTGCCCAAAATTATAATATATGACTTTGAAGAATTTACTTTTTGTAGTTCAATTTTTTTAGAATATTCGAGAATTATCTCTAACATCTTAGCTATGTTATCTGGAGAATTTAATTGGCATGTGAGGTCATCTGCAAGTGTAGGGCAGCTGCACTCTAAACTTCCCATGTTTGCTTTTAACTAAGTACTGTAGCAACTCGCCTATAAATACCAGATACAAAAATGAGGACAGGACGCATCCTTGTCTAACTCCTCGCTTGATATCGAACCATCTAGACTGGTATTTGCTAACCACGACTGCACATTGTACACTTTGATCTGTATTCCCTATTATTCTCCAGATTTTCCCCCAGAATTACTATATTATATAGTTTCAAGAGTAGAGCAGCGTGACAAACGGTGTCAAGGGCCTTTTGAGTATCGAGAAATGCAGCATAGGTAGAACTACCACGGTCAGAGTTATAATCAATGACCTCTTGAAGATTAAAAGAGGACACGAGGCAGCTTAGATTCATTTGAAAGCCTTGCAGTTGTGGATTAGGGAATATGGTTTCCTTCGTGACAAAGAAGTTATTAACTTTTGCTTGCAGAATTTTCTCAAATAATTTGTACAGCACTTCCAACAAGAATATTGGCCGATAACTATCGGGATCAGCTATGCTTTTTCCATTCCCTTTGTACATGCGTACGGTAAGATCTCTTCTCCATGTATTTGGTATATATTCATGCTTCAATATCAAGTTGAACAATTTTAAGATTATTTTATTGAGCTGAGGACCACCATAGATAAGGTGTTTATTTTGAAGGTGATCATGACTAGGAGCTTTCGACATTTTTTTTGTACGAAATACGCTGAATAGTTCTTGCTTAGAAATTTCATCATCTAAAGATTCGTGTCTATGCATGTGCCTCTTTGAATAATGTTTGAGATCACGGATTGTTTTCTCTAATGAGTTTTAAAAGTCTTTGTCATAAATATCGTAATATTTCAGTGTTTACAATTCAGCCAAAAAAATCTGCAAAAGCACCAGCTTTCCAAGGTGGGCCAGAATAAGGTCTTACCACAACAATAAATGTCAACACAAGATTTGTATTTGTTTGGCTAGTTCTTTTTAATTAGATGCAAAGATGCCAAAAAAAACCCCAAAAAAACACAACAAAAAAAAAAAAAAAGGAATAAATCGCATTTGGCCGCTTCTTGAATTTCATTCAAGGAATTATTGAGAAAAGATTCACTAGCTGATCGTTGATCGTTCCTGAATTCACGCTTTGCTTTTTTATACAGAACATATGTTTCGTGCTGCAAGCCTCTTGTTTGACCCAGGCTATGCGCGCTTCATGTTCGATTTTATGACTTCGCTTTAATGTTTCATTCCAGTATGGCTTTGTGTGGGTTAAAGCATTAACGGGCAGCGCGTCTCGTGCAGCTTGTAGCATGGATTCAGTTATATCAATGCACAGTCTAGTTAGCCTTTCTTGTAAGTTACGCGCTAGTGCGTTTTGATAGTGACCGATCTCATTGTTGCCGACTTTGTGTCATGCCGTTAGGTCGTTCAGTTTCGATACATTTAGGATTATATTGTTTTGGATCTGAACTGAAAAGAATAAAAGTAAGTGGTCTGATGTTGTAGAGATTTTACTGTTTTGGATTATTTCACAATGTTTGACATTGGAACTAACGATGCTGTCAGTCAATATGTAATCGAGCATGGTTTAAGAAGGCCTATGAATATTTCCGACTGGTACAGTTTGGTGCAGTATTTATCGACTTTATCTGATTTCGGCCCACGAAATCCTTTAATTCTTTACATTAACGGATGTCAACTTTAAAGCCGTCTATCAAACTTGCGCTCATGTCAATTGCAATAATGACATGCCCCTCTACCGACAGATGCTCGTACAAGTCGTCAAGAATCTCAATCAATTCACAGTAGTGCCTAATATCATTCTCTGAGGGCATGTAGACACAGAATAAGTACAGAAGTTTGTGAGAGAGACCAAGAAGCTTTGCACCTATAATTCTGTTGTTTATGTTTTCCATTGGTACTCTTTTTTGTTCCAATTGTTTTTTTAAATCAATATTCAGATCCCTGATTTGCCACATTTGATGGTCTGAAGGAATCTGATGTCTTCTCGCAACAGGTAAAGGTTGCATATTTGGAATGTATGGAATCCATAAACGATGCATTTCGGGGACGAAGCTTGTGTTCATTTATGAATGCAGTGTCACAGTCATACTGATCCAGTAAATTTCCGAGACATATTGTCGATGACATTATGCTTCTGACATTCCATAAAACTAAATTTAAAGCGATTTTTACAGTTACATTACATCAGTAAAGAATTAAAATTGACGTTTTGAGCTTTCTTGCAGTTTCAAAGATCACGTAAGTTGCATGCTACAATCTGCACGAGTGCGCTATAATGAAACGGAATATGTCATCTATTTTTGTAGTTTTTAACAAGCGATTTGACTCTTTTAGCAGGAGATTTTCAGTGGGTACAAAGGATACCATCTGGCCAGGAGAAATATTTCAATTCTACTATTTCTACATATTGTGATTTAACATGTACACGTGCATATAAGGTTCCTTATTTGCTGCAAAACAAGGCCAGAGAGCTTATTTTTACGCCTTAAGTTTGGAAATGAGCATAGATGCCCGCCCTTGTTGATGAAATATAAATTCCCCAAATAAAATAGCTGACATTTCCTTTCTTATATACCCTTATGAAAACTTCACCGGGATTTTCAAAGGTTTGTTTCTCCTGGTCTGATAGATGTTGACCTGCAGTTGATAATGGGTGAGATTTGACTGTGTTTGGGGATGCTGAATTACTTGAGGGGTTATTTCCATACGCTATGTAAGATAATTTTTCTTGGATTGACATTTTGTCTTTTTGTACATGATTGGGTTTCATACATACATTACTATCCTTTAAACTTGCCCTTGTTTGAGATTGTCCATCTTTGTCAAGAGACTAAATCCGTTGATTATGTGGTTCATTTGCAATATCAGTACTTGAGCTTATGCTGAAAGAAGTTGCAATCCGTTTGGGAGAAGTGTTTTCATCAGAAGAAGTAGATACTGTGCGATGAGTTTGTGCGACTGAATTGTCTCTGATGGGCTCAGTGTCGCATTCAGGGCATCAGAGTATCTCTTGCATGTTGACGTCTGGAGGTTGCCTCGTATGGGGTGAGTCGTAATATCCTCTGGTGAAACATTACACACTGGCTGCACTTGAACACGTGGTAGTGAGTTAGACGTTGTCCTTGTAGATGATGCTACTGGGTTTGAGTTAATTTGGTGTTGAGATTGATGTACAACATTGCTTTTGGTTTGTTGATTTTGTACATGGTCATGTGCAAGTTGATTTGCACTTCGATTGCCGTATGAAATTTTACCGGTAACAACAGGAGATATGTTTGTATAAGGACAGTTAAGGTCTCTAATCTAAAAAAGACATGCGTTAGATTTATGTTTTCGGTAGTCAATTGTTTGTTTTGTTTCACAAGGAGGTCAATCCGATTTTTCAAATTACCTATTGTTTTCTTAAGTTCATGTTGCACTGCGTTCAAGTCACTCTTACAGCTGTGTACAATTGTTTTAAGTTCTGCTGTTTCCACTCTGTTATTCAGTGATCAGTTTTCATGTGTGAAGGCGTTTTCTAATCTGTTGTTATTGTTTGTCACTCGTTCATTGAATATTTCCTCTATAACATCTGGTTGTTCTCCATAAATTAAAAGTAAATTGTAACAATCCTTTGCATTTTTATAATGATTTGGCCATGTCTATTGTATGGGGTTCCGGGGTGACCAATTTCATTCGAGGCTCTTCAGCTTGTTTTTCCTCATCTTGTCTATGTCTGGACCCGTTTTGATGTAACGACCTAAATAATTAGGATTGATCCTTCGTTGGTATATTACGTGGGAGGTACCCCTTTCCATTGCTTGAAACCGTATATTTTTTTATAGAGCCCATTTTCTTTCCTTCTCAGCGGCCATGGAGCAAATTCAATAGCCCCCAAAAGTCTCTTTTCTCATTCGGGAAGCTGTTCTCATTTTGTAACACATTTAGATACTGTGCACGTTTATTCGCGAACTTTGAGTTCGTTGTCGTTGCCAGTGACATTGTAGTCGTCTTCTTTCCTTTCTTCATTTCTGTCAAGGTCGGTATCGTTTTGAGTCAATTCGTTCTTTTCAGACGGTAAAGGGTGATCTTTCCACACAGTGTTGAAAAAGGTTTTTTTTTCTCAGTCAAACAGCTTCTGTGATAGATTTGGGTACGCTCATGAAAGTGATGAAGACGCATAGGTTTCACAAATTTTAAAACGTGATGTTTTATTTGGGTCCCTATTCAGTATGTTACAGTCGATGAGGAAATTAGTAAAATCCGTAAAGCGCCTGTTTTAGCCGTAGCCGTGTTTTCCACGTAGTTTTCTATCATTTCCCTCAACATATATATAATCTCGTCTCTCAAGGAAGCTATTTATCTAATGTCCCATAGGTTTTGTGGAATAGTAAGGTGACTTTTTGTTTTTTTCCTTGAAAACAATTGTCGTCGCCATAGTGTCACGTCGCTAACAGAATTGACATATTGAACATCTAATCATTCATCTATTTTGATGTTCTTTCTGAAAGGCCCATTGTATGTGCATTAAGGGTACCACCCTATTGTGATTGGCCGTTGCAAAACATCGACAACACCAAACACTATATCGCAGTCGTGTCAAGACATCACTAATTTGTGGATCCTGTGCCGGTATGTTGTCTTCTTCATCGCCCTTCTAGGTTTCATTTAAAGACAATAAACGAGCAGGAATGCAGTTTGTGTTTCTTATGAATTTGTCACGCAACATGCAGACCATACTCGGTCAGTTTGTGTAGTGTCTGCTTTCCAGTCGACAAAAAGGAAGCAGTAAGATCGTTACCTGGTCGAATCAAACTTTTGCATTATGTAGTCTGTTTTTACGGATAGATCTGACTCACTGGGGTAATGATAAATTGTTTGTCAAGGAGATAATGACAATTTCTGTGTTGTGTCAAATCTTTACTCGAGTACAGCTTTTGGTTCAGAACGATGACGAAAAGATTTATGGGATAACTTCTTGCCATGAATCAATCGCTGATACGAGTATCTTTACTAACACGATCGCTGATACGAGTATCTTTACTAACACGATCCCTAATACGAGTATCTTTGCTAACACGATCACGTTTCCCACTTTTTGGTGGAAGGATCCACCCTCCACCCTTTCCCACATCTGCTGGTATTCCGTACAGGAATTCTACAGGTACTGTGATGTTTGCTAAAATGTTGTCGTACAGCGACTGCCATCTCTTGTATAGCCAGCCATTCGATCCTGTGAGGTGATGGAAAAACAATAATGTCTTCGGAAGCGTGGTTTTTCTGTATTATGTGGGATCCGATATAATCATTGTTAATTCGGTGTTGGAATGTAAAATTATCCTACTTTTTTGGGGTATGTACCGTTGTCCTGTGGATTTAAGTAACTGATTTCGCGTTCATCAGCGATAAGATTGTACCGTAGTGTCTCAGCAGGGCGACTTTTCTGCAAAAGTTTATGTAACAACGGACCAGCGTTTTTTATTCTAGAAACAAGTTTACACGTTGTTGGCAAGGGCATCCAATTTTCGTCATATACATGTTGGTGACGGTGGCGGTGGTGCTCGTGGCGGAGGCAGCCGTTGCAGCAGCATCCGGGGATGTAGGTGCAGCGGCAGTGATTGTGTCGGTGGTGATAGTGGCGGCGGAAAGGTCGGTGGTGGTGGCAGTAGCGGCGTTGGTGGAAGTTGCGACTAAACTTCCGTAGAAGAGGAGTGACGACTAATAAGAAACGAAAATATTTAAATATTTTGTGTGGATGATGTCGGCGCGAATTGGAGTTGTTAAGGTTTTTATGTCATGAAAACATCATCCACGCATAGTTACTGTGATAATATAAATAGGGATGCACAGATAAACAGGATGCAAGGTTGACCATAAACGATACCATAACGGAAACTGTTAACAGGTAACCATTTAGGTTATTGTTCTTGAAAATCAAGCGGTAACCTCGGCTTCTGACCACTTGAGTCGGGCCATTAGATTTATATACTATGAAAGTAAATGAAATAGGCCTGACTAATGACTATTGGAATAGTATGGGGACAGCAAGAGAGAGAGAGAGAAAAAAAGAGAAGAGGAAAAGGAAAAAGAACGGTGTTTAAAAAGAGGATGTAAAAGGAAGAGATGTGTCTCTGTTAAATAACATATTAAAATTAAAAGGAATACATGTTATCTAAACAACAGCTTGTTGTACAGCGCACCATGCCTGTCTATAAATATTTACAAAGAATCAATTCAGGATAAGCATTTAATATATCTGCTACATGTATGTATCTGATAAATTAGATTGTTGGTTAGTTAGATGATCTGACATATCACTAACATATTCTGAAGCAGGTCTGATAAAAGCTTTATTAAAAAGTGATGACGGTAAACTCGATGTATTAGATTAGGAGCTTATTATTTGTGGTATTTGTATTCTCATAACAAATAAAAATAAAATTTAAACAAAATTGCATTCTCATAAAAGTTTTAATATGTCAGATCCCAACATCCATTAGAGCCCAGAGTGACGCCAAGATGAGTATGTAAAGGAGTATAGTCTATTTCGATATTATCATCAAATATTGGTGGAGTAACAGGTTTTCGTTTTCTAGTAAACATCATATTTTAGATTGAGATGGATTCAGTTGTATACACAACTTAAGGTCCCCTCCACAGGTCCGATTCCTGCTTGAAAAGAATAATAACTCTCTAACCTGTTTGATTATATTGGTTTCATTCTATATACATTTCTTCCATATAATCATGCATCCAAACACATAATGTGGGATCCAAGGATGTCATTTTTCTCTCCGTTTGGTTTATAGATGTCAACTGATAATTACTATTTCATGTACATACCCTGCATTTTCACCTCGTGTTCATACCTTCGACATTGCTCAGCTGTTCTTGGTAAGAAATAATTCCGATCCCCAACTAACTTGAATTAAATATTCTTTGCTCTGATTTGTAGGAAAAGCTAATTATATATATTATACTAATTGAAAGATACAAATTATCGCGAGGTAAAAGAGAAAAAAACAAAACAAAACAAAAAAACCAATCCTTGCTCGAAAGAGAATCCAGCCTCCCCTCCCTTCCACCGAAAATAGAATGGTCGGTTCCTAGCCCTAAATAAATTGGTGTCATTCTCTCTCTCTCTATCTCTCTCAGTATATATATATATATATCTTTTGGCGAATAGCAGTCCTTTCAAGTGTACTGGATCCAGCAAGGGATTGACTAAGATAATTGTTAAAAAAAACTAACATTGAACAGTGCAAAACTACTTTTTAACTAGCCTAAGCGCTGTCGACTCTCATTGAGTCTTTGTCAAAGGCAAACTTAAAAAGACAAACACGACAAACTATAGACACAAACGAAAACGTGGAATTTATACAACTTTTCATGATTATGTATCTAATATAATTATTATTTGAAAATTTTGGGTATCGCGCCTTACTGGTTTGGTATTGGAGATAGAAGAACGCCATCTATTTATAAAGTGATGCAGGCTTAGATTATACCCCATATTATTATATACTCATTTTGTTCTCCATCAACTTTGCATTGTCAGAATCGTGCAGTATTTCTCCATACTGCACGGCTTCATACTGCACGACACGTGTGTCTAAAAATAGTATCGCGTGTTAGGAACTACTTTTTATTGTAAACAAACAATGTACGCAAATGTAGCAGACACCAGAGCTTTTGCTTTATTAGATTTGTCTGTGGATGAACTAAGCAAGCTGTTTGAGAGTACAGATGATAAACTTTTTATTGTAAACAAACAATGTACACAAATGTAGCAGACACCAGAGCTTTTGCTTTATTAGATTTGTCTGTGGATGAACTAAGCAAGCTGTTTGAGAGTACAGATGATAAAGCTGACGATGTGGATGAATTCATTGAGTCACAAAAGAAACTTTCAACCAAGCGAGTGACTGAACGTGATATTCACAATGTCCAGTTGTGGCTTTATGACAACAAACGTGAGACATGAAGTATTGAAAATATCATTCTGATAATTTAAACACTTATTTAGCCTATGGTTCAGACTATGAATCGTGTTCTCTAGAGTCTACAAAAAAATAGCATAAAAAGGCATCTTAAGACCAAATGATATTCCATTTGTCTCAGAGACCGCCAATTTTACAAGTCCAAGCACTAAATTCGAAAAAATACAATTACAGAAGGCGGATTTTGGTATAAAAGAAAGTGCCTCGGAGCCAATAAGCCACGATAACGAAAAAGCCTTATTTTCCGCTGACGAAATGGGCTCTCACACCCCAGCCGCTTTGCCATTTTACCTGCTTTAATTTTTTGAGAAAATGTTTGGATTTATAGTAAAAGTCATTATAGGTCATGTAGCTGGGGTCCATCCAACAAAGATCATGCAAGTGACAGTACATATAAATATGTCATCTAGAGCTGGTAATAAGAATGACAATAAATGTACTTACTTTTCTGCACCTTGAATTTCTTCAAAATGTACTTTCTGATCCACGGCGCGAAATTGCACTGCAATCTAGACTACATTTCCAACAGAAATCACATTCCAAAGGAGAATTTACTGCACTCCAAAACGAATGAATTTGATATTCCCTAACAAAACTATTGAATCCTGCATCTTCTTGAGAATTTCAATTAAAAGAATTTAATATTTTGTTCACCTTATGATTCAAAACTGTCAATGACAGATGTATAACTTGCTGTCGAGGCCAGTCCCTCTAGCTACATGTACATCGTACGTAATCGACTAAACTAATAACGCAAATCCACCACAACTATAAAAGCAGAATTTAGTTGGATCGACAGAAAAACAAAATTCCTCCATTCCAGATCAACTGGGAAGGTTGTTCCAAGGCTCAGTCATTCACAATATGACTCAAAATTTCAATTTTAAGTAGACTAAATTGAGATTTCTTTTTGAAACGAATGACTGAGCGCGCGGTACTCTACCAAGCTCAAAAGTCACTGGGCGGTGCCATGTGCGTATGAATACTGTTACTGTGTATTTGTTTAATATGGTTGTGTATTTACTTTGGAATATAGCAGAAATTCAGTTACTTTGTTTCATGCAGTGTGTTCTTTTCATTATTCAGCCTTAGGTAGGAAAGCAAAATGAGTATATAATAAAAAGGTTACTACATTTGCATATGAAAATATGAACTCGTTTTTTCTGAGCTATACTGCACTCCTGACGTCGTGCAGTATAGTTCAGAAAAACTCGTTCATATTTTTCCATACAAATGTAGTAACCTATAATAATTATTTGTATCTTTATTAACAATAACAGCAACAATAATAATAATACCAACAAGAACTACAAAAAGTAGTAATTATAGATAGGTGAATGAATAATGAACTAAATGATCAAATTATTTAATTGAAAAAGAATGTGTTCTAAACAGATAATGATTTTATCTTATTTTATTTGCACATGGGTGCCCGTTTGGAGTCTTTTGATGTAAGCCGCTTGGTTTCTGTCTTCTTAGGCAGTGTGTCCAGTAAGATTCCTTTTCTTTTCTGGTTTAATAACTCGAGTTGCGGTTGTGGGCAATTGCAGTTAGTATAATGTTACTGAAAGTATGGCCATGGAAAGAGAAGTGTTCTGCTACTGGGCTTCTATCCAACTTCTTTTTCATGCAATCAGATCTGTGAAGATAGATCCCTTTGTGATATTTTTCAATCTGGGCTTCCCTTATGGCGTTTGGTTACAGCTATGGGATCAATCAAGTTTAAGTTAAAATTGATTATTCATAATGACCATTTACATAGCACAAGCGGATACAACAAAGTACATAAAAATTATGGCACTAAACTTGTCACAAGGAAAATGTTTTACAAATATTAAACGACAGCAGGTTATATTACCTATCACGTAAATGCTACTAATATTGTTAGGAATATTAGTAATAAACATGACTGGGATTAGAAACATAATTTCGGTAATAAACATAACAAAAAAATAAAAAAATGAAAAAAGTTGGGATTAGATACGTAATCTCAGGAAAAGTATTTACGTGGAAGAAATGATCGACACTCATCAGAGCGAACCTCAAGGTAAGATTAAAAGCATTAGTTCAAGTATAATATATTTTATAAATTGGAAGGAGAAAAAAGGGATAACGGTTTTATTTGATCAGGAAAAAAAAAACTTTGATAGAATGGAACATAGCTTTATAGATACTGTTTTTAAGACATTAGTTATCAGAAAATCTTTTGTAATTGGGTGCAAATACCATGTACAAATATTTTCTCAGAATATTCTTATTATGATGTTTATGTAATATTATAAATATTTTAGGAAATTAGAAATGTTGTTTGCTCAAACCTTAATGTTATGTATAAGGTTGACATGATTAGCTATTGTCCTTGAATTAGATTGTTTACTTAGTATTTGAATCCAAGGACGGTATTGGTAAACGAGTTGTTTATTTAAGTTGAGGTCAGGGTTGATTTTGTTTACAGATAAAACTAGAATTTCCTTTAGAGTTGTGTGTTAAGAGTCACATACACCATATAATTTTCTAGAACATTCTGTCATGTGACCTATCTTTAAATATACAATGTTTTCAGTTTCGACCTTACAATCTGTCTATAAAGTGTCATTATAGTTGTGAAAAATCATTCCAAATTCAGAGAGGACTTATTTAAAATATTCATTGGATTATAAAAGGGCTCATAGACTTTTGGAATTTAGATTATGAATTGATGATTTTGGGATTTATGTGAACTTATTCAAAGATATTCTGGGGTACTTCATTTTGGCACATCAACACATTAAAGACTACTGGCACATAAGGACATTAAGACTATTGGCACATCAGCACATTCAAGGATACAGTAGTTCACTCGGAACACTATATATTTTAGGACTTTTGATAATACATTCTGGATTATTTTTGGAATTTAGTTCACAATATTGTAAGTGCCTTTTGATTTTCATCTTAATTTTCTAGAAATAAATTGCTTGTTGATTTTTTCTTGATTTGTTAGTTTCACTTTCTTTCTGTTACATTTTTCTTAGACCATAGAATCGTAACAGAAATTGGGGGCTCATTCCGGGATAGATCTGTATTTCTGTAAAGCACATTAGAGATATTAAAGTTGCATTTGAAATTCATATTGATTTTGTTTAAATATTGTCATTGAGAAATCTTTAGCGAAACCAACAAGTATTCACAATGTCATCTAATGTTCATAAGTTCATTTCAAATCCTACTCAGGAGGGGTTAGAGTCTATGAAAAAGGATGATTTGCTCGAACTTGCCAGAAAATATAGTCTTTCTGAGGTGAAAGCATCTTTCGCAAAGGAAGAGATAACGATTATTTTAATTCAATATTTAGCAGGAAAGAGAATTTTGGATAATAATGCTTTCGGTTTGACCGGATAGCCTGTATCTGGTTCTGACATGAAATTAAGGGAATTAGAGTTAAAGAACCAGATGGATTTAGAATTAGCAAAGCTTCAGATTCAGAGAGAGAGAGAGAGAGAGAGAGAGAGAGAGAGAGAGAGAGAGAGAGAGAGAGAGAGAGAGAGAGAGAGAGAGAGAGAAAGAGGAGAGGATGATGCAGATGCAGAGAGAGGAGAGAGTTAGATGCAGAGAGCTGAGAGGGAGATCCAGAGAGAGAGAGAGAGAGAGAGAGAGAGAGAGAGAGAGAGAGAGAGAGAGAGAGAGGAATGTAATTTAAGTTAAGAGAATTAGAACTGGCAAGTAGAAGAATTCTTCCCCTTTACACACAAATGCAGGTTTTGATGTTACCAGATATATTAGGTTAGTACCCCCTTTTCAGGAAAAAGAAGTAGATAAATACTTTCTTCATTTTGAGAAAATCGTGGAAAACTTGAAACGGCCAAGAGAGCATTGTACTTTGTTATTACAAAGTGTACTTATTGGCAAAGCTCGTGAAGTCTACACTTCACTGTCAGTACAACAAAGCACTGATTATGATGTGGTTACGGAGTACATCTTGAAGGCCTATGAGTTGGTACCTGAGGCATATCGACAAAGGTTTAGGAATTGTAGAAAATTAACTGGACACACTTAGGTCGAATTTGCATGGGAAAAAGAACAGCTATATGATATGTGGTGCTCAGCCAAGAAGGTTGATCAAGATTACGATAACCTCAGACACCTCGTATTAATTGAAGAGTTAAAGAGGTGCATCCATAGTGATGTTAAGACCTATCTTGACGAGCAGAAAGTAGAAACCTTGGAAAATGCTGCTCGTATGGCTGATGAATATTCCTTGATTCACAAAAATTCATTGGCAATAAGTCTTCCTCTTAGCAGTTTTCTGTAAAATATAATTTCAGTCTCAAACGAGTACTTTCAAATTTCAAAACAGCACAACTGTTAGGAATCAAACGTCTGATAAGACGGATCAGAAATCCTTATCTCAACCTAAGTGCACCTACTATAAAACGGAAGGGCACGTCATTTCTGATTGCTTCAGGAAATGAAAAACTCCCTTGGCTGGTCATTTATGAGTCAATAAGACTTATCAGAAGATCTTGAATCATTTTCATTGGCCGAAACTTAAAAGTGATGTTTCTAAATACTCAGATCTTGTCACACTTGTCCAACGGTAGGAAAACCCAATCAGAAGATACCCAAGGCTCATCTGCAGACTATTCCGGGATTTGACGAACCATTTAGTAGAATAATGGTAGACTTTTTCGGTCCCTTACCTAAGACCAAGTCAGGCAACCAATATTTGTTGACCACCATGTGTGCGTCCACAAGATTTCCAGAGGCAATTCCTCGGAGAAATATTAAAACTAAAACCATTGTGAAAGCTTTGGTGAATTTTTTTTTTACACGTGTTGGCCTTCCCAAATCTGTCCAGTGTTATCAATGGAAAAAGTTTATGTCTGGAATTTTCCAACAATTTATGCATGAATTAGGCATAAACAATTTAAATCTTCCGCCTATCACCCTGAAAGTGAAGGAGCTTTGGAAAGATTTCATCAAACTTTGAAGAATATGATTCGGTCATATTGCTTTGATACAAGTAAGGATTGGGATGAGGTGTTCATTTGCTCTTGTTTGCTGTTAGAGAATCAGTTCCAGAGTCATTGGGTTTTAGTCCCTTGCAAATGATTGTTTGGACATACTGTCCGTGGACCATTGAAAGTTTGGAAAGGAAAACCTCTTTCAAACGACGATTCAAAGATTAATCTTCTTGACTACGTTTCTGATTTCAAATATAAGTTGTCAAAGGCCTGTGATGTAACAAGAACTAATCTTCACACTACCCAGTCAAAAATGAAATTATGGTATGACAGAAATACACAGGCAAGGAGTTTAAACCTGGTGAGAATGTTCTGGCTCTCTTTCCCATACCTCAAAATCCTCTTTGGGCTAAATACCGTTGAAAAGAAAGTAAATGACTTAAATTATATCATTAACACTCATGGGAAGCGGAAACAGAAACAATTTTGTCACATACATATGTTAAAGGAGTATTTTGACAGAGATAGCCCAGCTAATTCAATTGATTTAGTTGTACCTGTCCTACACAGTGAAGATATCAACGATGGAATACAATCAGACTACAGTGATTCTGGTGTGATCAAACTTCGGAATTCAGAAATATTGAACAATCTGGACCAGAAACTTTCACATCTACAACAACAGGAAAGAAATGAACTAAAACTGCTAATACATCAATATGAGCACTTGTTTCCTGATATTCCTTCACAAACAAATACAATCTATCATGACGTTGACATTGTGGATTCTACACCTGTGAAACAGCATCCTTACAGGATGAATCCTCTCAAACAGGAATATTTGAAGAACGAAATTCAGTATTTACACGAGAGATAATTTCATAGAACCAAGTAAAAGTAACTGGAGTTCACCATGTGTTCTTATGCCTAAGCCAGATAATGCATTCCGCATGTATACTGACTATAGAAAAGTCAAAAGTGTCACCAAAACGGATTCATTTCCAATACCCAGAATGGACGATTGCATTGATAAAATTGGAAATGCGAAATATGTCACCAAGTTTGACCTTTTAAAAGGATTCTGGCAAATTCCACTCACGGAAAGGGCAAAAGAAATTCCAGCATTTGTAAATCCAGATGGGCGTTATCAATATAATGTCATGTAATTTCGAATTAATAATTCTCCTGCAGCGTTTCAACGTCTGATGAATATGATAACATCTGGTCGAGATAATTGTGACGCGTACATCGATGACTTTATTATCTGCAACGACACCTGGGAAGATCACTTGGAAACGTTTGGGGCATTCTTCAAGCGACTCAGTGAAGCAAATCTGACGATTAATTTGAGCAAAGGTGAGTTTTGCCTTGCTTGTGTCACACTTTTAGGACATATTGTGGGACAAGGTCAAGTTAAACCTATAGAAGCTAAGGTTAAGGCTATTTCGGAATTTCCGGTGCCAATTTGTAAAAACCAACTGATGCGATTTTTTGGTATGGCTGGATATTATCGGAAATGTTGTTTAAATTTGTTCTATAATTGCTGAAACTTTGACAAGTTTGTTGAGCCAGAAAACCACATTTCATTGGTCTGACAAATGTCAGGAATCTTTTGACAAGTTAAAGGCCATTCTTAAGAATGCAACGGTTCTTTCTGCACCACATTTCAGCCAATCATTTAAATTGTCTGTTGATGCAAGTGATGGAGGGGTTGGTAGAGTATTAATTCAGGAAGACAAAAATGGTGTGGATCACCCTGTGTACGTTTTTTTTAACAAACTAAGCAAGCACCAGAAACATTATTTCACAATTGAGAAGGAATGTTTGGCTTTGATATTGGCCTTACAACATTCTGTAGTGTACGTTACCTCGGCTAATCTCCGATTTTTGTATACAGTGATCACAATTCCCTTATTTTCATCAACAAAATGAAAGATAAAAATTTGAGATTGTTGAGATGGAGTTTAATATTGCAGGAATATAACATTGACATTAGACACATCAAGGGAAAAGACAATGTGATGGCAGATGCACTCTCACGTGCATAGAAGTATTATATTGCGTTATGTAATTAAGTTCAGTATCATAAAACATCTTCCTATGTACTTTTGGTTATTATAGTATCAGATGCATATTTACAAGAAAGCTTTATTGCATAAATCTTTCTTTTTCTTTATGAGGGTAGGTGTTATGTGTGATGTTTATATAATATTATAAATATTTTAGGAAATTATAAATGTTTCTTGACTTTAATATTTGCTCAAACCTTAATGTTAAGGATAAGGTTTACATGTTTGGATATTGTTCTTGAATTAGGTTGTTTACTTAGTATTTTAGTTCAAGGACGGTATTGGCAAACAAGTTGTTTATTTAAGTTGAGTTCAGGGTTGATTTTGTTTACAGATAAAACTAGAATTTCCTTTAGAGTTGTGTGTTAAAAGTCACATACACCATATAATTTTCTAGAACATTCTGTCATGTGACCTATCTTTATATATACCATGTTTAGTGGACAGTTTTCAGTTTCGAGCCTACCATCGGTCTATAAAGAGTCATTACAGTTGTGAAAAATCATTCCAAATTCAGAGAGATGATTTATTTAAAATATTCATTGGATTATAAAAGGGCTCATAGACTTAGGGTTTTAGATTTTGAATTGATTATTTTGGGATTTATGTGAACTTATTCAAAGATATTCTGGAGTATTTCATTGTGGCACATCAGCACATTAAAGACTGCTGGCACATCCGGACATTAAGACTATTGGCACATAAGCACATTTAAGGATAGTAGAAGTTCACTCGGAACATTCTATATTTTAGAACTTGTGATTAATACATTCTGGATTATTTTTGGAACTTAATTCACAATATTGTAAGTGTCTTTTGATTTTCATTTTAATTATCTAGAAATAAATCACTTGTTGATTTTTACCTGATTTGTTGGTTTCACTTTCTTTCTGTTACATTTTTCTTAGACCATAGAGTCGTAGCAATATATATATATATATATATATATATATATATATATATATATATATATATATATATATATATATCCAACTTAGAGAAAGACATACAAATGTTACAAAATGCAGATTGCAGATGACTGCTCTAATGTCATTAGGGTTTGGAACTCATTTAAACCTTTTTGAATACGAAATCTATAACTTTGATTAGAAATCAGGATCTAAATAAAATCTTTTCAAAACAGAAATATTTTAAATTATGAACTGGAAAGGGAATTATCATGGGCTACCACCACACTATATAAAGGAGGTGGTCAAAACCCTAGGAATATATTATGCGAAAAATGCTCAAAAATTAACTGTATAAATATAATGGAGAAAATTGTCATGCAGGAATATGGAAAGATGTAAAACTAAACATAGCAGATAGGGCACATATAGCAAGAATTTACAGATATACTGACCTATGGTATGTTATGCATATAATTGACTTGAACAATGAGCAGTTAAATAAATTATATCAATTAACTATAGACCACACATGGGGAGGAGAAGCCCATTATATTTTAAAAAGATACAATTTATAGAGTTACTCATAAATGCATTTGGTTGTTCCCTGAAAGCGTGACTCTTACATTAAGTGCGTCGTAATATCTTCACTGACACTACTCTAATATTTTATTAAAACAAATGTAAAACTAATTGTCAGAGTAATGTACATGCTTTCATGTAAGACTGCTTGCATCTTCATTTGATCTTGTACATAGGTATGTCCATACATTCTTATGTCAATTAGGACTTGCTTGTGGCACGATTAGCCACAGAACATTGAGGGATGGCATCGACCGGGAGCAGAGAAGGATGGCGCTTGGCAAATATAATGGTAAAATTAAAGTTGCAAGTTTTGTTTTCTGTACATAAAAGTACAAGTTCAAAAATTTAAAAACAAAAGCTGAAAAATTTATATCATAGCATGAAATGCTAATCGGGCACAAGACATACGCATACAAATGCCTACCAAATGTAATCTCTCTGCATCAAGTAGGTTTGGCTTAGTCGTGCATACAAATTTTCTGTCACAAACTACTAAGTACATAAAAGTTTTAAAAGTGTGTAAATAATTGAACAATTTATGTAGTGGTCTTAATATCTAATTATGCCATCTACATATGAATAAAAATATGCCACCCAAATTCATTTTGTCTACCTGTAACAAGTTTAAAAATGTGTTCAGCAATATTGACAAAAATGCTGCAATAGCCTAAATCTCTAATCAGGTTATCTAACTATGAATATAAACATGCATATCAAATTTAATTTGTCTACCTCAAGAGCTATTGCTGAAATGTCTTCAGAAGTTTTTTTGTCAAACAATTCTGAGCACAAAGAGTTGATAAAAATGTGTTGAAAAACTTGAATACCCCCCTCCCCCCAAAAAAGCAAGCAAAATAAGAAATAAAAAAAAAAAAAAAAAAAAAAAAACCTGCTGTAATGGATAGGAAATCTTATCAGTTCATCTAAATATGGATACAAATATGATAAAAAATTAGTTTGTTTACGGTTAGCGGTTTTTTTGTAATATGTCTAACGAGCTGCATGGGATAAACGGATGGGCTGGCGTGACACGATCCAGATGCCACAGCTGTTAGCAGCGGATGAATAACTATATTTGTTTTCGTAAAACACGTTAAGTCACGAACGCAGACTAAAAAGTCCAACAATTTCAGAAATTAAAAAAAAAAAAAAAAAACCTGAAAATTGCTATGATGGGATGGACATTTAATTATGTAATCTAAATATGAATACAAACACGCATACCAAATTTTATTTGTCCACCTCATGTGGTTTTTGCTTAATCATGCTATGAAAGTTTTCATCAAAAAGGTAAAAGTTCTAAATTGGACCGTGTTCACACTTCGTGATTGTCATCTGTCTTTTGAACGTCTGAGCATTGGATCGTGGTCTGCGCGAGTGCCGATAGAAATATTAATACCGGATGTGAGGAATTTCGACAGTAGAAATATTATCACAGGATGTGAGGTATTTCGACAGTAGAAATATTATCACAGGATGTGAGTAATTTCGACAGTAGAAATATTATCACAGGATGTGAGGTATTTCGACAGTAGAAATATTAATACCGGATGTGAGGTATTTCGACAGTAGAAATATTATCACAGGATGTGAGGTATTTTGACAGTAGAAATATTATCACTGGATGTGAGGTATTTCGACAGTAGAAATATTAATGCCGGATGTGAGGTATTTCGACAGTAGAAATATTATCACAGGATGTGAGGTATTTCGACAGTAGAAATATTAATACCGGATGTGAGGTATTTCGACAGTAGAAATATTATCACAGGATGTGAGGTATTTTGACAGTAGAAATATTATCACTGGATGTGAGGTATTTCGACAGTAGAAATATTAATGCCGGATGTGAGGTATTTCGACAGTAGAAATATTATCACAGGATGTGAGGTATTTCGACAGTAGAAATATTAATACCGGATGTGAGGAATTTCGACAGTAGAAATATTATCACAGGATGTGAGGTATTTCGAAGAAATATGGTAATAATAATCCTTCTTGTGTACAAAATGTATGCCCATTTTGTCTTATCTTTTCTCATTAACAATTTCTTGTCGTACTGTCACAGTTTGTTTATCAGTCTTTGGAATACCTTTCTTTATTATGTGGGTGTTGATGATAAGGTTTAACCCAATATTAAAAGAGTCAGTGGGGTTTTGTAAAGCGTTGTCATATCAGGCGATACTACCAATTTTCATCATTTTGTTACTCAGTAACTAAACGTTCCAGTCAGTACAAAAAAACATAGTCAAATTTCACTTTTAAGTAGGATGTACTTTGGCTACTCAAGTTGTCACAGTACCTGTACTTCTTTATTCATCTATTTCACGCGGAAGGTTTGAACACATTCCTTTACTTCTTATCTACGCTGCGAAAAAGCAACAAATTCATTAAAAATGACATTTTCCCGTCGTTTTAGATGATTTCGTTTACAACCATAGTTGCTTCAGTTACATATAAAGTGTTTATTTTAATGATAAATTAAATAAAAGATCTTATTTTTAACGAAATAGTGTGAAATATTGGATTGTATCTTTTTGTTTAGTTCGTTACCATTAACGTTATATTTTTCTTTCTTTTTTCCTTATTTTATAAAGTATTTTGTGCTACAATTAAATTTGTCTCATTGAAGGATTTATCAGTGTCTACAATTTAGTGACCCCCTAGGTATTGGAAATACAGAATAAACATACACGCAAGCATAATTCACAGGTTGTTATGGTTACTGAAGAAAATACATGAAACGTTTCAGCATGATCGATAGGTTATAATAACAGCTCATTCAGTACAAAAGCAGTCACAACAAGAGCCAATGTGAAAGATACGGGTGAAAGAAGCGTTGGTGCAGCTCCCTTGGCTCCCATTGTACATTCTCCATTCACGCGGAAGAACATCCTTAACCACCGGACCAGGTAGTCAGCTGTAAACCTGTCACAGTCTTGACCCACTTGATCATGCAAACAGCTCATCAATGTTTTATAGTGCCTGCAAAAATAATGACAACAGTTGACAGTTCTGAATGAACGGGGCAGCGAGTTATCTCGTACATTGTAACCCTACACAAAACTATGGATACTACCTTTAGCAGAGCAGTAAGTAATAACACGATATTTATATAAAATGTGAAAGTATTGTATCAGTGATTTATATTTGCACATGTACTTGACTAGAAACATAGATGAGTGAGTTGCGCAAAAAACTCGTAAGCAATGTTTAAATTCTCAGTTTGTATCCCATTTTAATTCTCTGTTTGTATCCATTTTAATTCTCAGTTTGTATCCCATTTTAATTCTCAATTTGTATCCCATTTTAATTCTCTGTTTGTATCCCATTTTAATTCTCAGTTTGTATCCATTTTAATTCTCTGTTTGTATCTCATTTTAATTCTCAATTTGTATCCCATTTTAATTCTCAATTTGTATCCCATTTTAATTCTCTGTTTGTATCCATTTTAATTCTCAGTTTGTATCCCATTTAGGTCTTTAGAAGCAGCGGAAGCATACAAAGATCAAGAACAAATACCTGGTAAAAAGGAAAGAAAAACAGTTTATTATAAGCTTTGAATCTTTTGCAAAGGGGAGAAACTAGACAGGTAAGAAACTGTCTGATAGAAGATTTCTAAAAGTTTCTAAGAAATATCGGATACTTCGAAAGTCAGTACTTTTCGTCCATTCTTTTGGAAACATCCATCTATGTTTCAATGCGTACAGCTTTTAAATTCGTCGAACAAAAAAAAAAAAAAAATGTAACTGAAGAAAACACATTTTTACACAACATTTGAATTGACAAACCAATCTTTTTCCACATGGTCCATCTTCTAGTATTTCACTGGTGTAGTACCTCTTTCTTGCGATAACTTGTATTTATTTATAATTTGTAACGGCAATTTCGTTCGTGTACAGTGTAACCTGCCTTAGCGTACACCTTTAATAAATGTCCGTTGTATATGCTACTCCTGTCTAGCGCATACAGCAGACAGTGTTTTCTGTTCAAGAAAGTTGCGTATAACGGACATCGTGACCTAACTTGGGCGCGGATTTGCTTCACTTGAAGCACGCCAAATGCATAATCAAATCTACAGAGATTTCTGAAGCGCAACTTGTTTTGATAGTTAACTACTCTGTGAACAATGGCAATTTCCCACAAGGTTTCATTACATCATACATTCACTTAGCTTTAATCTTACACCTGATACGATCTTGTTTTAATCCGATCTAAAAGAATACAGCTGCGGTGATTGGCACTACTGCTGAACAAAATGGCGCACTCGAACATCTTGTGAATTCAACATTTCATGAGTGAGCATGGGTGACTAGATCTAGCTCAAATTTAGTATAGTGTTAATAGTGTTCTTATTACAAATCCTTACATATCAGGTACAACGTATAACGCTAACTTTAGGGATGAAAATGTATTTAAAGATCAGTAATGTACATGAACTTGTCTACTTCTGGTACAGGCCTATTACCGTTACAAGGCACATGTTTTCTTTTTAGTGCAATCTTTGGTTTACAAAGGAAGATTGTCAGTCACAAATAAGAGCAGATAATATAAAAGACGAAAATTTTACATGTAGATTTTGCCCCCAAAACCACTGCTGACGACATTACAAAGTGTTGGAGTCAAATAATGTTGCGGCGAGCTTTAACATTTACATGAGACTAACTGTTTTTAAATGGAGCTTTTTAATTCAAATTATTGATTTAATTGTTGATAGCAATGATTAAATTTCCCATATCATGTTAGTACATTTACATTTTCAATACAATTTTTCTTTACGTTTTAATGTATTATGCATTTTATTGTTTAGTTTCACTGCTAGTTGATTTGGACATATTCACACATCAAGAGTATTTGACCCTGCATACAAAAAACATCTGTTTACAAAGGTCAATTTTGTTATGTCCGTTGACTGTATTTCATATACAAGCTTCACTGTAATATAAGTTGTATTGGTAATAATAACTTCGATATCCAATGTTTGCAGGAAATTATTCTTGATAAGCAATACATGCTTAAGAGAATGAAAGAACTGTATTGCATTGAATTTAATAATCGGAAATGTAATACTTTTTAAAAATAAATTATGAAGTAGCTACACTAAGGTAAGCAAAGTAAGAATAGTCATGGGAAAGGTAAGAACCTAGAACTTAGCTACGTATCTTTTTCATGTGACTTTCAAAAATGAGTATTTTATCGAAAGTACAATGAAGAAGGCGTATTCAAGTATGAAAGAATTTAAGATCGAAATGACCAAGAAAACAATGCTCATTGAATTTAATTCCTATTTAATATTAAGGGGGGGGGGGGAGGCGTGCAGTGTTATGTATGTATGTATGAATGTATGTGTATATATATATATATGAGTAAATGTTCCGCATCCCGCTACACTATTCTCAAATTTTGTAGAGGGCATTAGTTTATCGCCACACATACTTTCATTTCTTTGTCACCAGTCTGGAGTTAGGTCAAAACATTTTGGTTCTCTGAGATAGGCACGATGATTCCTTCCTTACTTTTGTGATACAACTTTGTTGGTCTGACGTGTAATTTACAAGTTTTTAAGCCCTTTTTCAATTTGTTCTTTCCTTCTTCTATTTTTTTCCCTCTTGTTTGTATATTTCTCCCTGTCATTCAAATGAGTAGGAGTCAAGAATTTCTCTTGGCTTTTGTCTTAAGTGTTTGCTTTGTGGATGTAAGTTGCTTGTTTTCATGACGAAGAGCATGTTTAGCTCGAAACGTTAAGAAACTTGTTTGTATTCTGTAATTGTGCCGGTGTCAATTTTTGTGTTATATATATATATATATATATATATATATATATATATATATATATATATATTGTTACGGAATCATGCCTCCTTTACTTTTTTTATATGATTTAATTTATTAATTAACGATCTCTGTTTTTAGTCTGAACTGCGGTTGTCATATGAGTATATACGACATCCTTTCGATCAATAAGTGGTCACATGATCAATTGCGCGGGAAAATGAAGTCGTCCTAGCTCTGTACTTTTAGAAATCAACATTGAAAGGTCACATTTCATATTATAATAACATTGTGTTTACTCTTTAAGATTTCAGTACGCTAGACCTTTGGGTAAATGACGCGTAACCTAGTTCCTGATTGGTTTTTAGAGGGTTGTGTTATTTTGAAATACCATATTATTAAAGACGGAGAAAGGATATTCCCTTTTAAATCTGCGTATATATAGCAACTCATCCAATGATAAATCATTCTTCACAATTGCTTGAACGAAGAGAGGCTATTGAAATTATTCAGTTCAGTGTGGAATTTATTTAATTAGTAATTCATCTGAATTACTATACAGCTCCGTGGAATTATCGGACATTATTCGAAAACTTGTGAGATTCTAGACTTGCAAGGATTATTTTGGATTTAATCTGAACTTGTCAACATCAGCACAGTACAGGTTATTTTCATTCGGAATACTTCATCCGGATTACTCGGATTAACATCAGGAAGTGAACTTTAAAACATTTTAGGACTTTTTAGGATATTCTATACTGTAAGTTATTTTAATTCTTTCACTTTGATTGTTTGTTGAACTATTTTAATTCTTTTAATATTTTAGGAAATTAAAGATTTGCATTTTAATCTTGAAAGCTTGATTGTGTCTTTTATTCTGTTACATTACCCCTAGAGTCGTAACAATATATATATATATATATATATATATATATATATATATATATATATATATATATATATATATATATGTGTGTGTGTGTGTGTGTGTGTGTGTTTGTGTGTGTGTGTGTATGACGTCTGTACCTAGTAAGTGGTTAGTTACTTGGTTTGAGAAATATCTTTCCAATACCGCCTCTCCGTACTGAAACAAATAATCACTTAAATCTAACAAATCAACAAACGGAGAAGTATATACAAATGGCACATACATTAGGATTGTTACAATGGTTACTTGGTTTGAGAAATATCTTTCCAATACCGCCTCTCCGTACTGAAACAAATAATCACTTAAATCTAACAAATCAACAAACGGAGAAGTATATACAAATGGCACATACATTAGGATTGTTACAATATTATGTTCTCTGGCGTTGGGAGAGCAGTCGAATTTATATGCATTCTGATTTGCAATCTCACCACATTCCTTATAAACATTGATTGCTCCTTAAGTCATTACTTACTCGCATGGGACTTGCTTCATTGGTAAATCTGGATCAGGGAACATCTTCGGTGCACGTTCTATTCACTTACTGAATCTGGAGATGTTTAACTGTTCCGACACACATTGTGAAAGAATATATTTCATTTCTGAAAAAGAAATACAATGGATTTGTATTCACTTTAAATGGAGTTATATCATAAAAATGTTCGTCCGCCTAACCTTCCAACAGCCTCCTCGTGACAAAGCTTGTAATGTCGCCCTCTTCTTAGCTGCTTACCGAAGTTTTGTTGGCTATATAAGCGTTGGTGTAATTGAGCAATACAGTTTTTGTTGGCTATATAAGCCGTTGGTGTAATTGAGCAATACAGTTTTTGTTGGCTATATAAGCCGCTGGTGTAATTGAGCAATAGTGTTATTTTTTTTCTTCTGTCTCATTCATTTGGTAAATTTCAGAAACGTTATCAAAAATGAAGAGAATTATGAAACTCGAGTTTTAGGAAACACTTTGTTTTCCTACCTCACTGAAAAAAATGTAGTTTATTGAACAGATGACAGAATGACGCACGAATGGGGTTGGGCGCAATCACAATATCCCAGTTTTCGCAGTGTTGGTCAAGTCGGTCCCTGGGTGGTCGGTCATATACAGTTGTTTTCAAATTATGAAACACGAACATGACGCAGTAATAAATACCTTCAAAATCCGAACATCCATTCAAAAGAAAATCTTTTAGGGGCTTCCCCTGGATGAGTGAGGTAAGGCCATATTTGTCAGAGGACTTTGTGAAGTGTGGACATTTATCATAGCCTTCAAAAAAACACCTCAGATGATCAGAACTGGTATTCCTATAGAAGAAACGAAACCGATACAAGTAAGTTTGTTTTATATTTGATAAATACCTCATACAAATTCAATTAAAATTTGTAAACGGATAGACCAGAAGAAAACCTAACGTTCATATCCATACAAATACTATCTTTTCTAGTCCTGGAGTGTTACTTTCTGATAGTTTAGAAGAAATGTAGCTAACTGCGATTGTAAATTGTACTTGAAAACTTTACATTTAAATGGAATAAATTATTGCGAAGATTACATTAAACATTATCTTTTTACCATCTAAAATGCATTCTTTCAACATACAAATTTATCAGAAAATGACGAACCCGAGTGCGATTAGACTCAAACATTTTTATCACTGAAGCTGAATTCACAATTCAAATAGAACTGCTCTCTGTTCTTCATTAGCAAAGGGGTATTAACGCATTATGTTCCTCGCACACTCCTTTTTAGAGTCCCTCCCTCAATGCATTACCATATGATGGGTTTAAAGATCAAATCAGTCGCCTCTAAGATGTTCTACTTAGTTTGAAGACATTTAATTACCTGAATATTTAGGTATAAATTATTGGAAGCAAATTACTGTGACAGCTTCTTCTCTTCATATATGTTATATAAATTGTTCGATATGGCAACAGTCGTGAAATAGAGTACAGTCATCTTTACCTCAACTTAATGTTAACAAGAAACATACCGACAAAAATATCCAAGCGAATTAAGTAGAGTTTTCATTTCCCCGTTTTCCTCACTGCCTTTTAGGAGTTGGGAAAATCCAAACATGACTGAACTACCACATTTGTCATACTTCTCTATTTCTGTTACAGGGCACTTTCTGTTTATAAAATCGTCAATGTTGTCCGGAAGAATAACTGAAATATGAAGCAATACGTGTCAAATGTTAGTCCTTGCTACTCCAAAATTCCTGTCGAATAAGAACAAAACATCTCAGTTTCTGCTGTTTGCAGATAGTTCCAATTCTCATTTCTCTTTCTCTCCTGAATAACGGTCTATTGTGAACGTTTCAAGATTCCTATAGTGTTTATATGAGACGAATTTCATAGTATATTTTCAGCGTATATCCAGTATAGTCTCAATCATTTGATTGTGATTTGCGGGCTTTAACGCAATTTTTAGTACATGATAGGCCATATATGGCGACTAGTATTTTTGGTAGAATAAGAGCCAGGGAAGACCCCGGGAAGAACTACCGACACACGGGAAGCTATTGGCAAGCTAGATTTACCCACATTGGTCGAGTCAAGACTTGAACTCACGAGGACAAAGGTGAGATGTGAGTGATCTGTAAAGGCGAGCTCCTTAGACCACTCGGCCACCCGGGGTCCTCAATCATTTGAACCCTAATTATACACCAATTGAATTATTGGAACATATTGCATGCCTGCATCAAATTGCATCTCCGGTGTTACAATATATTCATCCGGTGTTACAATATATTCATCCAGTGTTACAATATATTCATCCGGTGTTACAATATATTCATTTCGCCTCTTATAACAAACAAAATTATTGGACGGTCAACGTGAATAAAGAAACTACATATCACAGATAAATGACGTGATATCAATGGTTTATATATCTTACATTTTTGACAGATTAGAATGCGTCAATTACAGTCTGCTAGTAGTCGCGAGATGGACAGCTGTGGGAAATCGCTATTTTTTTAATTATAGAGTTAACACAAAAACCGCTTCAAATAGAATATGACGGACTGTTTTACAATTTACCTATTGAACGTTTGACTGAAGTTTTCGTTTTTAACTTTTTAAATTTCTATGTCAGAATCTTATCAGGCAGCAAACCACTGCTTATCACGTAGTCCTTGGTCAAAATCCAGCTAAAAACCAACACAATTAGCTTCATCATTCCTTAGAAACTTGGATTTGATGGTGGGTCAGTGTTGGATTCTATAATATTGTTTAACAGAAAAATAAAGGTACAAAAATAGCTACCCTAAGTATTGTGAGTAGAGCAGTGCAATGGAAAAAAATTCTGGATAGTAGTGCAATGTTTAATTGAAATAAAGTCCGTACCTAACTCGTTGTCACAAGCAACAAGGTTTCTTAAGTTTTTCAGGTGGCTTGAAAACAATTCAGCAGCTTTCTGAACAATGTTGTATCAAATGACACAAGGTGTTATATTTCTTGCTTGTTATCATGTAGTTCACCCTCAACTTTGTCTATCTTATCTAATGATTGTTTTTGAACCATCACCTAAGATTTAGCAACAATGCTTATATGAAGAGGTTTGATGTGCCATCGCTGCATCTGTTTGTAACTGTATCGGGATTAGAAGAAATATATTCCCTCGATTTTGTTATTTCATTTACTTGAGGATGTGTAACAAGTTATTGTTACTTGCAGATATAACTAGCTAAGACAGTATATTTATCTCGGAGTATTCATTGGACTTTCAATTTCATCAATGATTATTTTCGCATTTTCTCCGTTATTTAAATTCATGTTCTTGAATCTAGTTCAACGTCTACATGTTTAAATCCTTCGTTGTTGGTTCTGCCAACAAGGTGCGTCGTGGACAAATCAGGAACTGTACTTGAAATTCCCTCTGGAACGTTGGGATTTGTTTTTGTTTTTCTTCATCTTGGTGTAAGTACGGAAATGGCGCAGTTATTCCACACTTTAATATATGTTTTACACTAAACGTTCCTGGAAAGTCAGCATTCTTTTTCTAGCTCTTTGTATGGTTCTGTCCTTTTCAAGTGTAGAAAATACTGTTAACAATAACGACAGTTTGAATTTTTCGTGCTGTAACTCGCATGTTTTATTTGACTTATACCTTTCAAATACATCTCCTTTACAACAGGCGGATCTAGTATATGATCCATTTTAATTAATATATCTTAAATATCCTTTTGTTTTAAAATGATTCATTTTAACTGCAAAGATGTACGTAGCTATGCCGATAGAGGCTATGAATAACCGCATGGTGAAGTATTCACACTGTTAACGAGATATATGTTATCATCAGCACATGTTAGACCACTTTGTTAATTTTTATCATGTACGTGTCATGCTTGTATGATCTAAGAAATGTTAATTGTTGATAGTTGTTCTCATGATTGAATAGACACTCCTAGTAAATATAAAATAAAATTTTTGAATCACCCATTTCTTGATACCTCTGCATACTTTCTTCTCATCATGATCTGTTTTGAATTAATACAGTTTCAATCTTAAAGCAACACATTCTTTAATCAAAGTGCCGTTCAATTCATCTTTGCACAGTCCAATAACTATTTTGTTTTGTTAGCTTGATGGATGTCGAGATGTTTTCCTTATGGCAGACACTTGCATCGAAAAAAAGATGCATGCTTCTTCTTATGCCATCATAAACAGGTGCGAATAGATAGCATGTGAAATAATCGTGTTCTTTGTAGGGGGGGGGGGGCGGGGGATTTTTAAATCAACTTCCCGAAGAAAATATTTCATTAATGTTAGGTATGTTCATAAGGTTGTTCTCTGCCCATTTAATATGTTTATTCGCTTCCCAATTTTGCATTTCTTTTTCCTCTTGACCACTTTGCACGAACTTACATTGTTACGACTCTATGGTCTTAAAATAATATAACAGAAAGATAGTGAAACCAGCAATGTATGTAAAATCAACAAACAATTTATTTCTAGACAATTAAAATGAAAATTCAAAAAAACACCTACAGTAATGTGAATTAAAATCCAGATAATCCAATAATCCTAAGTGTCCTAATCACAAGTCCTAAATATAGAATGTTCTTAATGAATGAATGTTCCGAGTGAATGAATATTCCAAATGAATGGGTAGTCTGGAGTGTCCTGATGTACCCCAATAATGTAATCCCGATCATCTTTGAAAATCTCCACAGGTATCCAAAAGTTATATCTTTTAAATCCAAAGGTTTATGTAAACACTTTAGGTAGCTCCAATGAATGTTCCAATAAATAATTCCTTTCGAATAATGTATACAGCAATACAGCATTACGGCATTACTGTACTACAAGGTTACAGGATTACAGCATAACTATTATTCCAAACAATCTGATGATTCCAAAAGACTGATCATAAAAAACAAGAATGTTTTCAACACAGGATTTACAATTGGAATGGAATCTTGTTTACCAATTGCTGTATAAATATAAGACAAGTCACATGACAGAATGTTCTAGAATATTATATGGTGTGTGTGACTTTTAACACATAACTCTAAGGAAATTCTGGTTATATTTGTAAGCAAAATCAACCCTGACCTCAAATGGAATACACAACTTGTTTATCACAACCGTCCTTGAACTCAAATACTAAGTAAACAACCTAAGTCAAGGACAATAGCTAAACATGTCAACATTATACTTAACATTAAGGTTTAAGCAAATATTAAAGTCAAGAAACATTTATAATTTCCTAAAATATTTATAATATTATATAAACATCATACATAACAACATGTTCTCAGAGTAACCTGGAAGCTAGCTTAATTTACACATTTACAGACTTAATGTTTTAAACTTGCTTTCAATGTCTTTTATGACAGGTTCAAGATGATATTGCTTCATGTAAGTTTATATGAACCAACTGTTCCTTGAAAAAAGTTATTCTCCTAATTTGAACTTGTTATCTTTTGTTGCAAGCTCTTTTAAACTTTCAATATTTTTTATTATGACAGGTTCAAGATGATCTTGATTCCTGGAACTTTATATGAACCAACTGTTGCTTGAAAAAAGGTATTCTCCTAATTTGAACATTTTTTGTTGTTGTTGTTGTTACAAGCCCTTTCAAGTTGCAAACAGTACTCTCTACGTATCTATGGTCTATGTTTCAATTACGTCTCACTCCTTATTTTGTTTCATCTAGCATTCTTTCTCTTTTGGCGTCTTCTTACTTGTCGTATTTATGCCATTTTTATTTGCTCTTTTACTTGTTGGAGACAAGGAAGTCTCTGTCTTATTGATTCTAATATTTTAAAGCCTTTACATGTCAGATATTGTAATCTAGATTTACAGCATCAATAAATTCAATATGCTTTGATTGAAAATCACTTTTAAACATATTGATACATGATGATAGGTTGTTTCGACATTTGCACAGAATAAAGCTTTTCAAACTTTCCCGGACTATAAGTCGAATGATTAAGTTCAACAGAAGCGACACAAAATATGCTTGTTTGCATTTTGTTTTTCTGTCATCAATCTGTAATGCATCTTTGACTTTAGATTTGGTCTGATTGAAGGAATTTTAACTATTCTTCCATATTCGCAGACTGTATTGGTTCTAACCTTTGGAATGCTTATATTCCTTTTCCGTTTAGGTTTTTCATTATTTGAGCAAAGTTTGCATAACAACACAATTGTCGCTTCTCTTTGAAAGTGATTTTATTGCAAATTTAAACTCATTACACTTCCTGCACTGAATTTGACAAATCCCACGCAAGAGATACAAATTTCTATTTTCAAGCATCTTTAGTGATGGATTTATCATACATGTGTTTCTTCAATAGTGTGACATTTACGTCCAATTTCTCGTGGATAATCTGCACAATTTGTATTTTGCATCAAAGCTTCAGGTATTTCATTATTCGTGTCTACTATTTATTTATCGAATCTTTGTTTTCGCAATGTTTAGATTTAAGAGTTACATTTTTCATAAAACAAAAAGATAATAATTATCTCGTGTATTTATGATGACTGTTTACAATTTAGTTTTCTTTTATCTTTGTGCACAAATGCATCTTTAAAAATGCAATGAATAAATTATTTAAATCTTAGGGCGCTTGCTAGTCACATGCAGTGTTAGGACCCACATGTCTCTAGATGTGTGACGCTAATATGGTCACTGTTTATGCATTGATAATTATAATTAATTATCTATACTGTTTAAAACATTTTATTTAATTAGTGTTAATTAGTGTAAACCAGCTAGTGGATTTAGCAAATTCAGTTAATATTAGAAAGTCAAATATTGATATTTTAAATGCTTACTTTGTGCCTAAATAAAAGTTAGTAACTATTAAATAATGCCCGTATTGTCCACATACAACCAACAGTACATGGTCAACATATACTAGCATGAGTTTCGCAATATATCTAGTTATTGAAGCTGAAAAACTAAAATAAAGGAACCAAATGCAGAAACCAATCAGAGTAATAGTTGTACATGTAAATTACCCTAATAGCGGCATTACTGAGATGTTATAGTATACTTCTCGAATTAAATGAGCGGAGAAATAAATAGCTACATTAACACAATATATCAATGCTGCCCTCAATACTGCGTTTATTGAGTCATAAGTATGTTATACAAAATTGCAGCTTTCAAAATAGGACCACGATATAAACCATATTTCGAAGAGAGGATGAAACTAGTTGATTATGTTGGTTTAGCGAAGTCGCCTAAGGACTACTTAATAAACAGCAGTATGCTGTATGATAATATTCTACATTTGTTGTTTTTAAAATTAAAAAGTAAGACAATCAATCAAAATTGCAATAGGCAACTTTGTAAAACAGTTCCTCGTATTCGCAATACGAGTATTAAAGCAGAATAGTAACGAGATGGTGGGTTTTGGAGAAGTCGCTGTTGTTTTTCAGACATTCGTTTTCTTTCTTCAGTTAGAGTACTAACCGAATCATTTGCAGTTTCTTTTGATATTTTGTTGCGCACTGAAATGAAACTAAGCTGTTCCAACATCCTTTACAATTTTGTATGTTAGTCTTTTCAAGTGTTAAATTTGAAAATTGACCAATCACTCAAAAACAATAGTCACAACGCCAGAATTCTCCAAGTCGTTACTACAACTGCTACAAATATAACACACACATACTATGAACTCTACCGATTTAAGTTTTAGCTCTCAATTCTTTGGTCAAGGGGCAGTGTTTCCAATGTTTTCCTCCCAACCATGAACATTTATGCAGATTAAGTTATTAAAAGTTGTGAACTTCACTACTAACTTGTGCCCCCCCCCCCATCCATGTTATTTTTAACAAGGTGGAAAGAAAGATGACCAAAAGGTAACAGTGGTTAGAGATATTGAAACTGGACATTTTTGACTGTTGTATGTTGTGTTTTCAAGCACTTGTTTCAGGTAGAAACTGAAGGGTAGGTAATTTACTTTCTGGACATGATGGGGGTCTAACGTGCAGAAAATTGTAGACAAAGTTATTTGCCATTGAAGGGCACTCCTGTCTCATCAGCGGTATAGAGCAAATAACGCCAAATCTGTAGTGCCTGCAAAAGATGATGCATCATTTTCATCTTGACACACATTCTCAGCAATCATGATTATTTCTTTCTAAATTAGCTAAACGATTTCGCATTTTAACGAGAGAACATAACAAGAAACAAGAGTTTAACACAAAATTGGTTGATCTAATTATGAGGTCGATACTTAAAACGACACTTATATGTCATTCGTTAGACAAATTCGACAGTGTAAAATTGCATATAAAACCTGCAGAATTTGGACTTTGACTGTTGAGACTGTTAGACTAAATGATATTACTAAAATGATAGCCGTTAGAGTAGGAACTTGTTATTTTATAACACACTTATGTATTGGAATTTGCAAGAAATAGGAAACTACCGTTCATCTTAAAAGAAACGTGTAAAATTGTCGTATGAAGCCAGTTAGCCTTCGAACGTGCATTCACTTATATCCAGTCCTGTTTGTGTAAGATTCCGGCTGACCAGTTTTGGAATGCTCATTTAGACAAAGAAGTGAACAGAACCCGACAATATAAAAGCCACATGTTCCTTTTTCCAGTCACGGTAAAAGAAGTCTAACGGTTACCCCATACATCTAGTGTCTCACAAGGTCATATTTTGTCCCACTCTCAATGGCGTAAAGAGACAGAAGGAACGTCTCTGCCACCTTCAATGGGGCGACAGTCCATTGCAGGATAAGACCACAACCTTCATCCTCAGTGCATATGCTGTTACCCGTTTGCAGGTGGATAGACCAGAGAGCGATGCTAAGTGCTTTGGTCAAAGGCAAATGATAAGAAAAGGAGATAAATGGTAATGATCAAACATTATACTCACTCGCACAGATCTGGGTCTGAGAAGCCCTCATTTATGGTGATGCAGCTTGCATATTTGGTGGAGTTGAAAACTTTTTGTAAACATGGCATCAGAGTGGAACCGTCGGAAAATGAATACTTATCTGAGCTTCTCATTGTATTCTCATTGGTATGAAATGTACAGCTTAGGTTTAACGTGAAAATGAAACAGATAATGACTACCAAAGTCTGAGCAAACATTTTCATATTCCCAGGAGTCCAGTGAACCTAACATTTTATTCTCACCGTACGCTAGAGTGGAAATGCGGGCAAGCTACCAAAGAGTTTCTATGCCTATAAAATAACCCACAATAATTATGCCCTAGGATGCTGAAAAGGAAATGGTTCCAGCTGACATTAGTTTCACAATATTAAATTTTCAATCAAAACATTGAATTTATTTTACACGAATCTAGATGGCACATACATTTTGCTACTATCAAATGTAAAAGCTATGTTTATCTGGTATCGCACTTTATTAACATTCTCTCTTCAACGACCCACATCTTTATCAAATACAGCAGCCATTATATTATTTCAGAGATTTCAGGTTAATGGCTGACTTTGAAATATTTCATTCTAGTAAGTAAAACAATTTTACTAAGTACTTTTACAATCTCCGACGCAGTTTCCATAAAATGTATATCAGATGTTTAAGTTATCAAAAGTATAATACATATAACTTGTCGCTCGTTATGTGAAAAAAATTTGACTACACGAAAGATGGCCATGCATAGCATTAGGAATACCATTTTCGATATAGAGTTAAAATGTTTCCTTGATGTAATACCAGATAATTTAACATACGTTGTGAAATGATTGTGAAAAAAAGGAATTATAGTTGGAATAAGATAGCGAATATATATGCAGGTTTGAGTCGGTATATCTCTACAGGCGAAGGCATACGTTTGTCTAGCTCAAATTGGCAAATGGTCTAAGAACCCGTATTCAATATCCAACCATGTGATAGGCCATGAACTTACCCTACAGCTCTCGGCTGGAATGTAAAATGTGTCATTACTACTATTAGTTGACTTACACGTAATTGGATTGGGGTATTTATTATCTCCTGCCTCCAGGCCCTTAGAAAAACAATACATATATGACGTTGTCGAGTCTCCTCTGGACGTTGGTTTCCTTTTTAATAACTCGGACATTTATTTGTTTAGGAGCATAGTTCCCTTGTTGAGTAAACAAGAACATCAATTTGCGAGTCCTAATAATTTTTAAAACTTGTAATCGAAACACACCTCAGGAAAACAAGGTTAATATAGTCCTTACTATAGAAGAGATAGATGGTAGAGTTAGAGTCTTTATATAAGTAAGCAATGGCATAGGCATGACAACATTACTTGTTAGTGCGTTGCACGCTGTGTCCGAACCACTGATGTCAAACGAGCCAACTTTAGCCAGTATGGAATCCATATTAGGTGCCAGATCTGGGCACACTTTCATCGCATTAACTGTACAGACCATAGCTGCTTTCATTTCGGCCCTGTAAAATCAACCGATACAGTATCACGGTTAAAATAAAAAAAACATTTCCCTTGTTTAAGGCAAACAATAGGAGACTGGACCAATTCGTTATATTCTAAACTAAACTATTTCAAAGTTTTTCTCTAAATTTGGATCATAAGGACTGGGTTTTAATGTAAACCGTGATTGTAAGCATACGATCTTCGTGCAGGACTTAATCTGAAAAGACGTACTTTATCTAGAGGTACATAGTAAAAAACTTATTACCCGTAGGCTGATTATTCCAACTAAACTTTCGCTCATCCTGGCTAATGTATTGTTTCCAGAAGGTACCGTTAGTTCTTGATATTATGCACATATATCTGGGCAAATTAATTGCTTCAATAAGGCCCTTGTCTTTCAGTGTGTCATATTAATCGATTTATACCGTATGGTTTAGTATATTTTAATAATGAATATAACAGCAAAATGATAAAAACATTAAGCTCTCTATTCACTACTTGATAAGTAGAATTGGACTGTATTAGAAACAGCTTCTACCGTGTCTCATCTATATCTGTATTGTTTTCCTTTTTATTGAAAAATCATGACCAGTCTCTAAAGAGGTGCCGGCTGCATGTAAATGGAAACTCGATGACGATGTCGTGGTAAGTCTTGCAAGTTTTCATCGTTTCATCACGAAAAAAGAAAGAAAACACGCACAAACACACAGTAACTATTATGTAATGTCTGTGTGGGTAGATCCGTGTTTACGAGAGAGAGAGAGAGAGAGAGAGAGAGAGAGAGAGAGAGAGAGAGAGAGAGAGAGAGAGAGAGAGGAGGGGAGAGCAGAGTAAGATACAAACCGAAAGGATGCTATATAACTTGTTGAAATTTAGACTTTCTCGTGTCACAAAAATTACCAAGTACTCGTGCCAAATGAATTTAAACAAATACTCACTTGCATAGTGTGATCAAAATGTCCTTTATATTGGCTCCTGGTAGGTTCATAAATTCACTGGCGATGACGATGGCCTCCACACAGGGCATGAAAGATGCTCGCACTGAATCCGTGCACTCTTGAGTATTTCCATGTGTAAAGAGTAATCCTATATGAAACCAGATACCCCCTCCCCCTATTATAATAATAATATTGTGCAGTAAATACAAATAACGTGGAAGTCAGAACATTTTAAGAAGGTTCTGAATTGAAATGAAGATTCAGAAACGTGGTAATAAAGGGACCACATGACTATCGACGCTTAGCGTACAACCTTAGTTGTATCTCGGCTATTTACGAAGCACCTACACATTGGTGCAAGCACGGCCAGCTGGAAAGAGATAATAGACACAAGTACCGCGTGTAAAAATTTGGGATAGGTATCTTGGGCATGAATAGATCAGAATCCGCCACTACTGGATCAGGACCAACGTCTCATCTCTGGCTCACCACTCTAAAAAGTGCCAGTTTATAATACAGACAATTGTGTTTAATCGCCACATAAACAGCAAAAACCTCAGGTTCCCTTGGACCTGCGTGACAACAGGTAAATACTCTAAAAGGACCTTTACATTAGAAGCACGTCATACCAACAGAATCAGAACTCATTGTAGATTATACGAATTCATAATCTTTAGGATAGTGTTACCTTTTTTGAGAAATTTGATGATTACCTTTTGCTTTAAAGGTTAACTTTACATGTTTATTCAGAAATGAAATATGCGTGTCTTCTACGCACATGTATTAAAAATGTAGTAATTTTTGCATGCGGTATCATTCGATGGCTGTATTTTCGTGCATACAATAATTGTTTAAAATAAAGAACACCAACACGTAAAATCCGTAACCAGTTTCGCTTCAATACTTCTTCGGACCTAATTCAAATAATTGTTTACGGCCTTAAACCCATTGGTTGTTAGGAGATCAACATTATAAACGAAATAACGTCATGGCGCGAGACGAACAAAGACGTACTAGCTACAGTTTTACGCAATATCATTGGTGCATAAATAGCATGGAAAAACACATACACAGATACATAAAAGATACATAAAACTGGATTATTAAGATACGCATGTCTCTGTTGAAACCTGTGATAGTAGAACAAATGTAAAGAAATCGAGACGAGCAGTTTTATTTTCCTTTAAACAGCAGAATTGAGTAATTACTATGAATTTATCAAATAATGAAGCTTTAATATAATCTTGGAATTTAAACCTTATGGATAGACAGTATTCAAACGGCGAATCTAACATGTTTCCTTTAATAGACTTTCCGTTTCAGGATTGAAATCGCTTCTGAATTATTGGACAAAATATTGCTTTGTTACACTTGATGCAACTTCTCTCTACACAAATTTACCTCATACAGATGAAATTGAATCTTGCAAGTACCCCTTTAGTAAAGTTAAATTTGCACGTAGATATTTGCAATTTAATAAAACTGGCGCTTGGAAATAGCCAGTTTCAATTTAGTAATATGAACTATATTCAAAATGTAGATACTGCTATGGATAGTCTCATGGCTCCTTGGTATCCATCGTTATTCGTGGCAAAATTAGAAACCGACATCCTGAGTAAATGCCGTTTGAAATCAGATGTATGGATAACATTTCTAGATGATATCTTTATGATATGAAATCATTGATTATAAGAACTTTACAACTGCATATACGTTTAAACAAATTTCACCCTTTAATTAAATTTACCATGACTGTGTCGAAAAATAGAGTATTATATTTTGACGTACATGTTGTTATAAACGAACGTAACGATTCATCAACTAGTTTACACGTTAAAAACATAAATGTTCATCAGTATGTTGAATATTCTTCGCGTCATCCACAGTCATATAAGTACAGAACACAGTACAAAGCGAAGTGATACAGAAGGTTTATTTCTGATGATGATGTACTAAGAAGTTTGCTAACGAAGTTACGGCAATATTTAAAAAAAAAAAGAAATTATCCTACTGATATTATTAATGCTGCTTTTGATTCTCCTGCAGAATTTGATTCACTGAAATGTAAAATTACGGACAAAGATGAAACTATCTCTCATTGCCTTGTTGAATATAATCCTTGTTGAATATAATCCTTACTGAATATAATCCTTGTTGAATATAATACTTGTTGAATATAATCCTTGTTGAATATAATCCTTGTATGCCTAATTTAGATAGGTCTGTCAACAAATATTAGGATCTTGTGCAATTATCTTGTAATGTAAGTGTTCACTCACTTTACAAAACCAAGCATTCACTTGCTTATAAACGAACTAAGAATAAAAAATGTCCTTGTGTGTTCTAAATTCATAAACTAACCATTTATATGTGGTTCATCTAATATTTGTAATAAACGGATGTTGGTCGCACTGTTCTTTTGTTAATGAAAATATTTATTTGAATAGCAGCAGCATTAACGAAGAATGAAAGATGTGTCATGATACTGACTGTGCGGCTTCAAATGAAATATATTTTACAACTTGTTAAATGATTGGCAAAATATTGCGTTGAACAAACTCATCAGCAAGTATCTAAACGAATCAAGAAACATAACTGACCTTAAATAACTTTAGCGCCCCATTACTTTTCATCTCGTGTTGCCACTCGTTTTAATGTTGGTTTAAATACGTTACAAGAATTTTTATTCATGCCACATGGATATTAAATCTGTAATAGAACGTCCGCCAACAGAAACATGCTGGATTCACCGTTTGGATACCGTCTTTCCAAAGGATTTTAATTCTAAGATTATATATAAATTTCATTTATTGACAAGTTTATAGTACTTAATTCTACATATATAAAAGAAAATAAAAGTGTTTGTCTTATTTATTTATATATGTTCTACTGCTGAACAATAAAGAATACTGTTATTAGTTCTTACTTATATAAGTGATATAGGAAACAATGTTAGCTCTCATGTGGTGTCATTTGCGAACGACACTTCTCTTGGAACTTCTTCGACAGATCCCTTACAAGTACAAAAGATTATAAACATTGACCTTCAAAATATAATGCATGGACAAACTACTGGCTTCCTGCTTTTAATACTGTACTTTGAAATCTGGCTATTATTTACAAACAGGCAAACTAATTTTTCTGTTCGAAGTTCTCTTTTATAAAATGAATGTTTCCTGTTAAAAGCCAGATACGCATAGGACTAACATTATCTTCTGATACCCAATAGACTAATCATATTAGTATGATCTCCAGTGGACTAATTATATTAGTGTGATCCCCAATGGACTAATCATATTAGCATGATCCACAATGGACTAATCATATTAGCATGATCCCCAATAGACTAGTCACATTAGCATGATCCCCAATAGACTAATCATATTAGTGTGATCCCCAATCGACTAGTCACATTAGTATGATCCCCAATGGACTAATCATATTAGTATGATCCCCAATAGACTAATCATATTAGCATGATCCCCAATAGACTAATCATATTAGTGTGATCCCCAATCGACTAGTCACATTAGTATGATCCCCAATGGACTAATCATATTAGTATGATCCCCAATGGACTAATCATATTAGTGTAATCCCCAATGGACTAGTCATATTAGCAGAATTATTCAGAAAACATCTAAATATTTATGTTGCACACGGCTAGATTTTTTTGTAACAGAATAACTCTAGCAAAACTCTATACACTATTCATACGTCCAATTTTAGAATGTGCCTGTAAAGTCTGGGATAATTGCTGAAAGGAAGATTCGGAAAGATTGGGAAAAATTCAAATGGAAGTTGCACGAATCGTTAAATGTCTGCTCATTTATTGTTCTAGAGACTGTGTTTATGCGGAAACAGGTTGAAAAACTCGTGCACAAGGAATGACAAAGGAGAGATTGTCTATAATTGATTCGATTATAAATAATCAAGTATCTAACTATTTAAGAGATGTTCCACAAAGGATATATGAGACATCTAATTACATTCTACGCAACTCGTAAAGCATCACACCAGTCCCCACCGGACTTCAGATTTTTCGTACGTCTTTTTTCCATCTACAATTGTAATGTAGGAACTCACTTTCTAACAATATCCCAAATGCTTCTAATCTATCTATTGTTATAAAACGTGTATCTAATCAAACTAACCGTATTATTATATTGGCAAACATCACCTTAATATTATACACACTAAACTTGTACATGCATGTAGCTTCCTCAAATCCGACCTTGGCACAGTGAACTTAGTTAACTCTCCGACGTGTGCATGTGGTCATGATAATAAAGATGTCGAACACCATATTTTTCTATTTCCCCTTATTTAACACGCTAAGATCCCAACTCTTTCGATAGTTCAACCCAACCCTTATGTAACTCTACATCTATTGCTGAAAGGTGACGTCAAACTAAGTAATGAGACAAACTGTAATATTTCTATATGTTCAGATATATATCCTCGAAAATAGACGATTGTAGTACTTGCAATTATAATCGAAGTACTAAGTCTATAACATAAACGAAATGGATGACAGTGGATGTAACCAGAACCATCTCTATTCTCCCTCTCCCCTATCTCTATATCACCTCATCTCCCTCTTTCTGTCTGTCTGTATTTTTCTCTCCCCTATTAATTGCTGATTTACTTAATCACAGAAGAATACGTTTCTTTCGTTTGCTTTGAAATATTGTACATCTTTTAATATATGTAATTTTGACCTTGTTTTCACCTATGCAAATATTTTAGTATATTTATTTTGTTTATCTTTTGTAAAATTAATATCATACTTCAATCATTTTTGTATGTTCTGGGAAAGGACCTAGATGAGTTAGTCATCTTGTGTTGAATCCCATATTGTACTAAAAAACGACAGTAAAATGTGTTTGAAACAAAACAAAACAGTAATACTTATGAAAAGGTACGGCAAACGACTCATCCAGGTAATGTGGAATTACGTGATATAAGCGTTGTAAACAAGCCCGAGGCTATGAAGGGTCTGACACTTTCATTTACCGTCTATACATTTTTCAGGCCTTGAACTCAAATGCTGTCAACATCCTGCTCACAAGTAACCGTATTTTTAAAGTACAGATAAGTACAGCCTTACTATAATGGACACAGTTAAGCACACAGTATATATTCAATGTACATAACACGAGGGATAATGTACTTAAATAAGACTTTTCACAATTCAGATTAAATAATAAATTGAAGCAAAAATAATGTCCTTAGTTTATATTGTTATTGGTAATATGGTAATGTTGCCGATACTCGGAGAGAGAGAAGGGGTCACTCGTATTGTAATTGCATCCCCTTATACGGTTAAGTATGTCCTTCTCATCGTACACTAAATAAACTCAAAGCTTTGTTTGTCTCATTATTATTAATGTAAATATTTCCTCCCTGCAGTCAGTGGGTCTAAATTGATAAAAACGAGCAAAATGTAAGCCAGAAAAAAAAGATGAGAAAAATTACTAATTAATGGAATACTACTACTGTATTATTTACTCTTAGCATGATCCGATTTTCCCCGAGTCAATGGCACATTGTGAATCAGGCTTCTATACTATTTAGCTGAAAGTAATTTGCATATTGAATTCCCCTTCTGAATAATGAAGAAGGAAAATTGTTTAAATGTACATTATTTAAACGAAAGTAGGATCAGCGGCTTTCGTTATAAAATACATGAAAAATCACAAAACTTACTGGAACTGTTTCAACAGGACAAATACCAAACTAATTTCCCAGACTGAATACAACAATTATAGCACGACGAGGACAGTCCTCTTAATTAGTAATCACAGCCGGCTGTTCATATTATTGCTTAAACAGAACAAGTCACAGGAAAAGAGTCACGTATAGTGAGCGAAGTAAAAAGCTAGTATAGGAATAAAAACACTCTTCCTGCCTATTTTCAGCGAAACATTAAGCACTACATATCGGTCGGTGATTTGTTTCGTACAACTAGTAGGCTTGGAAAAACTTCGATGTTCTTATTTAAAAGAACTCTTGCGAGGCACATTCACACATGGTAAACATGCACACAATCACCTCAAAAATCTGTTTTGTACTACCTATAAACCTATTGATGCTGAAACATTAAAAATTCACGAATATGGTTAGACCCCTACGCAGTATTGGATATATCAGAGCTACAATGCCGGATCTGTTTTCAGCCCATCGTAGTAGTGTACTGAAATGTGCACTGTGTATCCTATTAGACTTACGGCTTAACGTGCATGTATCTTCAACTGGAATCTATTTATTCCTTCACTAAGGATCATGCAGAAATTTTTTAAAAAAATTCCAGGAGTCAATTATACCCCTTTGTTATAAATAAAGTGTATTGTGTCTGATGAGGCTTGTATTTATTGTGTATAGATCCTTAAGTATTACATTTGCTGAAGCGGTAAATACTACACGGTAAATACCTTCTAATTCCAGACCATTACACGGGCATTTCTCCATTTTTACAGCCACGTGCTGTTATTGGTACGTCCAAAAATATACTGGGTTCTTTTAGGAAAAGAAGCAAACTTTTCAGTATTGATCTTCATAAGTTTCGAATAACCAAATAAGTGTACGGGGCAGGATTAAAGCGCAATCATCATGTCATTTGAATTTATGTGTGCATCTTGTTAACGTGGTCTACCTTCTGAGCATTCACATGAGAATAACTAAAACACTTTATTATCTATAGAATTTGTCTCATAGATCATATTGAAGTTCATGACGGTTGATAGAAAGGTATAAAAAAGGGAGAAAAAAAAAGAAAGAACATTACTCACCGTGCAGAATAACAACGACGTACTTCCATGGTAGCGCAACCATATTCATGCTTTCTATTTTTAACCGGAACCAAGCAGAAGACAACAAGTGTACCTGTTTGACGACTAAGCAGCTGAAAAAAATGGACTGAGTCGTGTAATACATGAGACACGTTTAGGTACGAATACAACGGTTTGCATTGCGCAGGCGTGCATATAAACCGACTTCGTTACGCACTAAATTGTTTCATAAAAACGACTGTACGAGATTATTATTACAATAACCACCTTCGTACATGAATATGTCCCCGACAAGAATAATCGCACTCGATCATAAGAACTCGAACATCACTCATCATTTAAATTGTACAACATGCAACTGAATTTAACACGGCTGTTCAACTACAAAAAATGGCTAACGTAAAACAGACTATATTCTATCCAATAACATTGTCTTATCTGACATAGGTCCGACTTTCTGGAAAACTTGGAATAAATTCCGAAATATTCAATATATTAAACAATTTCTTAAAATGGAATGGATAGAAAGAAAGAATACAGTTTTCATTTTCAAATACCTCTGTAGCTGAAGATTGCATCCGCAAAGAGAACAGCTTCCTGACAAGACTCATCTGTATTGTGACGATACAGAAAGAATCTGTGCTATAAATACTAAAGTCGTTGTCACATCTACGGTCAGAGAACTGGAGGTAAAACGGGTTCCACACAGCCGGCGCTTTGTGCTTGCAAGAGTGAGAGAACATAAATCAGTATTTCTAATTCGCCAAATTAAAAAAAAATACACCCCCGGGTAACGCTGTACGCGGCAACGACACCCATCTACATTTTTATTCATATATAATGCATAGACAATTCCGTGACACACACACACACACACACACACACACACACACACACACACACACACACACACACACACATATATATATATATATATATATATATATAATGCACCATACAAAGGAATTATTGCCAGTGTGATTGTGTGTTATTTGCAGCGTATGTTTTTACTCGGTATCTAGACTACACACACTTAAAGCTCAAAGTTAGAAATTAGAAACGTATACAGTGTTCTCAGGTAACATATAGCCATTAATTCAGCACATAACTTTGGTTATCAAACATGTGTCAAACGAATCAATGAATCTGAAGTATCTGTGGGTTTATATTTGTATGCCAAATATACAATTATGCGTCCTTTCCCGTCCAGTAATGAATAGTATCTCACTGAACAGTCCACATGCATCAATAATTATAATTTTGTCACTGAACAATCCACAGGCGTCAATAATTATAATTCTGTCACTGAACAATCCACATGCATCAATAATTATAATTTTGTCACTGAACAGTCCACAGGCATCAATAATTATAATTCTGTCACTGAACAGTCCACAGGCACCAATAATTATAATTATGTCACTGAACAGTCCACATGAATCAATAATTATAATTCTGTCATTGAACAGTCCACAGGCATCAATAGTTATAGTTCGGTCATAACAACATGAATCGTCTCGCACAAATGTCTCTTTCATTATTAAAGAAAATGTGAAATTATCATAAAATTTTAGGAATTCCTTAAACTCTTTTTTTAATAATAAAAATATTCTCAGGTAAATAATTTTTTAAACTAGAGATATGTTCATCCTTTCTGCCATTCAAAACTTTGCCAAATGTTCCAATATTTTTAGAAGTATCATACGCAGTATAATGGAACATTAATGATATTCTGTCCTTCAATCTGTTTTTCCTTATCTCTCTTATCCTGTTTTTTTCTAATTGCATCTGGAATCTTTATATTGACCATGATTTGTATCCTGAATTCTTTTTTCTTTCTGTTGTGCCTGGATATTTGTAATCTCTCTTTTTAATCTCAAGATAAATCACTCTGTTCGTGCATCTCAATTGCTTTTATTTCTTTTTCCTTTTTGTTGGATGAACAGTGTTTTGAAATTCTTTAATCTTTTAGCAAGTCACTTATGCCTACCCAAGTAATTTTGTCACTTATGCCTGCCCAAGTAATTGTAATAGATTTTGCCTATCCACGTATCTTCAAGGCACTTCTGCCCTGTCCACTCCACAATGTATATTTCATACTTACTCTGATGAGTTTGAGATTTTTTTATTACTGATCTGGGTCCACGCATTCTGCCTCCCGCCCCCCCCCCCCCGACTCTACCGTTGTTTCACTCGCAAAAGCAGCGCGCGAGTGGGTTTTCAAATACTAAATCCGCACGGTTTTGAAACTTAAACCGGACGAAACTCATACGCGCGCTATCCCAGACGCGGCCCACACGTTTTATATTAGTAACCCGTGCGAGACCGCTTTTCGCGCCTTCGCCACAAGAGCATCACTACTATATTGATAAGCTTTGTCTGTAGCATTTATTTTTAGAACTTCATTGTTCTGGCTCGCATATCAAATATACGCGACAGCAGTGTGCCTATAAATTTCAAAGAAATACCAATCCGAAAGGGTTCCTTTTATGTGAGAAGCAAGTATATATATATATATATATATATATATATATATATATATATATATATATATATATATATATATAGTTGAAAACACTGCCATTTGGCGCAGAGAGTATTGTGAAAGAATTAAAGTCTGTGGCTGATACGGGAATTAAATTGCCTGCGCAGTGATGTGTTTGTGCAGTCACAGAAAAGGTTTAGGCTGAATGCAAGATCAAAAGGTCCTGTATTACTTTTTAAATACATATCCTGAGCATCTTGATAAATTAATCGTGTTAGGGATTGCGTTAGAGCGAGCACGAAGAAAACTCGGTGAGGAATATAACAAAATGCGTGAAAAGTAAAAAAAATACATGATATTGTGCAAGAAAACTTTAAGTCGTTGACGCTGACTGAGTCACCCAGCGAAGACAGCATATCCAGCGAAGATGGTTTAATACCCAGCGAAGATAGTGAAATACCCAGCCAAGATAGCAAAGACAGCAATGACAGCGAAGACAGCGAAGATCACCATGGGCAAATCAATTAGGTAATGCTTTTAACCAATAATATATCGATGGCATTCACACTCGAGTTTCATGAGGTATACGAACTTATGTACAACACCGTAGAAGTGGAGCAGCGCAGACAATGGGAGAAATTCTCCGAAGCCGTTTCCAAGTCCAATCAAGCAAAAGCCATAGCTGAGGTATACAAACACTTCAGGACGTTCGATGCTGTTGGATACAAACTTACAAAGTATGGTAGTGTTCGAGTTGGTGCAATACTCAGTGATGGGTCATTTAAGCTCATTTGGGCCTAGACCGACTTGACGGAAATTCTATCCAAGTTTACAAAGGAATTTTATAAAACTTCCGAAAAGAGCAAGCCTGTTTATTTACAAAATCCTAATTTACAATTTCAAATTACCATACAACAAATATACTGCAGGGCGCTTGATGGACTCCGTGAAATTCTAACCTATCATCTGGATTATCAACCTCGCCTCATCATCGGAGTCAAGTCGCGTAATCAGCTGTGCCGACCATGTGGATCTATTATCGCGCACGCTGGCAAAACTTGCCAACGCGAACATGGAAAACACCGTCGATGTTGTCGACGAAAAAAAAAAAAGACGAAAAAGACACATAAATCAATGAAATGATATCCAGGGTTGAAGCAACTGCGGTTTCTGATCCTGGTAAAGTAAAAATAATATTACAAAAATGTATTGGTTGAATAAGCAATTAGATAACGCTTTTATTATAAGAGTATGCCTACCGTGAATCATTTTAAACAGTTTGAGCGAGACCATGGAATAAGGTTACTGAGAGGTGCAAGAAAAGCCAATATACGTACACATCTAGGACTTCCCCCGGACAAGTCGCGTCCGACTGTGAGGCAGCTTTGTGCAACAGCAGAGCAGTTACGCATTAAAATTCCTTCACGGGCCAGGCGGGCTGAAATCGCACGTGCGGTCGGCGACGAAGAAAACCGCCGCCGTATTGCAGTTGCTATTACCACTGAGGTCGTCGCGTATGGTTGTCATCGAGTCCAAGTCCCCGAGTTTAAGTTGCAAAAGCGCGTTGGTGATATCGAAGATTGCCTGGCAATCATTCCACGCACATACAAACCAGGCGAAAACGCTGTGGAAGCTTCTCTCGAACATGCGTTAGGGAATCATATCAAAGTTGTAGCACGCGGGGGTAACGCCACTCACGTCCGGGTTGAAAGTGAACATTGTTCTCGGTGCGGGTTTCAGTATGCCGCGCAAAGGTTTCAACGACGGATTAAAAATCTCACGCGGGTGGTTTCACAGTAGTGCAATTGTGATCTTGAACCACAGAGACATCAAGAACGATATCGACAAACGTTTTGCAACGATTCTCCGAATGTTTGACGATTACACATGAGAAGGTTCAGGATGGACTCGTTCCGGATGCACGGTCATATTCAGGTTTCCCAGTAGAAGCCCTTATATTCCAACGCCAGCGTGTATTACACGGCGAGCAGTGATAAAGCCGGCAAAGCAAGCACCATGGAAGAAATTTGCAGTGTCGAAGCTGGATGCATGTATTCAGCACGAAACAGTTGCTTGACGACCATGACTATTACTGCGAGGAGTCAGTGAAAATCATGCCAAAACCCAGTAAAAACGTTTTGAAATTCACTGCGGTGCAACGGAAGATCAAAGTCCAATATGACATTTACACGGACTTCGAATGTCTGAACGTTCCCGTAGTAGCTGCAGTTGCAGAAGCAAATACGACACAAGTTGCTGAACAAGTTCCAAAAAGTTTGCGATCACTGTCACGTCACTGGCGCGTACAGAGGAGCTGCACACATCGAATGCAACCTGCAGTTGCGAATTTACGTTTCACGAAAAAGAATTCCGGTTGTGTTTCATAACCTACGTGGGCATGATGGTCACTTGATCATGCATGGAATCTCAACGGCATTGAAAGCGGAGATAAGTGCTATCCTCAACAACATGGAAAAATACATGACGTTTCGACTGAGCCCACTGCAGCTCATTGAATCCATGCAAATTTTCCATTCCAGTCTATACAAACTCGTCGACAACCTTTACGCGGGAGACCACGATCACTCGTCGATACGGCGGTACTGACGATGGAACGTTCAAATTGCTCACCTGCAAAGGAATTTACTCGAATGAGTACATGAGCGATCACGAGAAGTTTTCCCCGGACTGAGGCCTTCCATTCATCCTTTTCCCGCGAAGGCATTTCCGCCGACCACTTCGCGCAAGGGAACGACGTCTGCTCCACGTTCGGTTGTCGAAATCTCGGGGATTACTACGATCTATAACTGCGCACGGATGTGTTGCTGTTCACGGATATCTTTGATGCGTTTCGCGATACCGCCATGTGAGTGTACGAGATCGACCTCTTGGTAATACAACCTGTATGTATGGGCCATGATGCAACCGATGCCAGTAGGCGAGTTTGCATGGGTTGATTCAGCGCACGTGAACATACAAAAACACATCCGCGAGTACGACAGCAACAGCGACGTCGGGTACTTTGCCGAAGTCGACCTGGAATACCAGGATGGGCTACACAGCCCCCACAATGATTACCCGCTGGCTCCATAAGCGCTGTCAGTACCCCGCGAGTGGTTATCTCCATACCAGTATGTGCGCGTGAACGATTTCAGTGGCAAGTTCACCGAATGCACTAAGCTGGTTCAGAATCTGCGCCGGAATCTTAACTATATCGTCCACGTGTGAAACCTGCAGTTGTATCTGCGATTGGGGATGCGTGTATCGCGGATATACCGGTTTACGGGTTTGCCAGTGTGCGTGGATGTCTTTGTACATCTTGATGAACACAGATCTGAGATTGGCCAACACGAACGAGTTCGAGAAAGACTTTTTCAAATTCTTGAACAATGACGTGTTTGGGAAAGCCACATAGAATCTGCGAAAACGAATCGAAAACGTCGACCTTGTCCGGGATAGTGATCAGGATAAACTTCGTATGCTCCGGCGTTCGAGTCACGCAAGATATTTGACGGCGGACTCGTTGCCGTACACAGTAAAAAATCCGAACTAAAGTCGACGAGACCCAGTTACGTTACCATGACAGTGTTAGATCTTTCAAGGCTGCTCATGTACGAGCTTTACTATGCTACAGTCAAGCCGCGGTACGGCTACAACGTGAAGATATATTACATGGAAACGGATTCGTCGCTGACGCATATGAACACCGATGAAGTCTACGCGGATATGGGGCAATTCGTGGACGAGTTTGACATCATCCGTTGTTCAACAACGCCAACAAAAAAGTCGTGGGGAAATTCAAAGCCGAGTGCGCGGGCACACCCAAAATGTACTCGATCATGGTTGCCTCTGGTCTCCCCGATAGCGGCTCTGGCAAAACATCAAGAAAGTCAAAGGAGTTCCCCGGGTGAAAGATCTCAAGCCCAACATGTACTCCACGTGCAATCTTCGAGAACGACGTGAATTCACACACGGCAAATCTTATTCGGTCGAAGAAACATCTTATGGGTGTGTATCGTTGCACCAAGGTAAGTTTGTCCCCGCTGTACACTAAGCGGTGGATTTTCCCTGATGGAGTTACCATTCACGCGTACGGGCACCACGCGATTGATGTCCAAGACGTTCGCGGGCGGTCATTCCGTATTCACAGGAATGACTTGTAATTCTTCCCGCATGAATGCTGTGCCCGGTGGCCAAGGTCCACTAGTTGTCGTTGACGAAAAATGGTAGCGTGTCCGAGATCATAAATGCACCGGGTCAGGAGCATGACGTTGCGCGCCTTCCAGCTCCCCAGGGGCGTACAGATACCGAACCAGATTGTCCTCCACCAAATCTAACGCGGGTGAACCACGACAGGTTTCTGTCGAATTTCATCAACGTGTCTTATACCAGTTGTGCGTGTAATTTCATTTTTGTTCAACGCTGCTATGACTGACCGAAGCCGCGTTACCCACTCGTCAGATCCCTCTGCGTTCCGAGACTGATTCTCTTGAATCAACAATTTCTGCGTGTACTGGTGCCCGAATAATCGTTCCACCAGCGTGCGATTGAATCGTTCGACGATGGCTTGATCGTGATGAATGCCGACATGTCCACGAGTCCACGACGAACCCGCATATCATGTTTCGCCAACAACGCAGCAATCGCTAAACAAGTTGCAATGCGAGTCGTTGATATCACCAAAAGCACCGCTGGGGATCGATTGAAAAATCTGGCATTGTACGCGGTCCAATCAATTCAAGATTGACTACGACGATTAGTGTGCCATCCAAAGATTCCAGTTGCGCTCAGGGAAGCGAGGCTTCCATCCACACCAACAATGCCCGGGAAGGGTGGTAAAATCATTAATGAAGCTGCCCAATGACGTCTGACTGAGTAAGCACAAGCCAATACTGATTCGATGATTGCAAATCTGACATTGGGAAGCTGCCACAAAAGGTATTAGACGAAACAAATAATGTATAAAGCAACCCTTTACGCCATCAATACTAAAGTTGGACTTGTCAACAACGGCATCATGGTGCTGTTCAACAGTGCCCGTTATCTCATCAACGGAAAATAAATCGAAGCCTGTTTGGACAACGTAGATGTTGCCACGACGATATTAGAACTCGCCCGTTACAGCGAGGATTACGCGAGATCTGCTGGCCCGTCTATGATGTTTCACAAGGATTCAAAGGAGGATGCAGTTGATATCCTGTATATCTCATATCATCTTACGCAGGATGCTTTCGTGGACCCACAACCCGCTGGTATGCCTGCCAGATGTGGCCCTAGCGGCGCCGCTATACAAAGTACAAACCTGAATTTAAACATTCTCGATGTGTCGAGGATATTCGCAAGGCTATTTTCGGAGCCAAACACACAGTTGTTTTAACCCGAACGACAACACTGCTACTTGCAGTGATGGATGTGCCATTGGTAAAGTTGAATTGTTACAATTAACACTGTGGATGCCTGTGATAACCCCTTCGGTGGCTGAAGAAATGTGTTTGTTGTCTTTTATGAACTCCGGACACATGTCGACGTTGTCGTTTCTAGCGCTCACCACAGACTCTATACAACACTACATTCAGCAGTTTTACTGGCAAATAAGTACCCAACAAGACACGTGTTTGTGGCATTTCAAACTATGGCTCTGGTGGGCGGGAAAAAGCCTGTTAATGTGATGATATTTGACCAGTTAGGAGTGTCTGAAGTTTCTCTGCGGTTAATCGGTCATCATGAACCGGCTGAAGAAATTTTGGGGAGCCAATTAGTCGCTAGTGCATATCACAAGCTATCGTCGTAGATGGGTCGGGATCAAAACATCGACACAGTCTGCAGATTTCCCTGAAGGACTTTACTACGTTGTACCCGATTAATGTATTTTTCTCTCCAGCATCTAAATCTGGTTAAACAGTCCGTGGTCAACATGCACTTTATTGCATGGGTTACTGATGTCCCCGCCGGCGGTTATAGATTCATTGCTATGATTCTCTCAGACAAAACTCTGTTGTTGGAGGGCTCGGGTGGCCGGATGAGGGTCATTGACGCGCCTGTGGAAAACTCGTAGTGGTTTTACAAACTCGTAACTGAACAGGACAGTTAAAAAAATAATGTCATATCATGAAGTTAAGGTAGTCTTAGCTAAAACCAGCTTGCAAAAATAAAGAGCGCAATAAGAAATGAGTGTGGAGTCACATTGAGACTTTCGCCGGCAAACCTAACCGGAAGTATCCCTGTGTTATTAACCGCAACGCATCTTGATCAGTTCAGGACAGCCAAACAAAAGTAAACCTCGGTAACATTAAAGTTGTTGAACTCAGAGGTGGCACAAATGCTAATGAACGGTGGAATATTTCCATTTCTCGAGGCGATTCCAGCACTATTGCCGGTTGCGAAAACGGCTGCGTTAGGGGCAGTCGAAACCGCATCCGGGATGGCTCTGAAAAAAGCGGTTGGGGGAACTTACAGGTCTACAAGAAAAGGAAAAGGTCTTTGGCTACTCGGTGGGGCTCCCGAGCGGAAGAGGTCTTCGGTTGTGTTCTCACTGTTGACTAAGTTTGATTTACTGGCGATGTCAAAATCAATCAAGCGCTTCCGAGGCGTCTTCATGCGGGATAAACTGGCGTCGATGATTCCTCGCGCGTGGAAAACCTGCATCGTCAACTTGGATTCATCAACAGGACCTGGAAGTCATTGTGTCTCATATGCGGTAACGCCTGGGCATCTTTTCTATTTTGACGCATATTGGCGCTTCACAACGCTTCACAAGGAGAAGGAAAGTTTCTGAAAGCGGGGCTTCTCCACCACTGTTTTATTCAACGCTGCCGCTGCAAACTCGATCAGACGGTCCAATATCTGGTCATCTTGCCGTTGAAGCATTGCGTGCACTCGAGCGTTCACCGACCCTGTACGCGCTTGTTGATTTTGCGTTGTCTAAGACGAAGTCACTTAGAAGCTACGATTGAAGTACACGAAATGCCTGTTGACATTCACGGACGCGCGAGCGGAACTATCCGACGCGGCGCCGATGTGGATCTGACCAGGTTTGCCACCAAAGCAGATTTCGGAGAGTTTAACAACCGGGTTATTTGTTGGCGTTCACCCGGGGGAGCTTGCGATTTTTCAAGATCAAACTGGAAAACTACAAACATCCATACGTGGACATCAACGACGTTGTTCTGAAGCCGCGAGGCGCCGTAGCGAAAAACATGGCCGAAATCATCAAAACCAGGGAATCAGAGACTCTGGCGTGTCGGTGGCCTTCATCAAAGACTACGTCGACAACGTCGATGCAAATACGAAATTGAAAGTTAGAAAATCCGGCGATGAAATGACCGTAGACCTTATCATGAACGGAAATCGAATTCAGTGGATGCAAGAACCCATCGATGATGCTGATGCTGCAAAGAAACAATACGTGGATGTAAAGGCCGCCGAAGTGCTATGAGCTCTACTCTCACTAGTACGCGTAGTAACTTCATCGGGATTTGTTAAAGGAATATGCGAAGCAGAGGAAAAAACTGATGAGCTAGCAAATGGCCGACTTGCTTTTACGAGTGTCGGGGATGTCTTTGATACACATCAACCTCAGATCTTAAAGATACACTAGTCCTGATCATACTTGTCCATCTTAACTAGGACTAAACGCGGTTGGGGTACAACAACAATATTGGAAAATGATAAGCGAGTTTGTTTGCTAATATCGCATGTCACCAACAACAATGTTATATCTTTCACATTTACAGTAATGGGGCCGTTGGTCGCCAGAGATAAAATTTAGTTCGAAGAACTCATCATATATCCGGATGGGTACTTACTCGTGTTAAAGATTTACCATTCAAAATACTCGATAGATCATGAACAGCCACGCAATGACGATGTTGCGGAATTTGTAGATGAGTTGGTGTATCAGCTGGGAGAGCGTGCCAACATCGAAGGTGATTTTGTTTCACTCCTTGACGAATATCTGCCTGATAACGGTGTTAACAGACCATCGTATACGCTCAGATATAATCTACGCGAGGGCTGACCGTTGGGACCACCCTGATGTATGAATACCAATTCGAGGCCAGCTTGGAATCATTGCATTAGCACATAAAAACGCACCATCGCTGAAGTGGAATTCACTTACACATCCACCGTGATAAAATTATCTATCAATTATATTGAACCACCAACACTGACTTGGCCCGGAACAGAAAGATCTAGTCGACTGATATTTACCATGGACGCACATGTCTGCGTAACAGTTCCTGGGCGAAAGCGATCATTGACTGTACCAAGCACGGGCGTAATCAATGTTGATTTTGGTGAACGTGGTGGTAAGCACCCGCAACGCACAATAGCCGGATACGTAAATATTTCCCAGGAAGATATTTTCTATGATTGCATGGCAGTTGTACCAGTGAAGAAAAATGCTTGATTGTAAGTGCGTGTGCATCTTGCCCCCAACCGCGATGTGTTTGGGCAAGGCTAGCCTGTCGACAAATTATACTATACGATGACATTATTAATAGAAGAACTGTGATGGACCCTCAAAGTTACTGAAACAAGCGAAAACGTAATCGAAGCGGAACAGCAGCGGCGAGATGAAATTGGCAAGAAAACCTTTTTACTCGCGAAACACAAACGCACATGTGTTGTTGCGGATGCAGTTTGTGTACTCACAGTGTCAACAACTGTTGGCCAGGGTGTGGCGGGAGTTGCGATGACGGCGACTACCATAGGCACGCCTGTCGGATTTGCAGTCGGGGATATATCGATAGTAACCGGTGTCGCGGATGGTGCTGGAAAAATAAACAAGTACGTGTCTATTCTCGCGGCCATGATTATTTTAGACGCGTGCGTGCGTGCGGGTTTCGTCTGGGTTAAGTTTCGAAATCGTGCGGGTTTAGTTTTCGAAAACCCACTAGCGCGCGAAACGGCTTTGCCGTCCAGGTCAAGACCCGTGTTTGTGCGCGTGGGGCAATCCCTCGCACTGCACTCGCGAGTGAAAAAATGGTAAAGTGGCCGCCCCGGACTTTGTTTTGGAACCCACGGGGATTCATCATAGATTCATGGGCGATTGAAAAATGGGTAAAGTCATGGAATAACGAAGGCGCGGACCTGGATCAGTAAAAAAATGTATAAAATTCCCATTATACCACTACTGAAGTAGCAATCTTAAAAATGTTCGTGTATCCCACAAAATGAACTTTTGTGTATTTAAACTTATACATATGTTTCGACACGTTCCGAATATATAGTCTGCCATAGATTGTGGAAGACAGTTACCCAAGTGTTTACCCAACGATGACAATGGAAAGCAATGCATAGAACGTGCACACTGTGAAAGAACATGGTCTGTATAACCCCCATCATAACTCATAAGGATGAAAGATTTGATGGAGCATCGAACTTGTAACCCAAGGGTCGCGGGTTTCATACCCGCCAAGGCCAGCCCTGGTCGGCTTTCTCGTTGTGTCCAAGGGAAAGGAACTTAATGTGTCAAAAGTGCCGTTAAGAACCAACAACGACAAAAAATCACCACCTTACGCATAAGCCTTTCTGCCTCTTTAATATATACAAATAGGATATATGGATTGCCGCAGACGGTAATGGGGCGTAAGTTAATTAGCTGATGACGATATTTAGTTCTACTACGCTTAGATTAAGAAGGTAATGATAATCCTGATGTCAGTGTGGAAATTTCTTGTGTCATGACAGTGGAAGACTGGAAAACTGTTCTAAAATGATATATGAAAGTTGTCTACGTTTACCAAGGTGATAAACCTTCTGGTTTATGTTATAACTAAATGTTACAAAGTGTGCATATAAACTCTAAGTCATTATTCCAGGTGTCATTAGCAAGCAATCACATATAGTTATCAGAAGACTATGGAAGGTGGTGGGTAAGGTATGGAGTAAGAATATCCATAAATATCCCGATAAAATAAAATTGAAGATAGAAGTTTATGTGATCGACTCAATAATACTACTACTACTAATACTACTACTATTAATAATAATAATAATAATAATAATAATAATAATAATAATAATAATAATAATAATAATAATAATAATAAAAACAATAATATTTAGCACATGTATGGGTCGGCATTAATACAAATTACATTTGCTGTTGAATGGATCTGTATTAATTATTATTATTAAAAACAAAGAAACAAAAAAGAAAGAAAACAAAAATATGAGCATAACAATCAGCTCAACAAATATGTATATAATTATCAATAATAACACTTCATCACAACAAATATGTATATAATTATCAATAATACTTCATCACAACAAATATGTGTATAATTATCAATAATAACACTTCATCACAATATTCATTCCAATTCATTTCTGATCGGTCAATTTTCAAGTTCAAGAAGACAAATTTACAATATATTTGGATCCTGTAAATAAGTTGTCCACTTATCATTTATGTCTGTAATTCAGATTCATGGTACTAATGTAAGTTGACAAATTGACTTAAGAATGAACGTACACAATTAAATCATAATTTTGTATTGATACTATCCTTAATTTCTTTTTTGCGTACTTTTTGACAATTATGCTGGAATGTTTCATATTTAAGAATCATATGTGCATAGTGGACGCCGCCAGAGCTCTGATGTCCACAATCTGTCTGTAATGAAGCTACAAGTAAATGCACCTATTCAAGTTAATGTACCTATTCAAGTTAATGTACCTATTCAAGTTAATGTACCTATTCAAGTAAATGTACCTATTCAAGTAAATGCACCTATTCTAGTAAATGTACCTATTCAAGTTAATGCACCTATTTAAGTTAATGTACCTATTCAAGTTAATGTACCTATTCAAGTAAATGCACCTATTCAAGTTAATGTACCTATTCAAGTAAATGCACCTATTCAAGTTAATGTACCTATTCAAAGAACAACGACGGAAAATACTGCCGTGAAGTCATTGAAGAAATAGCCATCCAATTATGCAAATGAAATAAGTAAGACAAACTACCATCAGTACATGTATTAACTATAACATCATGCTAATAAGGAGAAACGGTTTTTGAATTTTAAAAATCGTTTTTAGAATTGAAACTTCTATCACAAGCACCGTCTTCCTTGTAATGGTTCAAAAGACAAGACGACGCAGGAGTAAACAAATTTGAAAACAAAACAAAAACGAAATATCAGTGAATATAGAGTCAATAGCTGCTTCACCACAAACATGGAAAGACCATTCCACCTGGCCTCAGACCACAATTAATTTTCCTATATATTCTCTACATTTGTTTGTCAGTACTGAACTTTCCACTGTGTCCAAATTCTAATAAATCATATGTTACTGTAAAGTATCTTCAAAGATGAACTCACGCTGAAGTTCTTGTCATAGGTTAACCGGCATTCTTCTGAGAGGCTGGACTGTAAACAAAGCAACGTGCAATGAGTCACAGATTTCACTTCCGGATCAGCACCAATGCCTCATTACTCACTGTGCACTGTCGCCAAAATACACACAGACAACCACACTATAATGCTCATATTCTAAACAATAACCAATTTCCTTTCGATCAATACTAAGGATGTCTAAATCTAATGCATACATCACCACCAAAATGAGAGAGGAAAAAATGATCTAAAAATAGACTTGGACTACATTCGTGGGTACTGAACCGGAGGATTCGGCATCGATAGTATTACACTTCTACGGATAAAGACTGGTTCAAATATATGCAAATTTTAAAAAACAAAAGACCAGCAAATTCTATTATTACCTGAATCATGTCTAAGAGAGTTGTCTCCCATAAACCAAGTAAGCGACATCTGTACTTTTGATGATCTGATTTATTCTTTTAAAACAAATCCTATTATTTACAGAAAGGATAATCGACTTGAAGCCAATATTTATGACTGATTTAAAATTTTTAAAGGAAAAGTGTAAACTCACCGTATTTATTCACGATAAATCTGTAGAGGTGTTTCCGTAAAATGGAAGCAGAGGTTGAATACAAGCCAGAATTATCGATCATGAGCACTCCACATGCAAGTGTTTGTGACAGTATTACCTTTCAACAGTCCAAAAGGATAGAACTGAAAAAGGTTTGATCTGAACTCTGTCATAGCTCAAACAAATATAAACTTCCAGAAAGGAGATGACAAACGGGCGCTAAACCATGACGTGATTAAGAAAGGAGGGAAAGGAGGGAAAATATTGTCACATAAACACAAGAAACACAAGAAGGCAGAAAACCATGATATAAATACAAAAACAAAATAAAATAAATATTTAAAAAAACCCAAACACAAAACAAACATGGAAACTACTGGAAAGTAAGTGTAGAAAAGGGCGGGAAATTATCATATGACCACGCTATGCCTCTGCCCCCTAATTTATCTTACCAGCAATTAGCAGATCGTCTAAAAGTAATTAAAGGTAATGTTTAAAAATTAAAAAACACAAAGAGTTTTATTATTTAGAAAGGATATCAGACAATTAAGATGTTAACCCTGCCACGGTCTGTTTGTACGTACGTACGTACGTACGTACGTACGTACGTATGTATGTATGTATGTATGTATCTATGTATGTATGTATGTATGTATGTATGTATGTATGTATGTATGTATGTATGTATGTATGTATGTATGTATGTATGTATGTATGTATGTATGTATGTATGTATGTATGTATGTATGTATGGACAGATGAATCAGAAAATGACCAGATGGATGAATGTACAGATGGATGATGGAAATTCCTCCTCCTTGATATCTTGAATACAGGGGCAATGATCTTCCACATAACGCAGATCATGCTTGAATAGGTAAGATTCTATTCGCTTTAAATCAAATAGCTTTGAACATATAGGATATACAAAAACTATATAATCACAATAAGATAAGCCTTGTAACAATTAAGTTTGAATATCATCAATATCACACGTACAAGTACAATAAGTCATCTTTTGACAGGAAAGTTAAACTCACATTCAAGTTTATGTCTGAGGAACTACCAGGCGGTGTCATCTCAGACGGGTCGCACTAAATCTCCCATTGTGGCATCAACGAGAGACACACCAGCAAACGTACATGTTGAATCAAAATCGCACTAATCATGGTCATGGGTCGAGATCTTCGTCAGCAAAAGGCAAATATGACATGCAGCCAACTGTAACCAGGACGGTTTACATTCAAAACGTCCCCAAGCCAAAACGTACCCAAGTCAAAACGTACTCAAGTCAAAACGTCCCCAAGCCAAAACATAACCAAGTCAAAACGTACCCAAGTCAAAATGTACCTATGAATGCCGAAACGTACCCAAGTCAAAGCGTACCTAACAATGCCAAAACATACCCAAGTCAAAACGTACTCATAAAGTCAAAACGTTACCATACCAATTTGTAACGATTTCTGCGATTTATTAAGAAATAAATTATAATATAATATTTTGTTGTTCACCCACCAAGTTAAAAAAAGCGAATTAAATTATCACAGGCATAAAGTAAACCTTTCTTAATTGGGCCAATTCATCTTTTGGTTCGATGATTTATGGAGCTGATCAGCTTGAACCATAAGTGATAATTTTCTTCTACGTCTCTTTTTGTTAAATAATAGCGCTTTTAAGAAGTTATATAAAATATTTAGCTTTTCGGAATTTTTTGATCATGAGCTGTTAATTGTCACAGTAACCGACTTGCGTATACTTTATGGTGTCAGTATAATAATGTCTACACGTGCATTGCTTTGATCTTTGCGGGAAAGCTAATTATCATAACAAAGCGCGCTCGCCGACAATCGTCGTACGATAGGAGCTCTTGCAAGTGTTTGCACGGTAGCTTGGCAGAGAGTATATAAATTGCAATTCTTGCATATGAAACACTGTCATTTTTTGAGAAGTTTCGATTTCTAATACTTCAATAGACCGAGCATGTCTTCGTGTATAGAGTGTAGAAAACCTCTTATGGGATGTCAACAGGCAATATATTGCGATATATGTGGCCTATGACAACACACAGCCTGTGGAAACACTGATAAGTTCATTTATTTATTGATTTATTTGTTTTATAAAAAAACAAGGGAAGTAAAACAATATATACTATATATTAAACATATGATATACTATAACATGTTTGCTATTAGCCGAGAGCAATACTACTACGACTACTATTCTTGATTAATGTCTTTACACGTTTAGTTAATTTAGTATTATGATTATAGAATGAGTTTAAATATATTTTAGTAATGAAAATTTAGTAACATGACAATACAAAAGTATTTTATTTCGTACCTGTAATCGAAATCTTTATTATTTTTGTTGTTGTTTTCATTGAAGGTAATACTATCTTTAATATACAATTTTTGTAATGTAAGTACATAACAGTTACTGGTTATAACAATATCTGTTCAATTATCAAAAATTATGATTAAGCTGACAATATGTCTATAAAACAATTTAGCATAATTTGGAAGAAAATATCTTGAAAGTGATTCTTGCAAACTGAACCTTAAAATGACTATACTATTTTTAAATGATTTTAATCTGACATCTCGTTATCAGCGAAGTCGCTACTTAATCTGTCATGTGAAACTAAATTGAAAACAAACATTTAACGTCAGACAAACAGACATATTTCCTTGAGGACATTCTCACTATTTTTCTGTTTAAAATGTGTTATTTATACTTAAGGTAATAAATTCTATTTCATTTTTAACAAACAAAGAAAAATAATTTTTTTTTCTTTTTTCTTCAGGTTGGCACAGAAGGTTGAATGTCAGATCTTGTGGGACAGCGCTGTTCTACCTTCTGATCAGGAAGTTATACGATGAGGCATCATACGTCAATATTCAGACGAGACTGGTCTCTGAAAGAAAACTGAGGAAATACCAGAGAAGAAAATACGTCAGAAAACAGAAGATATTTCAGTACTGGGATCAATATCGAAATGGCATCATGACTACTAACCAGCTTTTAATAGCTTGTGGACACGTATTTGCATTTGCACCAGCGACTTATTGATTTTCATATATCTATCTATCTATCTATCTATCTATCTATCTATCTATATATATATATATATATATATATATATATATATATATATATATATATATATATATATATATATATAAAGAGAGAGAGAGAGAGAGAGAGAGAGAGAGAGAGAGAGAGCATTATTCGGTGTGACCTATATGATGCCAATGAAATATACTTTTTCAAAGAAAAACTAGCAACTGGAACAGAGATTTCAACATGAAATGTTAAGATTTTGTGTTTGTTTTAATAATTGTGTTGCAGATTAATTGTGTTTGATACTATTTGTGCATCGATTTCGACGGATATTTTCTTAATTGGTGTACTTAAGTACAGAAACGTTTTTAATTTAACTAGTCGCTTATAATTTGACGTTTTTTATACTCAGAATTCAGTTCATCATGGAGATTAGGGGGTCGTCTTATAAGTGCGACATACTACGAATTTGATAAATCTAGGGGCAATATTGGAAATTCTATATGTTTTAGTACGTACAAACAAGTGTAAATTAAAATATTGTTACGTTGTCATGCCACTATTCACATCCAGAAATGCATATATGGTATGTACTGTATTTATCTGGTTCATTACAGTATTCATTACGCAATAGTTGCATCTACAATTATTTGGATTTTAATAATTTAAAAATATTCCATTGCGTATTATTAAGTTATTTATTTATTTGTGACATATTCCACTCAATAATATAATTGTATTTATTTTACACTAGTTTTGTCTTCATTTTCCATATCTATCTATCTGTCCAATTTGGCTTGTTTATTTTTCATCCCTTACAGACTAATTTGATTTGCAAATTACACCTCTCATAGTACGGTGCTGAGTTATTCCAAATAAAATTATTTAAGGGGTCTCAATATCAAAGGAAATTTCAACGGTCAAGATGTTGCTTTAATTTGGGTACGTTCTGACTTGGGTACTTTTCGACTTGGGTACATTTTGACTGTGAGTTGGTTACGTTTTGACTTGGGTACATTTTGACTTGGTTACATTTTGGCTAGGGTGCGTTTTGACCTGCTTCCACCAGGACAATACCCAGCAGCATTTACATAGAAATAACCAAAGGTCAAAACATGACAGTAGAGGACAGGTCACTAGAAACTTAGACTGCAATTTAAGATGCGGCAATGAAGGATTATCTTCAAGAAGAGTGAATAAACTAAAAAGCAAAGAGTACAATTGACGTTATTTTTATTTTACATGGGCTTATCTCACATATTATTAACCAAGGTAAAAATTATTGTGTGCGTTTAATGATTTCACCAAAGCGTTTGGTTATATAGTACAGGATAACGTATTGTATAAATTAATAAAGCTTGATTTATTGGGAATTTTTTTAGATATAATCAAATCGATGTACATCAATGTAAAAAGTCAAGAGTTAAATATGATAATAAGTTAAGTAATGCATTCTCTTGTATTCTTGGTATCCAGCAAGGTGAAGGTTTATCACCATTTCTTTTTCAATATTTGTAAATGATTTCGAGGAAAAGTGTGCCATGCATGGTATTGAAGGAATAGTGGCATACCTTTTTTTCTTTTATACACAGATGACATTATCATCTTTTCAGGTTTGCCCGAAAAATTATTGACTAAGTGGAAAATTGGGCTTAATACCTCAAAAACAAAGGATATGATTTTTACAAAAAGGCGGTACTTTACCTAGAAATAAGGAAGTCACTTACTGTAATGAAAAAGTAGAAATTGTAAATAAGTTTACATATCATCTTGGACTTGTTATGACGACTGGTGGTTCATTTACCGAAGCTCAGACAACATTGGCACGGCAAGCTAAAAAGCGATAATTTTACTTAAAGAATACATTTATAATTTACATCCTTAAACAGGCCATGTCATGACTATATTTGATAGACTAATAAAGCCTATCTTAAATTATTGTTGCCAAGTTTGGGGATTTATTCCTGCTAAATACATTGAACGAGTCACTTACAATTTTACAAAAATATATCAGTGAAGAAGACAACATAAAATCATTTTATTTATGGGGAGTTAGTGCGTACGACAACGATGGTAAGTAGTTTATTACATAGTGAAGTATTGGCTTAAGATCTCAGACGCAAAGGAGAACAATGAGAACAATATATATATATATATATATATATATATATATATATATATATATATATATATATATATATATATATATATATATATATGTGTGTGTGTGTGTGTGTGTGTGTGTGTGTGTGTGTGTGTGTGTGTGTGTGCGTGTGTATACCAAATGATGTTGAACGATTTAGAAACTCTATCCAATAAAGTAAATTTGACATATTTAGTTAAAGATTTATTGTCAAGATTAGGATTCTATGAAGTTTGGGTTAATCAAATGGTCGGTAACACTAACATATTTTTTACAGTTTTTTAAATTAAGACTATCGGACAATTCTGTCTAAAGTTGGATGGATCGTCTTAAGATTAGTAGTCTAGCAATTTTTAATGTAAATATTTTAAATTTCGGATCAGAACGTTACCTTGACAGCATCTATTCTTTGAAATATAGAAATGCAATTACTAAATTTAGAATATCCTCTTACAGACTCGAAGTTGAAGCTGGTACATAGGCGAGACCGTATAAACAAATTCATGAAGACTTTGTTCTATTTGTAACCTCCTTGAAGATGAATATAAGTTTGTCCTTGAAAGGCTTGAATGCTTATTGTATAAAGATCTGAGAGTCAACTATATAGAGAAATATTTCAGAAAAAGACCAAATATGTTTAAATTTATAGAACTTATGAATACCCAGAATACTAGAATTTTGAATAATTTGGCCACTTACATTTATAAAGCTTTTAATCATAGAAATACCATCGTATATTCAGACATTTTGTAAATATATTCACTGACCACTACTTCGGTATGAATTTGAATCACATAACTTCTGATTTTATCTTCTTCTTATTACCCTCAATAATGTAGATATCTCTTTCTCCCTACGGATAAATTTTGTGAATTAACCTGCTTATTTCATTTGCATTGATCTGCATCTGAATGCATATGTAATTTTCGTTTCTTACTATGTTTTCTTTCTATATTGTATACTATAGATGATGATAGCTTGTTGATTATTGTACTATCCGCCATATAATTCAATTAATTGAAAAAATGTATGCTGACAGTCCGTTTGGGCTATTGGAATGAATAAATGATCTTCTTTTTTTGTGATTAGTCAAGTTCAAGCTCAAATGCATTGTTCATACAGACCATTGACATACGATAAGCGAATACAAACAAGAACATAACAATGGTGGCAGTAAATTTGCCACAAAGAAACAGTCTTAAAAATATTAAACTATTTATACAGTATAATATATTATACTTGATTTAACATCAAGTAATTGATTACCTAATTTGAGATGTACATATTTAAGCTTGATTTAACATCAAGTAATTGATTACCTAATTTGAGATGTACATATTTAAGCTTGATTTAACATCAAGTAATTGATTACATAATTTCAGATGTACATATTTAAGCTTGATTTAACATCAAGTAATTGATTACATAATTTCAGATGTACATATTTAAGCTTGATTTAACATCAAGTAATTGATTACATAATTTCAGATGTACATATTTAAGCTTGATTTAACATTAAGTAATTGATTACATAATTTCAGATGCACATATTTAAGCTTGATTTAACATCAAGTAATTGATTACATAATTTCAGATGTACGTATTTAAGCTTGATCGTGGTGAAATCCCCAAACATCACTAGCATAATCAAAATAGATGCAACGAATGTATGAAAAGGCTGAATTATAAGGTTTAACAATGTACTTTCGAATATCTCCCATTAAAACGCACAATAATTTGAGATCTTATTTGTGTTTTTCGTTTCTTTTAAATTTATCAGAACTGTTAAAAGTATTATAAATGTACAAATTCGGGATGCCACCAAGTCTAAAAATTATACGTTTTTATTATATAAATATTCACGATCAATACCCATTTACAACATCACCTTTAGAGAACATTTATAAAGGGTTGTATTATGCGCACACTTTCAGAAAAAGAAACTAAATCATATCGAATTTGGATAAAAAGGATGAAAGTTTTTTTTGGGTTTTTTTTCTTTAAAATTCCAACAGCTATTTCACACTTTGAATGAAAATAAATTTATATATCTTCTATAAACAATACAATTATATTGCCGAAGGTACTTCACCTTGTCTAAGTCCGAAATAACACTAAACAATTCGAATAATTTTCTATATAACCTACACAAGATATGACATTTTTGTACACATATCTTAATATTCTTAACATTTCAATCCAATTCTCCGAGCTTAAACAGTTTTATCCATTCCTTTTTTTGCAAAGTAGCAGTAAAATGTTCTTGTTTAATCTACGAAGGCACACTAAGAAAAGAGTTTTCCATTGTTTAGATAACAACAGGTTATTCCATGTAACACTTAAATAACGTCTACAGTTAGTACAAAACATAACAGCAGGTATTTCATCTCATTTGTCAGCCACAAGCAAGAGTCTTTTATTGAAAATGCTAATAAACACATATATTTTATAAATAATCAATGCAATAACTCTAATTATTCGAGGCAGATTCAACTCCTTTTATATAAGTTGGAACAGAAAGGTGTATGTATGGACGTTTTACTAGCATTATGGAAACAAATTTCTCTAAAGAATGAAATTTGAAACTATTCTGATAGCATTTATATATGATGGCTTGATTGCAACTCTCGTTCTGTTCGTGGGTGTAGGTGCATGGATATTCAAGCGTGTAACAAACAAATAATTAGCGTAGACTTTGATAGCGTACGTTACTTTCGTATGGAAAACATCATTCTGTGATAAATATGGCCTTAATGAGTCAAGTAACTTAAATGTATAGTTATGCTGTAGTTCAGAGGTGTCCTACCTTTTCGCGTGCGGGGCCACCATTCACTTTTGTGTTCTCACTCACGAAGCCGTTTATAAACTTCGTCTAAGTTTTCCACTCTCAGTCTGCACAAGTTATGAAAGTTTGGCGGGCCGGATAGAAACCTTTGGCGGGCCGGATTCTGGCCTGTGGGCCGTATGCTGTAGAACCCTGCTGTAGTTGAATGAAACCAAAAACTAGTATGGCTTCTCGTACTCACAAGAAATGACAAACAAATACAACTCTTCTGCATTCGTATGAATATACCTTTTGAAGCATATACTCGTGCATAAGTCGGATTTAACTACAAACTGAATAGACCCAGATCTGCCTTCGCATGGATAATGATTACCCAATTGTTAAATGCCATGTTATATTCATTTTTCAGTATACTGTACATACACTTGAAACTTCACTTCTAACCGCATGGCGCCTTTCAAATCGTCTGTCTCACAGAGAAACTTTGATAACGGGATTCCTCCAAAACTCACTTGGAGCTAAATTAGGGCTGCAAGCGCCTGTGCGTTGTCATAGAGTAGATGGATATCTCGGGTACCGGTGCGCAGACGGGTGGTCTGGTAGTGTACCACGACGTTTGGCAACACTCTGGAGGCATACAAATGTCAAGTGACACTAGCAGAGTCAGGGACAGTTATCTGGACAGGTAAATGTGTATAAAACTCTCTTGATAGTCCAACTACGTGGAGCGATTTGTAGTCTCTGCTCGTTTTTCTCGGATCCAAAATGTATAATTTCTCTTGAGTCGGGTTTAAAAAAAGCTAATCCATATTTCATAACCTGTGACAATCTCAATCAAACGTCTCTGGTCACTCTTTTCATATTTGGCGAGTAGCTGTTTGGAGATTTCAACCCGAGCCTGCTGTAGCTGTTTGGAGATTTCAACCCGAGCCTGCGTTTGATCAGCCTTCAACTAAGCTTTAAAAACAAATATAAGGCCGATCGGTTAGTGACTTGTTTATTTTTACTGATAGAACATAACTCTTCCTATACAAACACTAGACCACGCATTACTGTGTAAGGGTTTGCAATTTCATTTTCATCATAAAGGCAATACAAGGAAAATATGGATACTCTCGTGTTTTAATCTGCAAATATACGTTCACTGAAAATGAATATGATGTAAAACACCACCACCACCAACAAAAACCCACAAGCCCCCACCCCACCCCACCCCAAACTACCCCCAAACAAACAAACTTGCACGTTCGTTGCTATAACCCATACCATTATGTGAAATTTTACCTTTTGTATCCATGGAAGAAAGATTGCAAAATGTATTTATCATAGTTTAATATAAGCGTTCACATTCTATACAATTAGAACGTTCTCAATCAGCAATGAAATAAATGTTAAAAATGTTCTTCATTGACTTATCGTGTTTTATTCCATCTCATAACATATTTCCATAAGCAAATAGTCCGTGTCCGGGCAGAAATACAAGGGACACAATGAGCAGTGTGAAGAAACGGATATAAATGGGCTGACTAAAAAAGGCGCAGCCTCTGAGCGGCAGTATACAGTCATGTTCCAGCGTAATGAAAACTCTCTGCCATTTATTTAAGAAGTCGGATACTTTTCGGCCACATTTCACTCCAACAGTCTTTGAAATACACCTAGCTGCAGCTCTGTAGACGCTGAATGGGACAAAAAAAAAAAAAAAAAAAGAATAATAATAAAATTTGTATTCCAAGCTATGTTAAATTTGTACCTTTTGTAACAAATATCAGCACAAATAAATCTTTGAAAGAAGTCTGAAATGAAATCAACAGGATCTAGTTCTGTGGGCAAGACTTTATTCGGTGTGTAGAAATGAGCGACTTAAAATACTCAGGTATCGCCAATGAGCCTTTTATCATAACTTATTATATATTATAAAGAAATTATCAGGGTTTAATCTCTCTCTCTCTCTCTCTCTCTCTCTCTCTCTCTCTCTCTCTCTCTATATATATATATATATATATATATATATATATATATATATATATATATATATATATACACACACACACAAAGGGAATTTGTTATGAAATTATGATACAAAATCTGAAAGACATACCTGCAATTTGTTTCTTCAAATACGCTGTTGGAATATTTCCCAATATTAGTATTGTAACAGTTTATGAAATCTTCTCCGTTTAGTGTTGCGTTCAAACAATCCTTCTTTTTTGTTACAGCTGCAGAAGAAAAAAAAAAACAGAAAGAAAAAAAAAACAACAACAGAAAAAATGGTTTGGGGATAAACTGCAGCTTTAAACAATGTATCGTACTACACTGTTTGACGACAAAGAAATGCTTTGCTACAATGTATCGTACTACACTGTTTGACGACGAAGAAATGCTTTGCTACAATGTATCGTACTACACTGTTTGACGACGAAGAAATGCTTTGCTACAATGTATCGTACTACACTGTTTGACGACAAAGAAATGCTTTGCTACAATGTATCGCACTACACTGTTTGACGACGAAGAAATGCTTTGCTACAATGTATCGTACTACACTGTTTGACGACAAAGAAATGCTTTGCTACAATGTATCGTACTACACTGTTTGACGACGAAGAAATGCTTTGCTACAATGTATCATACTACACTGTTTGATGACGAAGAAATGCTTTGCTACAATATATCGTACTACACTGTTTGACAACGAAGAAATGCTTTGCTACAATGTATCATACTACACTCTTTGACAAGGAAGAAATGATTTGCTGCTATAAAGGACTGTGATAACTCTTGCTACAACTATTGTAAGTCGGGGGGAGGGTGATGTAGTCTTTCTGTTTTGCTCAGAATATTTCTTCTCTTTACCTTTGGCTGTTATCCACTGAGGTTTCTTTTCATTGTTTGAATCTACATAGACTTCGTATTTTGTTTTTGTTGTTGTTGTGAGGCTTTCACTCTTGTTATTATTTAGTGAAACTGTGAAACATATTGCGTCACGTCACCAATGTTTAGACAACATTATCACTCCAGTACTGCCCCTTCTTGATTTGTCCCATAACACGTGCCTCTGGAAAACTACTGTCTGATTCCAACTTCTTCTCGATTGGTCCAATACCATCACTCTATAGTAGACTGTACTACCCCACAACAGCTCCTTTTGGATCTGTCAAATACAACCACTCCCTAAAATACTTTTCTATCCCGTCGAAGGGCATTCCAGATCTGTCCCATAACACTATTCTTTATAAAATGTTACAAGTCCCTTTACAGCACCATCTGAATACCACAACCTTCTAGAATGCCTTGCAACCTATGACAGTCCCTTCCGGATTCGTCCCATATCACCAACATTTTTGAAAACGTTACCATCCCCGTACAGCCCATTTTTTATTTATCTGTCTCTTACCACCACCCTATAGCGCACTTTACACGCCATTAACGCCAGTAGTATGGTATATAGACTATATGGCCATAACGCCTATATTCCTCTTTAGATAAAGTCTGCTTAACTACTACCAGATTGTAGCTAAATTAAGCGTTTTATTTAAAGAACGACGACTAAGTACCTTGCGGCAGGCGGCTATATAAAATACTTGTTTTAGCGTAATCCGGTAGCTAAAATAAGCAGAAATATCTAAAGGACTATAGGCCTTGTGGTCAGTATCGGCTATATACCATATTACACATATTTGTCTAACTGAGATAACAAAATAAAAAAATGAGTGGTATTGGGACAAACTCTGTGTCCTAATTAAACATAGTATATTTTTATAATGGGTGCCAACAAGTTTTAAGAACTGAATGACCAAAGCATTGCTGATTCAAGTGTTGCGTGAAGCTAAGACAGAGCTACATGGCAAAGATTATGATGTGTGCGATTCTTTGATATCTGATGTGCACAAAGCACGATGGACTTTTCTGTGTGAGATTCGAAAGCGCATATTGGGGTTTTGCAACAGCGTTAACTTGAATTGGATCGACAATACGTTGTTTGTTGATATTTGTGCGATCAACGAGCAGGTGAGGAAAAATACACCGGTGATACCAGAAACATTATTCTTGTGGATCTGTATCTAGATCCGCGCATAGAGAACTTTTCATTTGCAGAATACAGAAATATGATTTACGAAATCAAATTTAGCTGCAGAAATATGTTTGCGCGATTGTTTTCTTTGATGTCCTTGTGTCCGTAAGCCATGGTTTCAACACCATTTTCCAAAGCATCGCTTTCCATCATAATCAGAGTGTCCTATTTTATTTAATGTACATGTGTATAGCACATGGTGCTGTATCGTATCGTATTCATCTGCGCGTAGTGTTTTACCCCAGCTAACGCCTGTAGATAGTCATCATGCGTGACAATATTTTGAAGGATGTTTTTTTATGCCCTTGGCTCGTTTTTTACCTGCCCGTCGGCACGTTTTATTGAATATATTTTACTTCTGAGCCTAGCAAACTCAGCTATAGGCGTCAGTGACATTTCAACTTTGAACTTTCCATTAACCTTTTTGTTGCTAGCGTCATAAAATTTGCTTCTTGCTGGGTAATCAGACAGGTCAAATAGGGCTCGAGAAATATACAAGTCCGCGTAAACGTCCTTTCCTGCGATTTCATCGCACAAGCTATCTGTGTCTGTATAAAGAAGTTTTGCTTGGTCTCCATATTTTGATTTTACAAAGCCATAATGAAAACCATACGTGAGCAACTTTGACAGCTCCAACACAGTAACACCGCAGTAGAGAGGCTTGTTGAGCTTTAGCACGGTCTTTATACGGTGGATAGCAACCAAGTTTTCATCAAATATTTTCATTGCGCAAAATGATGGCGATGCCACCAGCTTGTCGCGTCTCTTCTGTGAGTTGTCTAGTTCAACGTTAACTCGTTTTCTGATATTTTCCATAGTTTTGCCAAAAACGCTGTTGTTCATCAACTCGAAGAAATCTTTTACAAAATCTGTCGCGGCTGCGGTTCTCTTTGCTGTATTAAAGACAATGTATTTTGTTTTAGCCAGCTTACCTGTTTGAACTTTAACACGCGGTTGATCATTGTAAATAGCAGATATAGGCTAAGGCACTGTTGCAGAATTTTGTAGTGAATAACGTACCCGGTTTTGTTCATCAGAATAGGCACCAACTTTGCAAGCGGGCGTAACATCAAATCCTCAACACTTATGTTTTCTGATGCCAGTGGGTAGTTATTGTGCAAATCAAGATCAATTTCGCAAATATATCTTATGCCGTGATTGCTACTGAGAATTTTTCAGAAAATTGTTCAGGAGGCATCCACGCGAAATCACCAACAGGCAGACGCTGGCTCATCGCCCATCCATCCCATCCATAAAGATTCTTTGAATAAAGATACACTATGTATTTTGAATCCTTGTTTTGGGTAATAATTTGACAAATACTTGTTATTTGCTAATGTGTGCCTGTTTGTGATGACAGCAATTTCACCTCTGATACCTTTTACTTTAAAATGAAACATGTCAATGTCGGTCAACAGTTCTAGTTGCGCCTTGCTGATCTTTAAAGCGGCGTCCCAAGACAGGCCAGGACTAGAATAATGCCACACAGGATCCAGATCGTAGTAACTCGCGCAGACATCCCTGAAGTTTTAAAATATGTCAGCAAGCAAAACCACGTCTGATTTTAAATACAGGTTAGGGTACTCACCCATATTTGTCGTGCCAAAAGTGTCCCACATGTTACATGCTTGCTCGTAGTCTGCATCAGACACGTGGGCGCCATTCAGCTGGGTATAAAAGTCTTCTCTGCGCGGCAGGCTTGTTTCTTCAAACTTGGCTCAATCAGACATTTCATTATACGAGTAGATGCCCTGCGTGTGACAAGATTTAGTCTGTCTCCAAACTCATCTGAGGTATGTCTGAATATTTGAGTGTTTCTAACAAGGTTATCCAACGAGTCATTCAGGAACTGTACGTTATGGATAAAGAGCAGCCTGCCCAGTGAAAAGCTCATACATATTTCCATGTTATTTAAAATGCAGGTTATTTCCTCGTTAAACTTGCCAAATTGTTTTACAATCAGATGAGAACCGTCCCGCGAAGATTGTGCAACACCACCGGAATAAAAAAAGGTTTTCTAAGATTTATATTGTATGCATTATAAGCAGCGCCGCGATATTTGCCTGTGACATGACAATGATCCATGACACGATCGCGCTCCAGCTTTGCTCACAGATCCAACACTGGTCAGCCTTAGCAAAGTCACCATTGTCTTGCTTGGTAAAAAAATCATAGGTGTTGGTTTTATCTGGTGAACATAAGTAACTCCTTCATCAATTCTTGTAAACAACACACTTATGGACAGTGAAAACTTAATGCTTCTGTGTTCTCTAAGCTCGCTTGTCCAATTACTTCGTATGATAGGTTCGGACAACATGGTCAGCTGTCCACGCGTCAACAAGTCGTTAAAATCTACTGCAAAACTCTTATTGAATCCTGCTAAAGCTTGTTTGCGTTGACTATATATAATAATTGTGAGCATAGTTTTTTATGTTTAATTGGGGTATTCATCAGTCTCTATTATCATTACCGACCAAGTTGGAGTAAGTTGAGCAATCGTCCGGTTCTCATGCAACTAAAAGTTCGGTGGAATATGTAATATTAATCCTACCTAATTCGTTAAAATGTTCTCCTTGCTGGTTTGTGAGCAGCACTTGCGTTTTTGGATTTCCAAGCTATTTTGTGATGGTGATGTAAAGACTGCAGTCTGCTTGTGGATTTATGTACGCAGTCACAATGACGTCTTCGAGCGTCTCTGTTTTTTCCAAGTAGACGTCAGTGATATAAACAATATCGTCAGGCATATATAAACTGCTTACATTAAAAAAACCATGTATGACTCGGACGACCCGAACGAGTAGTCAAGGACGACCAAGAGTACAATGAGGTCGAATATACAAATGATTACTACAACAGCGTACCGCCTCAAAGATCCACCAGAAAATATCACATCAGAAAACAAATTGCCAAGTTTAACCTGTCGTACGAAGACACTCTGAGATTTAATAAAGGTTTTAAGGTGTTTTCCACGCTTGAGATACCAGGATGACGCAAGTTCATAAATTTTATTAAGTATTCACACACAAAAATATATATAGAGTTTTGCTATTGGTCCTGCCTGAAAAACCAGCGATGTGCAAGCATGTTGTTGGTAATAAACTTCTTGCGGAGTACGACAGGATAATTGCTGAATACTTGCCGTAGGAACCCACGAGTCTAATTTGTCTGAGTACCCACTCCAGCAAAGCAACGATTTGTTACCGGGAGTTTTGATATCGCGCCCGATTATAAAAACATCCTTCTTGGTTTTCTGCAGCTCTTGATCGTACAATGAGCCGTTAATACGCTAACCGGCGGTATCGTTCAGTCGGTATGCGATAGGAATTGTTTTGACCACCTCTGTCACCTTGAAAACTTCCCCAGTCTAATTTGGTGTATAACCTTTCTCGAATGTGCGCTTCACCTTAGATATTCTGACTTTGTCACCTACGCTAAATTTATGTTTGTGGTACATTATACCTCCGACACGTTGTGTATTACATTTTTTGCTGGCGAGCACAGATGTCATTTTAGTGTTGGAGTGCACTTTGTTGTTTTTATTTGCTGATCAACTTAGACAAAATATCTATATACCAATTTGTGTTATTTTGGGTAAAATGTTTCCACGTTGCATTCTTGAGCGTGCGGTTAAATCGCTCTACCTGGTTGTACGTAGAATAGTTATGAATATTTTGTTTTGTTTAGCCACGTCTCAAATGTTTTGTTGTAAAATTCGCTGCCCTGGCCTGGTCCACCCAGAGCTTGTTTGGCCTTCTTGACTCAGTTATTGTCTCAAAAGCGTCGCGGATAGATACCCAAGTTTTGTCGCGCAGAGTCACGCTCCGTGCATATTTGCTAAATACATCTATGACATTTAACGAGTACTGAATGCCACCATTATCGCACGAGTGCTCATGTATATCAATTAGGTCTTCTGACCAAATGTCGTCCGGGAAATTGGCAACAACCCTGCGCCTGGGAAAATGTATCCTAGCAGGTTTATATTCTTCGTCTTCGAAACCGATTCCTATTTTGTATTTGGCGGCAATAATACCTCTGACAAAAGCTTTGTCAATTCGTTCTCGCATTGACTTTGGTTTTATCACGGCAAGTTCATTCAACATTATTTTATCGCAGCCATGTTTATCCTCTTGTCGGTCGCGGCAACATATGTCATGTCGCATTGCAGATGAGTGAACTTGATTATATGGTTCTTGTGCAGGCAACGGATTATCATTAGCATCCAACTGTGTTTCAACGGGTTATACAGCTCTGTGTACTTATGCCCAGAGAGCCTCAAACCGCCACGATGCTTTGGCAGACGCCCGATCAACTTATGAATCTCAATGGCGCCTCCTATGATCGTACGACGCTTGCATCCACGGCAGTGACCAACTAACATATTTCTCTCGAGGCAGATATCGTAGTACTGGTTGCAAACCATGCTATATAACATGTTGTATGATTGTGTCAAGGTTTAGGAGGCTCAACAATAACCATAGGACGCGCAGGCAATACACCCGTCCTCGTTAATACATTTTGACTTTTTTCCGCCGCACTCAGCGCACGTTGATGTTATCATCGGGCGGCAATTTCGTGAGACAGATTCTACCTCGTTGAGGCTATCTGTGTGTTTTTTCTTTTTGTATACTAGGCACCATGATTGTGTCATATTATACTATGAATGTAGATAAAACACCAAGTTTACTTAACAGCAGTCGGTCCTTACCAAGTGTTGGTGGCGCGTTAAATTTCAATAGGATGTCCAACGCAGATGTACCAGAAAAAAACATTTTTTGATATAGTAAACACAATAGTCGCCACACAGACATCACTGTCCACATTCTGAATTTGTACCGAGTTGTACGCGAGACCTTTTGGTTGACTTGATACATATTTTACAATAGCGTCACATGACGGAAGTCCAAACGAGCCAAAATAATCAGTTTTCTGAGCCCTTGTGATCATTGTACAAGGCGACCCAGTGGGTCCCTGTGCCATCAAAATAGTTCTCGATGTTTACCACGCAAGTCTCATTGGTGCGCATCATCTCCGGCAACATATCATTGGAAAAATATCCTCGAAAATTTATCACAGAGTTTAACATTCAAGGTTGCTTAGCGGCGCACTGTCCCGGGAAACTGTAGACCAACTCCGGCCCTTGGTTTTTACTAGTTAGCCCTGTTCGTGGAGTCTTTCTACCAGTAAACCTCGTCCAAATAATTTTCCAAGAAGACCAGGTGAAAGGCTTCCTGCGACTCTTGCAAGCAATGGCGCAACAAAACAGCAAGATTTGCTAAATTGTGCCACATACACGTTTAGCGTAAGGCCCTTTTCTGCGGCATTTTCTTCATGATTCTGTCGTGTTGTGGTTTGGTTAGCACGAGTTTGTCGTTGACTGACAATGTGACGCGGTCAACTTGATAGATATCTGGCACTTATTAGCTGCATACATCCTATTCTTTTTTCGCTGCGATTCAGTCAAGTTTAATCCAACATGTTGATAAGACATTATATAACATATTTTAGACAATTCATTGCCGGATGTCGCCTTGTGTGTTGCCCCAGACATAATTCCTGTAGTCGCAGCGAGTCCTTGCGAACCTAATGTAGGCAACAACATAGGTAACAACGCAGTCACAATGGGCATATTAGCAAAACGACTTTGGCGTGATATCTGTGCTGCAGACAACTTTAACGACACTCGCTTGTTTTGGTGTCGTGAAAAAATGTAGGCGTCATATTGATTTTTTTTTAGCGCGAGTGTGTGGGACCTTCTTACTGAGTTTTATGTCGGCACCAGTTTTATTTTTGTGCGTGTGATCGCTTCCTTCTGCAATGGAGTCAAAATAACATTTACAGCCGTGTATGACATTATATTAACCGGCTACACAAATACAGTCATCTTTTCGCTAAGGACGTCCAACGTGAGATATAGATCGCATGTGAATACATGAAAAACGTTATACGGACCTGCATGCGCTGCACCAAGCGTCCACCTAATTTCTATGTCGGCCATAGAATCCTTTAGCCCTTCTCTGTGCTTAGGAACGCCAAAGTGATATATCGGATACAAGCTTGCAAAATCTTCTTGTGACACATGTGTTCCCGTTTCTGTATGTTGATGTTGTTGCGTGGCTTCCAACAGCACTCTGTACGCCCGTGAATAGTTTTTGTTGGCCATATCAAAGTTACGTTCAAGTTCGCGCTTTGGATATTGCCCTAAGTTGTCAAATATCAGGCTATTTGCATTTTATTCATTTTCTCGTATGGCGCTTTGAATAAACACCAACCAACGTTTGATAACGCCACTTGTGCGCCAGCAGCATAATTTGCAGGCGGTGGTCCTAGTGTTTGTATCTTACCTCTCACCTCCAAAAAGGTCTTATTGGGCAGCAAACAAACATCCTCGTCACGGGTTTCAATAATGATGTTTCCTCCTTGTCCATATCGTGGGAATCGTTGTCTAGGTATTCTACTATTCATACTCTGTTGTCGACTCATCCATTGAAAAGACCTCAAGTATTTTAAGACATTCCGGGGTAAAACTGGTAAACATTATATAACCGTGTTACACAAAACTTAGTAAAGTCGTTTCAGTCCATACCCCGCCATGATGTTAGATAACGCTGGACGCGTGTCAACAACTGACGCCACACGCGTGTCCAATTCGGCTAATATTTCTTCACCGCATAAACTTTTTAGTGGTATTGTTCATAATGCGTTCAACTTGTTTGGTGGGCGCTATTTCTGCAATAGCGGCTTTGACTGGGTCTTCTTTTATTTTTTCGGAAATGTTAGACCCGACGGCAGAACCAGCTGAGCTTGTGGCAAAACTTTTTGTGGCATCAAACGCCATCAGGGCAACATTTCTGGCAATCCCAGGCGCCGCCCTAAAATGTTTTGAAAATAACGAAACGAGAAATCCTCCTACGATTTGTCTGCTCTAAACACAACGTTGTATCATTTATGTAACTGAGTTGCATTATGTATGTGCTCGTAATAGGTCACACGATCGTTGTTAAGGTCAACATCTAGCCCGCATTGATTTGTTATTGACATTGTGATCTTTGGTGTGCTGTACGTGTTGTTGGCTGGAAAATAGATAAGTGAACCTGGAGGAACATTTGGGCTAAAGCTGTAGATAACATGGCTGAGCTGCCTCTGGCATCAAAAGAATCTTCCGCTATTGAACAATTTATCAACAAGTTGTTCACGTTTATGATGTTTACAGGAGAGTCACTGTCGTGTACGCCCTCGTCAACGACACGTGAGTCAAAGTCCACTATTGTCCTTAGTGAATCCGCGACCGAGAAGTCATCCTGATAGCCTGGTTTAAACTTGTTGTTTGCGCTGGTCACATTATGAAAAGAATTCCATATCTCGGCTGATATAAGCGCGATTTCATACCGCTGTGCCTGCGATAGTTGGATCAGAGTACTACACCGCACTGTAAACTTTTGCTTGTGCGTCCTCGAGCAGTTGTGCTTGTCTACTCTGGTTTAAGATTTATATGATCTCATTGTCGATTACGAGGCCGTAAGAAAATTTTGTAACGGCAGAGGCTCAGCCGCACTTTAAAAGATATTGAGTCGCTCATAAATGATATTGCCGAGCTAACACCGGATATTGTCACAACGATCATCAAGTCAAAAAAATAAAAAAATAAAAAAATAAATAAATAAATAAATAAATAAATAAATAAATAAATAAATAAATAAATAAATAAATAAATAAATAAGTAAATAAATAAATAAATAAAACACAGAAAGTTTAGTCAGCAAGAGAAAGATGATCACATAAAGCACTATATGTGCAATGATCATTTAGCCAAGAAAAAAATTCAAAAACAGGCGGCAGCTACAAAACAAGATAGGGAAACAAAAATTTCACCGGAAAATTGGGTTGCAGTATGAAGATATCGATGCCATCGTGCAAATGATGTCGTACCAGATTAAGAGACCGAGTCAAATACAGATGCTGATGAGATACCAGAGGTGGCTAAAAAGATTGCAGAGGCATATTATCACATCATGAAGTACAGAGCGTATAGCAGGTATACTTGCCACCGCTCTTGAGCATACTAGAAAATTAACGCCTGAAGACAAACTAGTTTGATAGCAAGTTAACCAATACACAATCTTATTTGCGTCTTACTGGCCAGCATCCGCACCTACTGACTAGCACCATAACTACTGATCATCACCCACACCTACCGTCCAACACTCACACCTACAAACATATGTGTATCCGTAGGATGAAAAGTAATGGGGTAAAGTTATAAGAATTTACACTTATTTTTAGACAGACACCCACCCATTTTACGAACCAAACAGAGAAAGGAAAGTACCTTGGACAGAATGCTGCCTAGTGGCTACATGCATATATCTGAGATTTAGATATAAAGCATTTACTATACTTTAGATTATGTTGGCTTTGTTGATAAATTTGCATATATTGCACTGAGAAATAGCTATAATCAAGAAATCCAACTCAAAGTAACACTAAAATGGACTTTTGCGGAGAATGAAAAAGTCCAGAAAAAATGTGAAAATCATTTTTCTTTGTGTGGAGAACACTCTGAAAGCTGATGTCGTTGCTCGTGAAACGCAAAATATCCGTCTTGGCTTTTGTGTAGGGACTTCTATTCTCCTTTGTGAGGAAAACGGGTTCCTTTTCTTTGACGCTGTGGACATTCTAAGGTCCAATATCCTTCTCTCGACAGATATAACAAGTATCTTCTTTACTTTTATCTCGAGAGTATCTGCGGTTTTATATGCGGTCCAAAGAGCTCTTTTCCTGTTTGGATTAACATATTATTCCTACTTTCAGTAACGCGTGTTTGGTTTGTGGATTAGCACAAGAACAGCATTTTTTAAAGCATGCTGTCCTTTGGACACCATACGTTTCAAGACGGATGCCACAGTACAAAAGACCAATTTGAATATACTCCCCAAAACCACGTTCTCGGCGTGGAAATTCTCCTTGGTACACGGTATACTTGAGTTAGCGGTATTCAGTGTCTGTTGCAAAGAGAACTAGTACAAATATGTCATATTGACTACTACTTGCAAATCTACTGTCCAGCTAGGACGAAGGAAATGTGAGTAAAGCACAACAAAATATTTGTACATTTTAATATAGTATTATGTGAATATAGTAGTGAAGAACATTTTACTGAGAAAGAAACAGAAATTACATACAATGCCAGTACTACAACACTTTTTTCAAACATCTGTCTTGGAATCCGAGAAAGGCACGATTCTCGTGGCCAGCCGGCGCGCGGGAACACAGGCTATTGACCTCTCGGCCATTGAGGCGGAACATAGACCAAGTTGTGGAGATGTATTGAACTCCCTATACATACAAGGAATTGAAATGGATAAGATTCAAGCGATAAGCAATACAGGAAAAGGAGTGTCTATCCTACATCCAAAGGGAGATGGAAACATTTTGAAAATGCATAACGTATATATAAACGGAAAAGCTGCCCAAGTCAAAGAGCCACCACCAATACAGAGAGAAATAAGAACCAAATATGTAGATGTTTATATTACAGGAATACCGATAGAGATACCAATAGAAGCTATAGTCGAGAAGTTTGAGCAGAAATTCAAAGTGAAAACCAAAGAACACAAAATGGCAATGTACTCGAACTATCCAGGAATACAGACAGGAAAATGTAACAAATGTGGACTCTAAGGTCATGATCCGGGACATTGTAACCCAGAAAAAGAAACAAAGGCACCAGTATCAAATGAAGATAAAGGAAAAACAGATACACAGATGACAATAGCGGTTAGAATGGAAATACTAGAGAATAGGCCCTCAACCCCGGAAAAAGGAGCAAATCTGCAAATTACACCAGTACACAAGAATGCATTAATTATAGGTAGAACTCTGCGAGAACCGACAGAGCGGATGAACAGCTCAAACACAATAGGAAAGACCTAGCACAGCTAGAAGAATTGCCACACAGGGATTCGGCAAGAGACATAAAAAACACGCCAAGGAAACAGACAAAACAACAAACCAAAAAAAAAAGGAGAAAGAAAACAGGTATTCACAGAGTATTACAAGGTGGATTTCTACAACCCAGAGAACATTGATGACGATGAAACACAACAACCAGGGAGGGATCAAGGAAAGAGAAAGAATATATCACCCTTGCAGCCTACAGCATCGAAACCGAGGAAATAATAATAATGTATAATCCATAAAACTGAAATGATTTTTGACATGTACTTATATAAATTTAAATATATCATATACAAAACTATAAAAATATATGTACATCATTTTATAATAATGTATAAGAACAACTTAAATTTATATAAAAACCTAATTAACTCAAAATAACAACCAAAATGTAATAAAATCTAACATCGTAATATACCTAACAAAGAAGAAAATGATATGGAAACAGGTAAGCATACGTACATGCACGCACTGATATAAATAAAATTCTCAATAAATACAACTCCAAAAGTTTGATCCATGATAGCCGGAAAATAAAACCATAAATAGAACACATCAACACCTTAAAGGAAAATCAAAAATTTAAAAACTACTAAAATGACCTTGTGGCAGAGGTCGCTATGGATTTACAACTGGTACAGGATAGAAGGGAAAGGAAACCAACCCAACATGAAATACTTGAAGGGAGGGAATTACGGACCCAGAAATCCTGAGCTTTAGAAAACTTGGATTCTAGGAAAGAACATAAATAGAGGAACCTCATACAAAATTCATATAACAATTTAAAAAAAATAAAGCCTTTGGGTATTTAGTAAATTAATGAGGGTTCATTTCTAAAGCTCTAACCAGCCATATATGCTGGGACGGACTTGCAGGTGACCACAAATAACACATACATGAGTTACAACTCAGTTGAGAATCGTTTTCGAAAATGTAGTTTCACCGTGACTTTACCTTTGGCGAATGTAATATTATGTTCGAGATCTCCTCTTATACCAATATTCCCACTGTCAAAATACGCAGTACAGACATGAAGATAATGTGGATACACACATTGTCTGTGAACGTGATAGGTGTTTCCTTCTTGATCGTTAGTAGTAATTACAGAATCTACTTTAAAGGGAATGACTCATGAAAGGAGCAGCTGTTTTTCCCACCATGTTATACTCGACGACATCAGAGTATACAAACATCAAATTGAGTCCTTCACCCATACTTGAAAAATGTGTTGTTGTTCTTGATGATGATGTCTTTTGTTGGAAGGAGGTCTGTTTTTCCATCCTGAATAGCAAATAGACTTGAGGAAAATTTGATGGACAACGTTTTATTGTAGGAAACATCCAATTTTAGACGATGAGAGGGTGGATGGTATTTGACCAGTACACGTATCTTGGTTTTATCGAGTGCCTTTCAAAATTGATCGCTGAAAACATTCCCAATGGTATAGACGAGGTGTCGATCATTAAAATACAAAACTGCAGGAATTCTCGTGTCATATACAATCACTCGGGTATTATCTGTCGCTGATGTTTCATTTTCGTTGTAGCCAGGATCATTTTTGTCCGAGTGTTATTGTACTTAATCGTTGAGTATTTCTACGACGAAACTGCTTTTGATCATTGATGATATTTGGGACTTGAATGGGATGAATGATTTCTACCAAAGTCACTTTCTAATGAGCTTCGTGTTCTATTTGTATAGCAGAAAACTGTCTCTGGGTAAAGTAAAATAAAATTGATTATTCAATTTTCGATTGTTCTTGTCTCCTGAGGTGAAAGATGACTTTCCAAAGGTTTAAAAGGGTTGCTTTGACTTTGATTCTTCTGGTGGTGGCAACTGTTACTGTTTTGTTTTTTCAGCTGTTACAGTTGATATGTTTCAACGAGGGATTGGGAAGAAGATAACCAGAACGGTTGCTGAATAAATGATCCATACATACTTATCGTCATGTTGCAAACTCAAGTCCATTATTCTACCTTCTTACTTTACATCCTATCCTAACACATCTGTTTGTAGGTGTGCGTGTTGGTCAGTGGGTGTGGATATGGGTGCGTGTCAGTAAGACTGTGTCTTAGAAGGTTTGGAGTGTTTGTTAGTAGATGCAGATGCTGGTCAGTAAGACGTGTTTGTCAGTATGTGTGGGTGATGGTCAGTAAGACTGCATCTTAGCCAGTAAGTGTGGGTGATGGTCAGTAGGTGTTTGTGCTGGTTAGTAGATGTGGGTGCCGGTCAGTAACACTATGTTATTGATTAGAAAACGTGGATGCTGGTTGGTCGATGTGGGTGCTGGTCAGTTAGACTGTGTGTTGATCAGAAGGTGTGGGTGCTGGTCAGTCGGTGTAGGTACTGGTCAGTAGATGTGGGTACCGGTCAGTCAGAGTGGGTGATGGTCAGTACGTGGGGGGGTTGGTCAGTACATGTGGGTGCCGGTCAATCAGACTGGGTGTTGGTCAACAGGTGTGGGTGTTGGTCAGTAGGTGTTAAATCTATGGACATTTCTAACATTCTCTTTCCTTTTGTACCTATACATTTTTTATCATGGAGGGGTAATGTTAATTTACCCTCGTACCCCAAGTAACATACTTTTGTGAAATTTCCGTTGTTCTCTACGTGACATTCTCCAGAAAGAGTTATGGGTACATGGGAAAAGATAATGTTAAAGACTAACTTTAAATTCCCCTTGTACCCCAAGGGACATTTTAATGTTAAACATATGAACTAATGATAAATTCCCCTTGTACTCTAAGTGACACATTTTCAAAATAGAGGCCTAATGTTAAATTCCCTTGTAACCCGAGGGACATTTTTGTACCCTAAGTGATACACTATATTATTAATATTACTCTATTTGCATTCGTATTTCTTGGGATGATTTTACCACTGGGACTAAAATTTGAAGGCAGATAATGAGCAACATTTTTCTTTGAATCTCATCTTTGCCGGCAGCTGGCATGATTAGTTCTTAGCGGCTTTTGTTAATTTGTTATATGAAGTAAAATACTTGTGCAGATGTTCCAGATAGTCTGCGATTGGAAAGAGGTGCAAGGTCCTTGAAATATGGGAGCAGAAGTCTCTCCATGATTCACATTTCTGCCAAAAGTCGTGTTCGGTATATGTAAATTATACAAGGGGTATTTGAAAAGTTATGAATATTTATTTTAACTGTTTTTATCAACCTGTCAATAACTTTAATGCCGATCGATAGACAAAATAACTATCTATAATATGGTCTACAGCTGTACGTACAGACTGATTTGGAAAAGGTTTACGGATCTAATTCTCTGTCATATCCTACCCTTCTGAGGTGGTTTCATTGTTTGTAAGATGGTTGCGAATCCATTGAAGATGACCCACTTTATGGAAGACCGTTGTCTGGTTGAAATCACCAAACACCTACTCGCCAAATGTGGAATGAATGACCAAAGACGTTTGAATGAGATTGTCACGGGTGATGAAACATGGATTAACTTTTTCAAACCCGACTGAAGAGAAAATAATAAAATTTTGGATCGGAGGAAACGACCAGGAACCACAAGTTGCTCTACGTAGGCTCACTCTCGAGAGAGTTTTATGCACATTTGTTTTTGATGCAAAAGGCCCGGTCGTCAAGGTAACTGTGCCTGACTATGCTAGTGTCAATGGGCATTTTGATGCCTCCAAAGTCTTTCCAACAGTTCCTCCATACAGTCCTGACTTAGCTCTAAGCGATTTTTGGCTGAGTTCCGTTGTCAAAGATACTCTAGGGGCAGACGAAGCCGCTATGCGGTTGGAAGTGTAGGTTTCCAGTGTATGAACAACATACCAAAAAGTGAATACAAATGTCATTTAATTATTGGATATTCAGACTGAGAAAGTGTGCAGAGGTGCATTAAGTAGTCGGGGATGGAGTACTTTGAGGAGATGCACTGACGTACTGTTCATTAATTAAGAACTTTGTTGCACTGCGCACTAATATTCACAACATTTTAAATACCCCTCGTATACAGAATTTGGGAAACGTAACATACCAGACTCTTGAAAGATGAAGGCTGTACAAAAGAATTCTCACCGCTTGTAAGAAACTAGGTGCATCTCGAAGGCTGATTATATTCTGATAGAAAAAATGCTGAACCATCCTACAAGCAAAAGCTACAAGAGCCCGCACCGTCATTGATGCCCCTAAATATCATTCAATCCGAGTTTTCTTTTCTAACTCACCACTGACACCATCACAACCCACTCTCAGGAGATCCTTCAGAATATCGTTTTGTAGGTAGGCGAGGCTGTTTTGATGTGAACTGTACTTCTGGTAAATCGGGCAACTTATCATGCCGTCCGACATACATTGGGCAACTTGCCGACCAGATCTGTGGGTGGATAAATAGTTAAATTTGTTATTTTTTGCATTTTTTGTCTTTCTTTTCATTTTTTTAAGAGTGATTTCACTGAATTATGACAACTAATCAAACAGAAGATGTATAGAAGATGTGGCCTGCACATATTTTAAAAATGAGGTGGAAAAGGTTAAAAATGAAGATATTTTATAACGGAAAATGTATAATTTAAAATAAAGCAATTTACTCCTCAGTGAAAGTGGGACAAGGTAGGGCCCCCCAAAAGGACAAATATATTTAAAACATATCACTGAGCAAGAACAGCTAAGAAAGGAAAACGTAATCAAAATTTGTTACATTATTTCCGTTAATATTCCCGAAGATATATTCTAAAATAATTTTATCCCCTTAATAAAGGAAAATACGTTAAAAAAATGCACTTTTATAAGAACCAGGAACATAACATGTAAATGTAGAGAAATCAACACGAAAGCATACCCACACAAATAACCGAGCCTCTCTGCAAACAGTAAGAAGCTATCCTCTGCATTTGCATCGTAAAACGCGGGCTGATCGATTCGATATGTTTTTTCGCATTCGTGATGTTTAATCAGACAGGAATCTGAAAGTAGAAAATTCTATGTGTAAATGATGACCAAGTGGTAGTTTCAAAGTAAGATATTTCCATTTTTAGCGACACAAGATACGTCATACTTACCTGCATATCACATGCACTATATACAAGAGATGAAAGTTTTTTCTATAAAAAAAAATCAATGTTTAAGAGAGGGTTTACAAACCGGTTTGTGGGATCTATACAGGTTGGATAGCAGTTGTGCCTTTAAATCATCCATGTCACTGACCAATCAGGTGCCTACCACAATGTCCGTTCAATACCATTTATCTTTCTTTTTGTCTTAGGACAGTAGTAATGGGGGATGATATGAGATCATGACACTCTGAGTCGATGCAAATTAACATTACGGCCGCCATCTTGAAAAAGATGGCACTATGGGTTGACGTGGAATTTAACATTAATACATAGGTTTACAAAAAATGGACCGGTATGGGATCAATGGGTAATGTAAAGTTAAATACATCCACAAGAGGAATTTAACATTGCAATTATTGACCACTACCCATCGCGACTGAGCAAAACCCACATCTACTTAAAAACACCACGCCTACTGACCAACACACATTTTTATTGACCATCACCCTCACCTACGACAAAGCACCCACACCTACTAATCAGCACCCACATATACTGACCAGCACATACACCTACAGACTATCCCCCGCAACTATTTACCAAAACGCAGTCTTACTGATCAGCACCCATACCTTCTGATGCACACATCGTCTTAATAACTAGCACACACACCTACTGAACAACAGACTTACCGACCAGTACCCACACCTCCTGACCAACACTCACATCAACTCTCACCCTGACAAACATATGCGTAATGGTAGGATGTAGAGTAAGGACGAAAAAGAGCGAGGACTAACGCCTAACTTTTTTTTTATAGACAATCACTTACTATCACTATCCAACACTCACCTTTTTACAAACCAAAGAAAGAACGGGGAGTCCCAAGGACAACATGTTATATATATGTTATGATATATATATCGTACATAACGTAAAAGTGATAGGGGCGTTATACTAAACCTGCTCTGTCTGAAGAAATCGAAACGATCATTACTATCATTAGTTTCAACAATTACAACAAGGACGATGACGATGGCAGCGGCGGTGGACTCGTGCGAGGAAAAGAGTTAAGACAGTTGCAGCTGATGATGAAAAATCCATGATTTGTGTTGGACTTTATTTTGAAAACCAACCACCCCTTTCAGGATCACCCATATCTCTCGGAAAATAGATACTATTTAATTCTTGTGAAATGAAAAACAACCCGTCAAATGTGTGTGTGTGTGTTTATGTGTGTGTCTATATAATAATAATAATAATAATAATAATAATAATAATAATAATAATAATAATAATAATAATAATAATAATGATAATAATAATAGACAAATCAGGACTAGTTTGATTTTTACTTACCTTTGGTATATTCGAATGAATGTGAACCACAATGAAATTTGAAACATTTGACAAAAGTCCATTTATTCTTGTGAGTATCTTGATTTGAATTTCTTAGAGGGAATGACCTTCATCTTCGTTTTCCTCTTCTTCTTCTTCTTCTAAAGTCTTTTATTTCTCCTCCTTTTTCTCTTTCTTTACGTTTAGTTCACTTTATTGACACTCTAAAGACCAATGTCCCTGTTCGTGACACACAAAACATTCGTTCTTTTGTTTTGTCTCGGGACCTCTGTTCTCCTTTCTTAGGATAAGGGATTCCTTTTCTCTGACGTTGTGGACATTCTGAGGACCAGTGTCCTTTATCTTGACAGATATAGCAGGTGTCTTCACTTTTATCTCTAGAAGAACTGTGGTTTTATAGAGGGTGCAAAAGAGTTCTTTTCTTGTCTGGATCAACATATTTGTTTGCAGCACTCAATAACGCTTGTTTTGGATTCTATTTGTCGACTCAGACATCTTGGATGAGTTATTTTTCTTGTGACAGGGCAGAGTTTTTTAAAGCGTGCAATCCTTGGGAAGCAAAAGATTTAATAATCGGTGCAACATTACGAAAGAGCGATTTGAACCATATCCTTGTTGTCGAGTTACTTCTTTGCACACGAGATACAAGAGTTACAACTCAGTGGAGAATCTTTTTCGAAAATGTAGTTTCGCCGGGACTTTTCCTTTCGAGAATAGAAAATTCGGTCTAAGATCCCCCTTTATACTAATATTCTCACAGTCAAAATACGCATTACTGACAGGAAGATAACGTGGATGCATAAATTGTCCGCGAACGTGATAGCTGTTTCCTCCTTCATCGTTAGCAGTAAGTGCAGAATCCACTTTAAAGCGAATGACTCTCAGCAGTGGAACAGAGGTATTTCCCATCACATTGTAGTTGACGACATTGGAGTACTTAAACATCAAATTGAGTCCTTCGTTCAATTCAATAGGATATAGAAAATACTTGAAGAATCGGTTATTGTTGTTGATGTCTTTTGTTGAAGTGAAGTCTGTGTTTCCACCCAGAATAGCAAACCAACTTGGCAATATTTTTGATGGCCAGCGTCTTGCTGTCCGAAAAGTCCATTTTTAGAAGTCTTTAGAACTGATCGTTGAAGACATTCCTCATCGTGTCGACGAGATGCTGACCATTAAAATAATATTCTGCAGGAATTCTCATGTGATATTCATCCAATAGGGTATTGGCTGCCGCTAGTGCATTTTGTGTTCGTAATAGCCAGGATCACTTTTGTTCTCGTACTTGTCCGTTGGGTATTTTTAAGACAAAAGTGGTTGTGTGGGTGCTGATATGTAAGATCGCGTGCTGGTAATTAGGTGTGGGTGATTGTCAGTAGGTGTATGTGCTGGTCATTAGATGGTCAGTAAGTATGGGTGTTGGTTAGTTGTTGTGGGTGCTGGTGAGTAGGTCACGGTGAAGGTTAGTATGTGTAGGTCAGTAGATGTGGACATTCAGGATGGGTATTAGTAAATGATGTCAATGTTAAATTCCATTTGTTCCCATACCGGCTCACCATATAAAACATATAGACGTGTTTCACCTGACATTTTCCGTTTGGCCAAATATAGGCCCACCAGTAAAACCTATGGACAATTTTAGCATTACATTACCCCATTGACTCCATGCCGGCCCAATATGTTAAACCTATGGACTAATGCTAAATTCCCATTGACTCCACAGTGCCATCTTTTTCAAGGTGGTGCTAGTAATACTAATTCCCATTGACTCCAGTGGGTCATCTTGAGTCCATATCGTTAACCCCTTACTACTTAGGACATATCCCTTTTTACTCCTTTATAAAAGGTCATTACCCGTGTGTGGTATTTATATCCAGCAAATATTCGCACTCAATGCATACATAAAGTAGATTTAGGTATATATCAACAAGATTTGGGCAAATCTGATAGATAGATAGATAGATAGATAGATAGATAGATAGATAGATAGATAGATAGATAGATAGATAGATAGATAGATAGATAGATAGATAGATAGATAGATAGATAGATAGATAGATCGAATGATAGGTAGATTGGTACGTGGGCAGACAGGTAGGTAGGTAGGTAGATTGATAGGTAGATAGATAGGCATGTAGATAGAGAGATAGATCAGTTAACATGAGGAAGATATGTTGCCTACCAAACTTGCAATTATGATGACTCATTAGCTGTAGAATATGTATGTAGATATCGACGAGTTTTGGGCAAATCTGATCCAGTATACTTATGCTGCAGATCCAGATGTTTGCCTCAGGACTGAAACAGAACCACTATATTTATGGTAATGTCTCTTTATCTATCACATATATACACATTGTCCTTTTACAATATAATTACTGATTTATGCATGATCATACTAAATGAAAAAGTACCTCGCAAAGAACGAGTCCGAGACAGTACGATTCGAAGGTCAAGAGACCAACTGTTCAAAATCTCCACACCCACTGACTTCTGCCCCGAAACATAGGGTGTACAATTTAGTGCATATCACAAACAATATAAAGAAATAAAGAAAAAGGAAAAGAAAAAGAAAACAATACAACAACATTTGCCATGATGTTTTCATCCTGCTTGCAGAAACATATTGATGTACTTATGAGGAGTAGTGATGAAGAGCAGAAGCGGACATTTGATAACATGTTATGAAACTGAAATTTAGACATACTCTAATTGATATAATCCACTACCAAGCCTCACAATGATTAAACAGAGATGCGTTCATCTCACCAAGTATGCTCTCTCTCTGTCTGTCTGTCTGTCTGTCTCTCTCTTTGTCTCGATCTCTCTCTTATATGATATACCTCTTGGATGTATTTGGGGACAAAACGACTGACTCATACAATCATACAACCATTTCAAATTGTGATAATTATGTTCGACGATTAGGGTACAAGTCAACCTTTATTACACATGATTTACTTACTTGCACTCTTTGGAGAGCATCACTTGATTGAGATTAGGGCAGTGAAAAAGTTGTCCCGGGATAATTGCATGATCTGCGCATGATACGTCCATTGCAAGACCTGTAATAAAGCATACACTTCCTCGACTGAAATCATAACACATTGGAGCTTGAGTAAGAGTTTTAAATTTTGTGCCAATAGACAAAAAACCTTTTCATTTGAACAGTTATTTAACATCGGGCGAGAGAGTGAAAGCTGGGTCTCATATTTATTTTATCCAGACTGGATATTAAACCATGCATTTAGACGAAAACGACAAATATAGACCTTGTTGAGAATGATTTGTAGCCACTATGTCGTCAGTCAAATTAGGGACTTGGACTTGTAACGCAACGGTTAACTATTCATTTTCTTAATTGAAACACAAAAGGCAGATAACTCATCTATTAGTGTCAACCAATAAACACCTCAATAAACACCACAATAAACTCCACGATAACAACCCAAATTAACAAACCAATAAACACACGAATTAAAACTAAGACTATTCTGATTAGTCAAGAGGCAGTTACAAAAATTGGTTGCGGATATAAGGGATATTTGCAGACTCTTTTGATTACATGAGTCATGTTTCTAAATTGTCCAAAGTGGATTACATCAATGCTATATGCTCCGTGTTTTGAGATTTTAAAAATTAATAATCAAGGATTCTAGTCCCCCGCCCCCTCTGCCATTTACAGAAAAAGGCAATGCCTTGAAAGTAGGAGTCCTCGGAAACTTTGACACTGTTCCATAAACAGTGCCATTTTAATCCCTAATTTTCTACTATCTTACCAACTCTTATTAGATGAACCCACTTGTGTAAGCCACTAGTGATTACATGTATTTCCCTTTGAGATGACACACATACACGAAACACATGAATATAATAGTATTAAAAGAAAAGCGCTATTGATTGAGAAAATTAAATACATTTGAATTTTCTGCCACTCCTATTGAGAATTAAATGAATAATGAGTCATTTTGTTAGTTACTCTGAACACATAGCTATAAATATAACTTCCTCCACATTATTCAGTAAATGTATCAATTACATATAGTAGTGACAAATACATAGATCTCATTTAAGATGGGGACATGTCAATAAAACTATGCGATTACACATTTTCTGTGATAACTTGTTTATTTGTTCTTTAATATAAGTTCTGCCGTCCCATCTATCACGATTCATGTGATCTGAAAACAATGTCTAAATGAGCACAATATTTGGTTTTATTAGCAACGCAAGATTAGGTTCAATCAACATAGAACCTGTGTGAAACGCTGTAGACGGACCTGAACAAACTTTATCACTTGGATTTTCTGTTTACAATAACATGCTATCGCCGAGAAACGTATATAAATCGTGAAAGATGGTGGTACAACTCAAATAGCTAGTAAATATGCAGTCCGTATTATGTCGGCGTTGTACATGTCAACTATGGCAAAAATGTGATATATTTAATATTTATCTTATCTGTAAGACTGTTCATGTCTATATCAAGTTATGTGTTATCACTTTCAGTCCTAACAAGTGGTCCTACAAGGTGATATTCTTAATACAGATAATGCTGTTTGATACATGTACATATAACGGTACCATGTCGTATCTCAAGCTGCTCAACAAAGCGGCAATTACCACAGAAAGCGAGTACCTTTTGTTCTTTCATATTATTACAGTTAATGCTTTTCATCGGATGCATCGTCGACGTTATACGTAATTGATACATATTTAGTATTCATTACAGATAGTTGTTTTACAGGTACATTTAGAAAAAAATAGAGATCAGTGGTTAGTAGATGGTAAATGGGCTTCTAGCGCAGAGTGTTTAAGTGCGTTTATTTGTCTTCATTAGTCTATCCAATGGTACGTTTATAGCTTACGCAGCATGATTACGTGCATTTTTCTACCTTCAGTAGCCTCTCAAATAGTATTTTATAGTAGTTTGAAAGGGTTCCTGGTTAACCTCGCAAATGATGTATGTCTCCAAAACTCTATAAAACGGTATATTTATAGCTTGAACAGTATGGTTACGTGCATTTTTATATCTCCATTAGCGTCTCAAATGGCATTTTATGGTGTTTTAAAGGGTGCCTGGTTAGTCTCCCAAATGTAATTTTTAAACCTCATAAAGCTTATTAAATGGTATGTTTATAATTTACACAGCATGATTAAGTATAGGTTTAGCAGCCTCTCAAATAGTATTTTATGGTGTTTTAAAGGTTGCTTGGGTAACTTTAGTCAAGGACAGCCTTTTACATGGTATTTTATAGTCTTTTAAATTGTGTCTGGTTACTTCCCAAATGATATTTTTAAGTCTCGAACAGCCTATAAAACTGTATTTTATAGTGTTCTAAAGTGTGGTATGATTAGCCTCTCAAATGACACTTTTACGTCTCAAACAGCCTATCAAATGTTATTTTATGGTGTCTAAAAGGGTGTCTGGTAAGCCTCCTAGATTAAAATTTGAAGTAAATAACAACCTATTTAATGGTATGTTTATAGCTTGCACTGCATGATTAAGTACATTTGTATGCCTTTTTTAGTCTAACAAATAGAATTTTATAGTGTTTTAAATGGTGTCTGGTTAGTCTCTCAAAATACTTTTTTATATATCTCGAACAGCTCCTATAATGCTATGCTTATGGTTATTTAAAGGGTGCATGCTAAAACGATTTGTTTATATTTTTTTAAATTCTTTTTAATTATATATATAGGAGCAATTTCTAAAATGGTATTTTATAGTGTTTTAAAGTGTGTTTGGTGAGCCTCTCAAATTATATTTGTAAGTTTTGAACTGCCTTTTACGTTTAAAGCTATACAGCGCTTGTAAGTGTAATTTGGTATCTTTATTAACCTTCAAAATGGTATATTTTAGTGTTTTAATGGGGGTGTTTGTATAACCTTTCAAAGGGTGTGTTATAGCCTCTTAAAAGGTGTTTATATAGCCACTCAAAAAATATTATAATGTCCTGAACAGACTATCAAATGGTCTCTAAAATTATAGTAATAATATTAATGAATCTACCTCTTTATAAACTGTAAAATGATATGTTGAAATTGCCTCTACGATTATATGGTTGAAACGTATTTTAAATGTTATTATAACTACTTAAAAATTGTTTTATAATATCAAAAATAGCTTACAATTATATGTATATATTTAATACATAGAACACAGATGACGGAAATATATATTCTTCTATAGATCATCAAATGGTACCAACATTAAATTTAAGGGAATAGATATCCCAATTATATACAAAGACAACTATTGGACAAACAGCACAGCAAATTTTCTAGAGATCACGTTATAGAGAAAAATCCTCAACGTGGTTTCGTCACGGTAGGGACGAAAAAGGAAAATAATAGAACGTTTCGCAGGAAAAACCTTCCAGCAAACCGGAATGCCAACACTGTTGTAAACCAGTCATCGATTTAGTTGTCTGACTCAGACATAAGTCTCCTCTCCAAGGGCCTCAACTTTTGTCCCCGGGCGAAAACGTACAATGTACTGGAATTGAAAAAGACTTCGCGAGTTTTGCACGAAGAATGAGATTCAAGTAATAGTTTAGTGACGATGCTGGAGATTCCAGCGTCGTTACCGATGAGTCTCATAGATTCTGCCCAAAAAGCGATCATATTCCACCCCCTAGTAAAATTTCAGCTCTATAGGCACTATTGTCCACGGTGGAAAATGACATAAGTTCTCACGAACGGAGTCATACCAAAAGGACAATTTAACCCGAAAGGAAAGACAGTCGCTGAACGAACTGCGCGAGAGGGAAGATATTGTCATTAAACCAGCACACAAGGGGTCCAGTGTTGTTGTCATGAATACGTCTGACTACATCGCGGAGGCGAACAGGCAACTTTCGGACGAGAGATTTGATAAAAAAAAGTAGTCATGACTCAACAACTGAACACGCTGAAACTGTGTGTTAGACATTAAAGACATGCATAGCGCAGAACATATTAATGACGAAATACAATCTTACCTCCTACCAGTTGACCCCAAACCAGGGAGATTTTATGTACTCCCTAAAATACACAAAGAAGAGAACCTGGGAAGGCCAATAATTTCCGGAAACAACTATCCCACTGAAACAAATGTCTGAATTCGTTGATTTTCACCTTTGACCTTTCGTGGGAACATTGCCTTCATATATTGAAGATACCAGGGACTACCTCAACAAAACACCAAACAAATAACCGTCCAAAAAATTACTCTCTTCGTCCCAATCGATGTATGTTCCTTATACACCGACATCTCACACGAGGAAGGTATCATAGCTTGTAAGGAATCATAGGATAGTCGACCTAATCCCCCCCCCCCCTCGACCAACATTCTATTTGGTCAAACTTTTAACACATGTTCTCAAGTTTAACAATTTTATATTCAACAACCAGCACTTCCTACAATTTAATACCCCTGCAATTTGCACTAAAATGGCACCTTCGTATGCCAATGTTTTCATGGGAAGACTGGAGCTAAAGCTTCTCAACGAAGCACCCTATAGACCTCTAAACTGGTGCAGATTCATTGACGACAAAGAATCGAAATGGATCGAAATGGGCGACAATTTCAAAATATTTTTTGAATTCGCCAATAACTTTCATAATACGATCAGACAGGTCCAGTATCTTCTTGGATACTCAATCTACCCTCCTGGAGGGGAACATAGAAACTGACCTGTATTCTAAACCTATTGACACTCACCAGTATCTACTCCCGACCACCTGTCACCCCCAGCATGTAATAAAAAATCTCCCTTACGGTATGTGCGTTAGTACTAAACACACATGCTCTAATCCTGTTACCTTTAAAAAGAGACTCGGATAACTCAGGGGGCACCTTAGAAGGAGAGGATACAGAAGGAGCTACATTGAGGAGGCTATTAACAAATCAAGACTCCTCGATAGAGGAGGTCTCCTGAAATATAACACAAAGAAAACCAACATATGTGTCCTCTTCGTGGTGATTTTCCACCTACAACAGATCATTCGGAAGCATTGGCACAATATTGAATCGTTCCAACATCTGAAGGGTATATTACAAGACGTTCCTGTGGTAGCGTACCATTGACCTAAACATTTCAAGGACCATCTAGTACGTGCCAATTCAAACAAGACCACATATTCAGGCACATACCGCTACAAATACAAGCGTTGCCTAATTTGCAAACATATGTCCCAGACAGAATCTTACAGAAGTTCGACAACAGGAGTTAGCTACACGATCAATCAGAAGTTAGGATGTCGAGCCAAGAATGCAAAATATCTTCTGTCATGCAAAATCTGTACCACTCAATATGTTGGCGAAACCGTTGATTTCAGAAAACGAATGAATAGTCACAAAAGCCACACTCGCAACAAAGTCAACGCGAAAGTCGCCCACCACTACAACTCGACTGGACATTGAGTTAAGTCCCTTGAGATGCTACCGATTGTATGAAACCTGGGGTGGACCGACATAGAACGCACACGTAAGGAACGATACTGGATACTACAATTCAAAACTCATGGGAATTTCGGACTAAATGAAAAAAATCGAACCTTACCGTTGCAGTTTTATCAAATTACAGCCAGTCATCAGTTTTTCATCCGCACTGAGATTTTGCGATTATATTTACCCAAGTAATTACATGTATTATTATTTATTTTTGTTATTATGTTATTGTGTCATTATTATTATTACTATTATTATTATTATTATTATTATTATAGTTCTTTTCCATTATATCGCTCCACATTTCTCTTGACATCTTTCCTTTAGAACCTCCATGCATAACTCTACCGAGATATAGTTTCTTTAGCAAATCTTGTAGATTGCGTTGATTTTTCGTCATGCTGTATTTCCGTCCTTTGTTCACAAACTGGAATTAGGTCAAAACATGTTGGTTCTCTATGTGATAGACACAATAACCAGCTCGTTTATTATTATTATTGTTACACAACTTGTTATTATTATATGTCTTGTTGTAAATTCCCCCTAGTGATTCCAACATGTAGGAGTCTGAATTTTTCTTAGATTTTGTGTTTAGTGTTTGTTTTGTATATGTAAGCTGTTTAATCCCTTGACGAAGAGTTTGTTTAGCTCGAAACATCGGGAAACCGTTTTGAATTTGCGCCGTTATCAATTTTTGTGTATATCTAACTATATATATATATACATATACATACATATATATATATATATATATATATATATATATATATATATATATAACTAAATATTTTTAAAGTGCTGTGCTTATGTATTTTAAAAATTAGTATATGTGGTTGTCTAATAATTTTATTTAATGTATATATATATATATATATATATATATATATACATATATATATATATATATATATATATATATATATATATATATATATATATATATATATATATATATATATATATATATATATATATATATATAGTAGCAATACAAAAAGAAGTACGAATAAAAACAAGTAAATAGTCATACCAATAAGATTTTAATTAAACAACTATATTTGAATTGCCATACGCATTGGCCTTTATACCGTCTTCTCTAATATATATTTTAGTATCTAGAGGTGACAGACTTTTTAAAATTAATTTTATGTAAACCCATGGGATGGTTTTCACTTTTTATGGAATAAATATTATGCCACATTTCTCCTTTTTCAAATAAAGATTTCTTCTTTAGTACATTACATAATTCCTTTTTAACATATAAAATTGCTACCCCCCCCCCCCCTCCTAGCGGCTTTAATCATTGGTTTATTATTAGCCATTAGAAAGGACATGTTTGGCCGCAGTCCCACAAATTCTTTTGCTGGCATTCCTATACATTCATCTGTAAATTTACCAACAACATATTTATTAGATGTATTCTATGAAGGGTCACCACTTGGGTAATCGCTTATATCATACATTAATGGTTCTTTTTGGTATCATCATATACATTTTCTGTTTTAAATTCCAATAATAGACTATCAGTATCCGTATATTATAATTCAATAATTCAACATTTTCGCTATATATATATCGTTTAATTGATTATAATAAGCGTCATACATGAGAAACTTCGATAAATTCAATACTGACTTTCTTGCGTAAATTGGTCTGTTCAACATTAATTTTGATTTAAGTCTATGAACGGCTATTAAATTATCTTTATAGTATAGTTTTTCCTTGAACAAAAACACGGTTTGGCATAATCGTTTTATTTTGTTTATTTCTGTTGGTGTAAGTAACTCAATACAAACACGTTTTCTCAAATTGCCCTGGTTTTACCAAAGCAGGCATCACTCACTCATTTTAAAAAAATCTTTTCAAAAGTAACTTTAAGCTTGTGATCTTAAAAGGGTATTTAGTTGAATATAGAGAGCCATCCAGTTGTGTGGGTTAAATTAAAAAATTCGGCGTACTTCTGTGAATCTCATACCAAGTTGTATGGGTAATTGTACATTTTCTATAATGTAATATGCATTGAGTCTTATTCATTGAATTTGGTATTAATTTATAACGGGCTATACATTTACTATCTAAATCTTTTGATAATTTAAGTTGATAGTCACCTACCAATTCTTCTTTAAATGGCTAGTGTTTCGGGTGCCGATGGATAACAATCATGGGAATCATGAATATTCTCAGGATAATCTCTAATATGTAACCTTTCTCAGAATCATAAGGGATATTTTGAGGTAATTTGTCTCATGGAATCCATTTAAATTCAGAAACAGGAACATATTGCATCATTGCCCAGCCATATACATTTGTATATCATACCACCACAGCCAATTGTTTCGTTTACGTTTATCGTAATCACTAAATAATGACTTATTGGCTTTAGCAAATCGGTTTGAAACTATGGATATACCTCCTTTAAGATCTGTTTCTATGAATAAGTGCATATAATTATCTGTTAATAACTCTATTTTGAAAAATTTAGAAATATGGTATTTAAACATATGGATTAGAGGATGCACATTATTAGAACAGCTTTGGTATGTCATGGGATGCACTATTAAAAAAAGGAAAAACTATTTTAGAATAATTAATAGATATAAATATATACACTTATTTATAGAAAAAGGTCTTCGATGGGGGTATATCAATGGTTTAAAACGATCTGCCAAAGACAATAATCCATTAGTTAGTGATCATGATAAAAGTAAACGAAACAAGTGGATAATGAAAATTTATATAAAAATGCATATGTCTGGGCAATGATGCAATATTTACCTGTGTCTGGATTTAAATGGATTATATCAGACCAATTACCTGATAATATCCCTAATGATTCTCAAAAAAGTTACATATTAGAGGTGGATTTAGATGATCCTTAGAATCTTCATGATTCCCATACCTTTTATCCATTAGCATCCGAACACCCGCCATTAAAGAAGAATGGTGTTTAATTTAAATTTAAAAGATAAAATAGTTATGCTGATATAAAAACAACCTGTATGTATGGATGCCATTAGCGACTACCCAAGTGATCACCCTTAATATAATAATTCAATAAAAAGTTGTTGGTAAATTTATAGCTTACACAACATGATTGAGAGCATTTGTATATCTTATTAGTCTCTCCAATAGTGTTTTACGGTGTTTTCAAGGGTGTTTGGATAGCCTCTCAAATGACACTTTTAAATCTAGAACAGCCACTTAAATAGTAAGCTATAGTATATTAAAGCATCCTTAATCCACCTAATTATGCTGTGTAAGTTCTAAACATACCATTTAATAAGCTTTTTGAGGGTTATAAATATCATTTGGGAGGCTAACCAGGTACCCTTTAAAACACCATAAAATACCATTTGAGACGCTAATGGAGGTATAAAAATGCACTTAACCATACTACTTAAGCTATAAATATGCCATTTAATATGATTTTGGAGACTTACATTTGAGAGGTTAACCAGGAATCATTTCAAGCACTATAAAATACCATTCGAGAGAGGCTAATTAAGGTATACAAGGGCGTATAACCTATAAACATACCATTGGATAGACTAATGGAGACAAATAAAGCGTTTAAACACTCTGGGACAGAAGCCCGATTTACCATCTACAGTAATGATCGCGTCGGACTCACAACCGAAAGGGTGCGAGTTCGAATCCTAACACCTAATCAGCCCAGGTCAGCTCTTGTGGTGTAGACCTGAGCAGGAGACATCATGTATATAGTATCAGCGCTAAATGACCTACATACGTTACTAAGCCTTAAAAAATAAAATTAACCAAACCAAACATACACGGTGTCTTATGTTCTGTTTAGTTTTCTCATATACAGGTGGCCTCATGACGACAAACGATTTAATTTCCTCGGGTGATTGATAGAGTACCCCGTGAACATCCATTTGAAAGTAAGTAAATTGCAACCGATAGCGCCTATCTTAAAATGCAAAAAGAAAAATATTTCATCAAGTGTATTTCCTCTGCTTCCATTAACATTTTCAACAACTTATCGATACATCTCATAAAATACCCGCATCGCCGCTAAAGCGTCTCATTGTTGGAGGTAACAAAATAAATTGAATGTGGTGCTACTAAATAAAAAATATCTATTTCTTACAATATCAATCCGTGTGGTATCTAGTTTTGCATACAGTAATTACACAGATATCCTTGTACATGAGCCACAATATATAACAGCATCTTTGACAGAACAATGACGTTTCTTATTGAAGCGAAATGTAATGGTCACAGGCAACTAATTATTTTATGAGTTACGGAACAAGCCTACGTGGTATATTAATCACAGTATCTAAAAGAATGAAGGTAGCTCATTGGCTGAAAATAATTCCGGAAAAAAATAACGTAATTTTTCAGAAGTGGCCTGCGTATGGGTAAATTGTACACATTGGTAGGCTTGAGTCTGAAACCATATCGGTTTTATCGCTGTCGCCACACAGGTTCTGCTGGAATACACGGGGAGATCTCACCTGGCTGGATTTGTGTAGTGGGCACCTGCAAGATAATTTTTGTCAAAAACCAGCCCCGCAGCATATCATTTTCATCGCTTTAAAAGTTTCCTCTTGGATAGATCATTCATAAGGTGTAAGGGTTATTTGCCGATCTTAACGTATAGTATAGTAATTTGTCCAAATATTTACGTTACGGTCCTTGGGAATTTAATTACTTGTCTGTGCCCTAATGCCTAATGCCTTGTATAACTGCATATTTCCTTATTCAAACAATTTAATTTTTTTAATCTGGATGACCTGAAAGGGAAAGATTGAAAAAAACAAGGTTATATATATGTATGTATGTATGTATGTATGTATGTATGTATGTATGTATGTATGTATGTATGTATGTATGTATGTATGTATGTATGTATGTATGTATGTATGTATGTATGTATGTATGTATGTATATATATGAAACTTACTCGGATATAGGTTGCACCTTAGAGTGTCAGTAACTGCTGCGCTAGCGTTGATACTGAGAGTTCCTAAAATATTCATATGATCACGGGGTATGTCCAAGTTGTTAAGGGTGATGACGTCACAAACTTTTAGTCCATTCACAGCGCAGCTCATGGTTTTCTCTACATCGGGGCTGTGAAAAAGCATATTTAAATGTACAAGACAAAACTAGTGTTTATGGCACGGAAATGAAACGTTGATGGTGTCAAAGATGACATAATTGTTTTCAAAACCAAATACAAAAGCAGTTGATAAATTGAGACTAAAGAACTATATTTAAATTTAAATTGTACGATCCCTTTTGCCCATCCATAAATAAAAAAAGACATCGAAACTTTTCTATGAAATTCAAGTTTCACAACTCTCAATTGATCCACTACTCCAAAAATAACGGGACCAGTCAGACTCGAGGATATCATTTCAGAAATACAAAATAGTTATTAGACCAGACACAGTATGAAGAAAATTACCGAATACAGAACAATAATTTGTATAATGTCTTTACACATCATATCTTACTGTACAAAACTACCCTGCATCGAGTTGAATAGTTTGGAGAGAGATGATAGAAATATTGAACAAATTTCACTTGAAAGAACAATGTCGGTATCTATAAATAATTCCTATATGCTTACAAGTTTGGATGGGATAAAATCGTAGTCAGAGCTAGTTGTTTGTTAAAGAATAACATTCAAGTAATTTAAAAATAAATTTGTTGATACGAAAAATAAATAAATACAGACACACAGACAAACAAACAAACAAACACACACACACACATATTACGATCCTGAAAGTTCGGTTGCTTACACAAATATCAATTGTGTGAACAAATTAAAAGAAACTAAAATACAATGAATTAAAGGAATAATTAACTGAACAATCTACTCATTACAAGAGAAGGTTCTAATAAGATTTCATTACATAAGGGTCTATGTTAGTCACATGGATCCACAGTGACAGCCAGGCATTGTTGACATGCAAACATATGAAAAATACAACATTGGATACAAACACATTTCGAAAGTCCTAAATATTTTGTCGAAGTACGTTTGGGTTTAAAATGTAAAACCTAAATTTGGAGACGGTATACACGATTATTTTAAATAAATCTTCATAGATCAAAATTTGAAAATATACAGTTTGATGGGGGGGGGGGGGGAAATAAGGTTCACAACAGGAAAGGTAAGGAAAACATCAAATACTTTTAAACTTAATAAGACAAAACAACATCTTCATTGGCAATGTTTAATAGAACGTAAGACTATAAGTAGTGGAAGCATTTCGCTCATAAAAGAAAAAAAAAACATGGGCTGTTACTAAAGTGATACAGTAACTCTCACTATACGTCAGTAGACATGAATCAAGTTGAAGGTAGGAAAGAAAGAAAGAGTTCAAATGCAAGAATCAGTCAGTCTGGTTGAGTAATAACTGATACATTTGCAATACATACATTTAAAAACGGTTAAACATAATTTCAAAATACAAAACAGTTATTGAAAATATTTAATGTCAGGCAAGTAAGTTTAGTTAATCCAGTGTAATTTGACTTGATCCAGTCGGTTACACTCTGGAAGACTTGAAGGTAGAAGGTACAGAGGGCACATATTCGACAATCAGGATGATATATACATAGTTGAAAAGATTTCACAAACAAAACAAATGAAATTCTAGATGTATGCACTCTTTAAGTAGAAACGATATTATGAATCGTTTAGCAGTTAGGAACCAAATGAAAATATTGTGCCATTAAAATAATGAAGGACCAAAGTACATCTCACCTCAAAAACATACATCACATCTCGGGTCGAAGAAAGCACCAGACATAAAATAGCGTCCTTGAGCATAAAATCTGCTAGTTTTTGGAAAGCGAATTAGTTTCTAGAATATGACAGATTTGCATTAGAGTATATAGAATTAAAATATGTATGATATGTGCAATATCTGAGGGAAAAAAGAAAGAACATCCTAAAATATCACAGGTAAAAAAGAACGCAATGGTACACGTGAAAAACGTGATAACACGATTAAAATGTAGACAATGTCCTAGCAGCTAATTATTGACATCATGAAAGAGATGGAAAGAGATAACATTTCAAAATATGAAGTTCATTCCAAAAACAGATAAAAAAAAAGCTGTCCAACAGATGCAGAGTAAAGAAGTATAATTTAGTCTATAAGATTTTGCACAAAATAAGGTTTAATGAAAGGCAAATAAATGTCTATGCAACAATAACACACACAAGCGTTTGTTCCAGGATAAAATCTATTCCATGTACAGTTTTAGCCATAATACCTTTTATTGCAAAGAACTACAACAAAATTAACCAAAATAGGATGACGTGGTATCAGTGTATATACCACATGGATGAAATAAAATCCAGAACACTTCTTGGACTGTATAGAAATACAGAGTTTAAAGATGCAGTTGTTCCTGTGGGAACTACCTTAATCGCGATCTTTTCAGAACATTCATAAGATATATAGTAGTAATTGAAACTAAACAATGCAAATAAATGGTCAGATCAATATTTGATGTACATTCAGTTGAAAATGCTTGCAAATGAAATGAACAGATTCTGATTGAGGAAAAGGAAAAGCGAAATACAAAATACAAGCGATGTCAATAATATGTAAAGTCAACAAAATTAGAATGATATTACAAGACAGGAAATGTGACAAAGTGGGAGAAATCATCAAAGAATCAAATATAAATATAGAAAGACAGTAAATTAAGGTGTATTTGCACAATAAAAGTCAATTCACATCAATTTCCTAAAATTAAATATGACCTAACACTGGCAGTGTGGATGGCAACAGTTGGCTGTGGGGCTTCTACTGGCATTGAACAGATCAAAGTGCTACTGAGGTAAATAATCTTTGGTAAGGTTTTGCATTTTGTTCCAGATGATAACTGCTCTTTGACTGGAAAATACCTTGACATGGCTATTAAGCACTAACTTCAATTGCAATACCATAGATTTGAAACAATTTAATTTGATCTGCAACATTTTAATTATACAACAGTAAGACTTGAGAGACTTCAAGTGAAAAATCAAATACTTGATTGACAGCTTCTTACATTTATGAAGTTAATACGGTTGAATAATGGAGAAGAAACTCAGTTCATGAGATGAATTTTATTGCAGACAAAGATGAGCCTACAGGTTAGACATACTTTTTGTCTACAAGAAAGCTACGGTCTGACAGATGAACGATTTGCAAGTTTACACCAAAGTATAAAGTCTGATGTAATTTGCATATCAAGTTCACAGGTAAAAAAACAATACGTTTTTGTATTTGTCAACAGTGTCTGTCAACAGTGGCAGACACTGTTAAAAAGGAAACAATAATATAACTATTGGTAATAGGACAGACAAGTTACGACAAAGAACAAAAACGCATGACCACATTGCAACAATACATGACAGATTCAGAAGTAAAAATTAAACAATACTCTTATTGGTGATGGTGTATTATTGTTATTTGGTGATATAGTTATGAAAATAGGTAGTATGGTTGGATTCAACAATAATTTATAAACTCCAGTGACTCGTATAAGTTTACAATGTCCTACCAAGATACTTAGGAACGGTATTCCAAAGGCTGATAAAAATATGTGACAACAATTGCAGAGGACAAAAAAGAATGATACACTAAAGAAAACTTATGTAAAAGTATTATGATGCACAACACATCTGATGATTCGATTCTTCAATACTCTGATGTTCAAATGGCACATGCATTTCATAAACCTCAGTGCCTAATATTCAAGATTATTTTTTAACTTACAATTGAAGACATGACAGACAGAGAGTTTGATGATTTGGCGACTGGCCGGGAGAACATGTTTTATTTTTAAGTATATGGAAGACTTAACACATTGCAATCACAGTTGGGACAGTTACATGGATATTTAAATAATGGAATTCAACAAAATCATCCAAATAGGTAATTAATTATCTTATAATGTATTAATCTGACTTAAACAACACGATAATAACCTAGAATTAAAATTTGCCGTTTAATATACATATATGAAAACGCTTTTGAACATTTTTAAGTCCAAAACTACACCTCAGTTATTAGCTGTTCATTAAGTATGCTCCATCAAGTTTTCTGAATAAAATTACATAAAATAGATCATTTAACGCGATATTTCATTCAAATCAGAAGATTATGCTTTTACATATTTCTTTTCAACTTGAATACTGAACCTTTAAGAGTTTCGGACTTTTATGGATATTTACAGTGGCTTAGTGGTAAACAACAAATATGCCACTTTTTCATTAGACGTAAAAAGAAACCTGAACCCAGTCTTTACAGTGCAGGAAAAGGTTAACAATACGGTGATACAAAATTTGGGTAGAATGCTTGTGCAATACAACAGCATTTCTTATGAAAATGATAATCTTATCAATTTGAATGACTACGATATTTTAATGATATTCAAATATTGGCGGTTACCTGATTTGGTTATTACAAAAAGGAGTGAACAAGGTATTATAAATGTTAAATTGGTAAAGTTGAGATCAGGGTTACTCAATGGACAGAATACTGGTACTGCAGCTGTACAGCTCGCAACTGTGGCAAAAAGTTTAGAATATAATTAGATTTTCAAATTCTTACAGATCGTTGTTCACCGTATCTTTGTGTTATTCCACATAAATTTAGAATTTTAGATTCAACATAACACTTGCAAAAGTCTCTGAAGTAAAAAAGGGTAGTAACCAATACCACAAACTAGAATACGCCTGTTTACATTTTAATATGATAACTTTGGAATCAATAGCACAATTAGATTATGACAAATGCAACAATGGGATAGCTTTTGTTTACGACTATATTACTTGGTAGAGAATCATTGGAATAGCATCCAATACAATTCTAACGAACTTCACACATGATTTTTCCTGAACGAACTTGAACTGTGTTTTGATACTCAATGACTATGGAAGGTCTGCTAAATATGATTTATTCCAGCGCTACCAACAGAGACACCAGTTTTCAGAAGCTGCACAGTATTTTTTAATGAAAAACAAAAGCATGCATAAATTAGCAATGTAAGTGATAACACTTTTTTTTACAAAGGTAACCGTTGTATTACACGATAATATATTGCACTGCACTGTCATAAATTTGCTAATGTTGAACATGGTATTCACTGCAAGTCAAGAGAAAAGAAGACATAGATGCTCACAAAATGTATATTTATTTTGTGTCTAATGCTTAGGTGAACATTCAAAATAATCAAATCAAATCAGTTACGTTTTACGAATGAAATGACAGTCAGTGCGGAACACAATTGTGAAGGATGCAACATGTTCTTTTAGCACATTAAATTTGCCAAAGGAGCCTAGTAGCCTGTGAATTTGGGGAATGTCTGATTCTGCTAAAACATGTTTGCACTGAACATTAACAATACCGAATACAAGAACTTGTTTGTCTACATCGTTACTGTCTGTTCAACGTTTCCGATCAAAAAGACTTGCAACAGAAAGCTGTTGCTCATCGATGAAAACGTGATGCTGATGGGTCCTAAAGATAAATTGCGTAAATGGTCAGAGTTACTGTTTGATGTCTATCAAATATTTAATGTTTTGTTTTTGTTTGATGGTATTGCAAACTTGATGATGCAAAACCAGGAAGCAAACAAAATCGAAACAGCAGGGCTTTGGTGGTAGATAGTTTGAAATGTCAGTATGGGTGACTGAAGAAAAATACAAGTTTGTAATTGAACACGTTTTCTGGTGTGTTTTAAAGCAAGAACAAAAATGCAATGGAATCTGCGTGTGAAGAGAACCATGCTATTCCGGACAAAAATGAAGTGAACATTTCAAATACTTGGAGCAGAATTAAAAACAAATTCTTGAAACTCAAATTTCCTTTTCAAATCAAGATACTTACTCGTCCGTAAGGTAATGTGTTTAGTCAACAACTATGTTTTTTGTCATTACATACTTCATTTTGACGTTATACATCTCATGATTCTATCATCTGAGTAAAATGATTTCTTTTTAATTTTACTTATGATTAAATAAACAATTTCAATACATATCGCATGTTAAATATTTTTATACTCTGCAAAGTTTGTTTTCGTTTTTTAGTGTGTGTCGTGAATGAATTAAAATTATGACCCTAACTCACAAAAGTCTTTAATTGAAACACCACTTAGCTCATCTTTAAAAAGTTCGGGAATTTTCTGGTTCGTGTGTGGTAATCAAAATATGTTATCCATTAGATGGTCACTGGTGTCTTAAAACTTGATGTTATGATTCATGTCACTGTTAATATTTTCTCTCTGAACATATGTACACAATAAATCTGTATCAGTCATGAGTTGTCTCATTCTATCAGCGTATTTGTTACACAACTAGCTGTAGTAAAATTCGTAAATTAGGTATTGGGGTAACTCTAAGACTGTAATCAACCATAAAGCGTTTTGTTCATTTGATTTTTCTTTTTTCAGACTGATTAACAAAAAGAAATAGTCAATAATTGTTTTCTGGCAAATGTTAATATTATTCAGGTATTTGAATGTTTTTGTCTCTACATATTTTTACAGCTGTTCTTTTTTATTATCTTTTTATCTGTTTACCAGACACTATTATTCATCAGTTTGAAAAACAAATCGAAAATAATTTATTGCTTTTTGTCTCAAATTTCTATTCAGTTCAATATAATACTCAAGCCATGTTTGCTATTCAAAGAATCAACTCCGTGGATCTTGTGTCAGTTTTAAACCCAATTGTATATTAGGCAGTAAGTTTATGTAGTAAATGACTCATTTCTCTTTATTTTTCAACGTACATGGTAGTTTTGGCACTGTTGATTTGTACCTATGTAATCATCAGTCATCTTTGTTTGAAAAGGAGATAAATCACTTTTATCCGGAGTTAATTTCTCTGGAGCTAATGAGTAGGTTTTGCAATAGGCATGCACGCGTAACGAAATCTCCAAATTCACGTCTCAAATGCATTACATATCATAGACAGCTGGTATTTAAAAACAAATTGTGCTCCCATCTAATGTGTTCATCAGTTATTAGTCCGTTTTGTTTTACATTCATATATTGGCACATTATCCACGTATAGAGGTTGTCAAAATTTAGGTAAATTTGCATCATCTTTAATCCAGTAGCACTGCACTTTTGATCAGGACCTAAACTGTTATTTCTTTTCCATCTTTCGGGAACTTTTCAACTAGGAACTTCTTGCTGAATGAAATGTATTTCTCTTCGTTGCTCGGTATGATTTTTTACTTTGTCATCTGGGTCATTATTGTACACCCGTCCGTCTGTCACAATAACTAGAATTTTCCACTATCTACTGTTACCAATCTTTGTGGATAGCTTGTAACTGAGATAAGAAAAAAAACCTGTTGCTTTTGGTGTTAAAACGATAATGCGAACGTCGCTGTGACTGAAAGAAGAAAAGTAATTTCAGCAAAATAACTTTTGGTTCTACATTACAGACCTGAACCAAACTTTGTGGATGTCTTGCACTTGTTGCAAGACGGAAGATTCTTGGTTCTGGGGTCAACAGGTCAAAGGTCCAGGTCACTGTGTCTATCGACCATCTAACTTCACCAAAGTTCGTAAATTAAACTTACGATTTGGGTAAGAAAGAACTCTGTTGACTGTGGAGTCGAAAGGTAAATGTCAAGGTCACTGTGAATGCAAGACGAAAACTGCTTAATGCGTAATAATTTCAGTTCTAGACCAGGTACCTTGATCAAAGTTTTCAGATGGCTTGCACTTCAAATATGCAATAAACCTTTTGGGTAAGTTCCTTAACTCGAACATTGTGGATGGCTTGCACCTTTTCTGCCTGAGGCACGATGATACTTTCAAAATCGTAACGAATAACACTTGGGCTTTTAACTGTTGTTGATAGATTTGAATGCAACAACTGAGCGCTCTTCATTTATTATATCTATCAAGTTATCTACCTTGTAACATAGTCTTTTGTGTTATGATGGTTTTTCTGGTGTGTTGAAAATATTCAAGCATTTTTAGAGATATTTTTCTGTCTGCTGTGTCTATTCTTCTGTCATGACACTTATCTTGAAACGTCCATTATTCCAACATAATGGCACCTTCTATCATTAGGGTCGTGAGTACCACCATATTGAAGTATGATTAACATGTGAACATGCCTTCCCTCTCCATTTCCGTTAGTCCAACATGTTTGACGTAGCATGGTTCAACTATTTCATACACATTTACAGATATATCAAATCCATTTCAAATATCATTTCAAACACCAATGATATTACCTATTTTATAGGTATTTTGATGGTCAATATACATGATCACTTGTTGTGTTTAACACTTATTCCACAGGATAAAAGAAACATACACGGTCGGACATTATTTTTCACATTAAATAAAGCTATTTTGTTCTTCACGCGTTCAGGCAAATTTATGTATCAGCACCCTCTGAGCGGTTGATACCTATATACTATGTTAAATATACAATTCTCTAAAACATCCATTGTGATCTTTTGCTTATTTCCTGTCCAAATATGGTATTAAAATATCAGATAATCGTTAAATAACATTAATCATTTCACCTTCATTCAATATATTAATAGATCTGGTTCTGTAGCATAAATTTCTTATCTCAGCTTGTTTGTCTTCTTGAATGGGTCCGTTCATAAGTCTGATCGTTAAGTCTAGTTGAGCTTTTACAGAACCAAAATGTCAACTTTTCGAATTATTATCTCCTTCAAATATGAAAAAAGTCTGTATATTGTTCAGCCGTAAAATTTTACTCATTTAAATTTCTTTTAAATGACTTGCCAAACATTTCCATTATAATTCTATATTAACTGTCTATTCATCCTCTTTAATATTCTTTTCTCGTTTGAAGACATATTAAAGGGGATGTATTTGCTTCTCACTTCTTTTGGTAGTGGTGCATGTATATTCATTTTAATTTATTTATCTAGTATAGTTCAATACATATTATGCAATTTTGTGTATTTCCCTAACATCTAAACTTTGACCGTTATCATAATTATTTGCTAAATGCCCTGCTTAGTGGGGGTAGTTATATAGGAATTGCAGTTCTAAATATCGCCAGAGGAAGCCACTTTCTTGGAACAGATCTTTATCTACACTCTGAGATCAACCTTTGTGCTCCGTAAATTATGTATTTTCTTAGGTCCTTTTCTAATTGTGTTACTATAATGTCACGCTGCTTCTTGTGCATAAGCCCCACATGAGTCCATCTCTTCCTTGGAGTCTTTCTGACTTCCTGTGGCGCATATTTGGCGCATATTTCTGACTTCCTGTGGCGCATATTTGACTTCCTGTGGCGCATATTTGGCATGGTAAAGTTGATTCAGTTGTATTTATATATATATTTATTTTTTGCCATTGTGTCACGCGACTCTCATGCAATGAACCCCACACAAGACCAGCTCCTCGCTGGACTCTTTCAACCTTCCTAGAGTGCTCCATACGTTCACATATCTGACCTTTTTAAACCTTTACCAATCGTAGATCTTATATTAATTTTCATTGCGGCGTGCAATTGTTCCACTTTTATTATATAGTGATCGCTATAGACAGTGATGTGATTCTGTTATATAGTAAATATCTTCACCTGCGACAAGAACCTAAACCACAGAACTTTAGATCTGTACAATCCCGAGCGATACTACAAACCAAGAGGGTTCAGTTACTAACACGGTAAACTATAGAACTCTGCTTAGCTACTGGCGTTCAAATATCACGGCAGTAAGACATAACTGAGATAGTGATATTCACTTTAATAAATCAGATTTGGTGATCTTTTAGTTCACAGATTTAGCATTTTATCATCTCCATTTATTATAGTAATATTTAAAATAGATGGATAGTATTTCTGCCTTATAGGGTCTACAACAGTTGTTGCACTGAAGCCGTTACCGCAAGACTGATAATTGTTCTAGATTATGTGCCGTATATTTTAAACTAGTAAAGGGAAATATTAGCATGTAATGCAAGTTATATTTTGTGTCTGCACCTAGCAAAATTACTGCCTAGATTCTATAACAATTATAACTAGTGCGGTAACTGGTTCTATGCGGCACAACCTATAGTGAAAATCAGTTTTTGTCAAATAATGCCAGGTTTTACTGAGACCAGGGAAGATTAATTTTTGTAAAATATGCCATCGAGTCATATTGCTGAGCAAGATTACATGTCATATAGACAGAACTGGAGTTTGAATTTCTCGAAATTTCTCGATGTGTTTATTTATTTTACGCGTGGACCCGAAAAGAGTCGTACTATTTCAAATTTTACTTTGGTCCACACTTTTAACGTATCAACTGCTTGAACAAACTACTACAGTTGGTATCAATGTTAATGCGATGTTGGCCGTTTCTCTTAGATGTAAATCTTACAGCTTAACTAGATGGTGTTAAATGATAAATTCATGCGCTTGAAGGCTCGTTGGAGGAGATTTAATTACCCTTAAGGCACTCTCGGCATCAGAAAAATAGGCAGAGAGGTGCATATTGGCAACCCTAGGCACTTGTAGAGAAAATCATCCTAAGTCCGAAATGCAGTCGTACTACGTAACACATTCTTGTGACCGATCATTCAGACCATTGCCTGGATAGAAGAACGACATTTATAACACGTTCTTGTGACCGGTCATTCAGACCATTGCCTGGATAGAAGAATGACATTTATAACACGGATACTGTGTTGCTTAGGTCGATATATCCATATCGTATCTTCATCATATTTAATATGTATAATACCAACTCCTGACGACTAAAGTGATGTTATAACGTTATGTAAGCAGAAGGCGTGATGTCCGACTCATTTGAAGTCGTATGCTGTTTTGTTGAATGGAATCAGTATTTTTTGACATAAGTCGAATTTTATATTTGTGCTCGTTAGAAAAAAATCTTTCGCTAGCCAGTTCAAGAAAAAAAATTATATAAACTATTCAATTTAATTTTAAATGAATGCCTATGTAAGATGTTTTATATGCTTAATGTGGAAAGGAGAGAAATCGGACGATTTTTTAATATACACCAGTGGAATTTTACAATTTTCTAGCGAACTGAAATGACGCTTAAAAAACTTGTATATAACATTATCATTCAAAATATTTGATAATTTACTCTGTTTTCGAATTTTTATTTTAATTCACCACACCCGCCATAGTTTCCATATCTTTGCCACCCATTGCTGTAGCGCTGATATCATCGCTGTTAAGCATGAAAACCCTAACAGAGGCTACAAGGGCTTTCTTACACTTGGTAGTGAGTGACAAATATGATTGTAAAGGTACTGTAGTAAGTTTATTCGTTTGTTAAAAATATTTACTTGCAACAAGTTGTATAGAGACACAATGGGAGCCTAAAACATCGTCGACATATTGGACAAAGCTAAAGTTATGAGTTTTTGCATTATTAACGTCACCAAGTCATTTATTATCAGTGTTGCATACTGCACAACAAATAAAAAGGTGTAAAACTGGCAGCAAATATGATTGATGTTACTGATATTTCAAGACATTGAACAATTAAAAAGCCACGCCTTCGTCAGAAAACTGATTACTTTGTAACACACCTGGATGAGTTGTAGAGAAGGTCATGAGTAATTCCTCTACTTAATTTTGACGCACAATTAGACCACATTTATATGCATTGTAACTTGTCACATCAAAAGCTTGCAAAAGTTCGACCCCTTAGTGCATCAAGGTGCTACCTGCAATTGACGTCAATTGCAGATAGCACCATGATGCACTAACGGGTCGATTAAAGAAATAATACAAATATTTATCCTAAAAATCTCCCAATGAGGTAAACCACACCTGAATTACAGAGAATTTCCCATATCATCACTTTAAATATTATTATTATTATTATTATTATTATTATTATTATTATCACAAATTAATTCATTATACGTACAAGTTTCTTAAGAAGTAAAGTTGATTTTGTTTTTATTATTATAGCATACGAAGTGTCCCCTAATTTACCAACACCTGAGCTATTTCTTCCCCCTTAATATACTTATTTACAGTAAAAATAAGAAAGATAAACTAAAAGATCGTAGTGGGTGTATCGAAGAACATGCTTCACACCGAAACTTCTATATGACATTCCATCGCCTAGGATTATTATAGAGTGACGTAAATATTTCTTCAAATTGTAATCGAGTGTTACCGTAAAACTTATAAGAATTCTACATAAAACTAACTACCGAAAAAAATATTTCAACAATATATTTATAAAAAATTTTTTTTAAAAACTATATGATAAAAATATCACAACAAAATTGATAATCATCAATAATGCAATATAGAGTTCAGACAGTTTATTTTTTACCGATACTCGTAAACAAAGGTATCGATTGGGACGAAGGGTATCTGTCATAACGGACTTATTTAGATCAATTGCACATAGTAATTCTGCCCCTGTATTCTCGATTGCACAGGGTAATTCTCCTCTATTCTCAATTCCTCAGGGTAATCATGGCCCTGTATGCTAGATAACTCAGGGTAATCCTGTTCATGCATTCTCAATTACACTAGGTGATCCTGGCCCTATATTCTCGAATACAGAGGGTAATCCTGGCCCTGTATTCTCGATTGCACAGGATAATCATGTATTCTCGATTGCACGGGATAATCCTGGTCCTGTATTCTCGATTACACAGGGTAATCCCGGCCCTGTATTCTTAAAACTTTGTAGTAAGTAACTTGAACACGATATCAAATTTGACGAGAACTTACATTCAGTGTAATAAAGTTGTAATCATAGAACTGACATGATTTTCTGTTTCCTTGCTTGCAGCAGCTGAATGATGTAGATAGACCGCATACCTTCTATCTGACTGTAGGAATTCTGAGTTTTGTCCTAATAAGCTTCAAAATTAGAGAGTCAAGCCCGAATTTAAGAAACCGATTCGGAGTTTTGGCCTAAATATAAGTCCAGATTCGATATATCAGATTGGATGAAATTTAAGTCTAAATTTAGTTTTAACCTACCAAACGTCTAATGTCTAGACACAGACATTGAAAATGTATTGGTGAAATTCGGACCTGGCTACAATTTCACTAAACATTCCAAATGTTCTTCCTCACATCAGTATAATTGCTTGGTTGGTACCATTGACTTTTCAGTAAATATTTAACGGTGGTAGTGGATTAAATAATTGTGATACGTTCTTGAATTACCTTTGAAAAAAAGTATTGGTTTCTCTTCAAATAGAATTTGACCCTTTCTTAAAATTTGAGTAACTTTTAAATTCTAAATAATTACCACGTTTAAATTTAGAATTGTACAACTATAGAGTTATTTTTCTAGTATCCATATCTCTGACAAGAAACTCAATATTGTAGGAAGTTAAATAAACAAGATCATGCAAAGTATCGATCAAGGAAAACGTTTAGTGAAACCAGGACCTTGGATTCCCGAAAAACTGTTAGGCAGTAAATTTTCGAACTTACTTGCTACACAGCCGCCTCCAGACGTGAAGAGGGTTCAGGAAGTCCATGCTAACGTTACCATAAATATTCAGGTGTACTGTCATTGTTGATTGGCTGATTGCGTCGGCCATCATGGAAGAGTAGGATCTTAAACAAGTTCTCAAATTTGTGTCACATGCTGGAACTGCATACGTCATGGACAGCATGTCTACTGATAGATATAAATCAAGGTGTGCAGTAAACTACAGCTTATGTAATAACAATTGCCTCTTTGTAGATTAAATAGAAAATATAAGTTATATCTCTGATAGTTTCAGCTTCACTTTCTTTAAAGGCATCCAGAAATGGAGTAAATTCAGATATACTGTGAGAAAAAAAAATATATATATAAAAAATATAGCGAACTTTATGATTTAGTTTTTCTTCATATAAGCATTGAACTTCCTTTTGAGAAAAAAATGATGACTCAAGTAGTTGTTCCAGGAGAAGAGATGAGATAACAATTGGATGATAATAAGCGGTATTCCAGGAACGAACCGTGCGAATTTCAGCACGGAAACTCTTCAGGCTTTTAAAAATAGATCGTAATGCAAAATTCTCGTACCGGCAAATTTAAATATATACAAAACAGGCATGATTATATAAACACTGCTTATTTCTTACATCGATCTAATTGAATCAGTTTCTGTAATGCTATACAATTCGAAAAATGGTCTTGATACATTGACTATGAAATTCCTTTTCCATTTCTTCATATGTATTTACATCAGAGAAAGCGTTTCATATTGGTTTTTAGTAGGATACATGGTTGCTTTTTATGATTAATGAAGCCATCAACTGCCGTCTTTTATTTTTAGTAATATGGAAATTATATGTAGATTTGTTGATTAAATGGTCGACAGAACATCACCTCCTATTGATGCCCATCAGAACTAAAGATCTCGATTTATTTCAGAATGACCAATGCAGTACCAGATGATAGTGTTATAAATAAATAATATTTTTTCTATGGAAGCTACAAACCATTCATGGAGTACCATACACATATTATTGATAGATCTTCATAACTTATCTTTGTCTTTAATCTTAATGTTTTTATGACACTACCTTAAAAGTCATGTATTTGGTTTTGAACACAAATAATCGACTTAATCTGCAACATTATATGAACTTAGAAAATCCTACAAAAATAATGACTGCCAGCTAAATTCATTCCCCAAAATTCCTGTTTCATACTGACGTTTAGAGAAAATGTAGTTTTAATTGAAGCCAACATTTGATCTTTCTTTTCATTTATGTAAGTAAAGCGAAGGCTATTTCATATAAAAACATTGTCAAACTAACATGTTCCTTTTCCAACGCTAAACCGCTCATTTCATACGAATATTGTCTGATTCGTATAAGATCGCAATTGGACAAGAGAAGTTATTAAAGTAACACTCATTTGGTTTCTGATAGCAACATTTTCTTAATTTTCTGAAGCAATAATTTTCAAAATTAAAAATAATAACTGAGCTTAACCGCACGTGACCTCATGTATTTCTTACCAAGCAAAAGATCCTCAATTTAGGTCTGAAATAAGCTTTGAAGCACACGAAAATAAATTCAACGCTATTTTATTCATTATTGCTTGTAATTTTCTGTATGTCACTGTGCGTATGAAGAATAATATATTTTCGTGGGACTGATTCATCTTTAAAATCAAGAAACAAATTGTCAAGTGCGATCAGGATACCAGTCATTTCAGCCATTACTTGCGGACGATCACCCATGATGATTTGTAAAAAGTACACCGATTTGCACAGGATTTTTTTTTTAAAGTTTACGTACGTATCCTACAAGATTTGCTTCTAATCGAAAATATGATTTCTTTACACGGCCAAAATAAATGAGAGTACGTATTGTTAAGGCCAGTAATTACGAATTTAAATGAGAGTACATATTGTTAAGGCCAGTAATTACGAATTTAAATGTGCGATCTGTTCTTTTGGAAAATTTGGAGGCTGTCCCTACTCAAACTAAATGAGTGAAACTGTAATTCGAGTTAGCTGTGGCTGTAAAGAAAGTATTTTTGTTTTTCTTCAAATTAGTACGGATCTTTAATTCAATCAACGATTTTGCAGATTTATTTGATATTGTATCTTGTTATCATCTAGCTGGGAGATACAGTAGAAACGCATATTTTACAAAAGACGTAGAAGCTAATCTACCCATTAAATAATTATGTATCAAGAATAGTTTATTTACTTCATTTTATGTGTTTGTGAATATGTATTGGTTGTGGGGAACAAATACAGATTATTTATTCCACAAAAGAGTGCAATATCCAATATTGCATGTACATCATCAATCTGTTTTCCATTTGCCATGCGATTCATTCCGTTGTTACTTGTATCCTATGAAATATTGAATTTTTTAGATTACCAAAAGGCAACCATATTACTGACTTTCACTTGCTTGGTTTTGTTTAATAAACAGTAAATGTACTTACCCAAGAATGATACGACGAGTATATGCAAAGCACACTTCGCCATGTTGGCTTGTTTTATGTTGTGATCTATAGCCTCTCTCATTAATACATGAATCAGTGAACAATCTGACTCATTTGTTCATATGGAGAATGAGAACACTAATGTTGATAAATTGAATCTCTCGTATCTATATTACATGTACTTCATGGTCTGGTAAATGCTTCGTGGACCAGCTCCTCGCCTACTTCTTGTGTACAAGAGTACCGTAATCTTCTTGTCAATGCCTATCTTATGTCTGTGTGACACACCTTTACTATTAAAATTCCTGAGCCCATACTGATAAATCATCTAATATAATCAGTCAATATTACTTGCTTTTGAGCTTAATATCATCCACATAATAAAGTTACACATATACCATAATAGCATTTGTTCCTCAATTTATATTTCATTTAAACTTGGAACAAAAATATTGCTGTTCTATGGTTTGCTAGTACAGGTATTGTCGTTACTATTTCTCCATCTGGACCTTCACCGGAGCAGCACTGTTCTTGGACCCGTGGAACTCGTGCGTCCCAGCTTTATGTACTTAAAGCAAACACAAACAAACAAACAAACAAACAGATATCTGAAGGGGTTTCTATTAAAATTGGTGCACTTTCCTTTTGTGCAATTAGAACATTCACGTATCTTAACTGATGAAAATCAGTTCGCCTTATTGTTCTCCAATAATTACGTTATGTGTGAAAATATTTCGATCTCTTCATCTTTTAACCGTTAAACCTTTCAGTCTGAACGAAAGTGCAACACTTATAAATTTGAAGGCTATTTTCAGATTTTAACAATATTAAATTCATTAAATTCCAAGAGTCAAATAGTAAACATTAATCGAGAATGAGCATTTAAAACTGCGCCCAGAACTGCTGTTAATTTATAGCTAGTTATTCTACCAGTTGTATTTTATAAGTAATTTTTACGTATATATGTATTAGTGTAAGTATCCATGATTGTTTTTATATATGTTGTTTTCATCGTATTTTACAAAGGAGCATACATGCAAGAACAATAATAACTACGACGTCTCCGGTGAGCGACGACTATAGATCGTGTACCTGCTTGTTCACTAATGAATCAAAGTTTCATAGGTTAATTTTGAATACAAAATTTTCTTACCTAAATGATCAAGGACAATAAAAAGATAAAATATTTAATTTTACTTTTCCTGTTATCGTCACGGGTTGCATTAGTCCAATTTACAGGAAGATTACAATGTATACTGATGTTCCAAAAACTAACAGTTGGATACATACGTAAGTATGTTTTCTAATAATCGTGTAATTCATAAAGAGACCCGAAATCAGAAATATGTTATATTAGGTATAGACAAGTCATAACATTGAAGTATAAAATAAGCATTAATATATTATATACAATTATACTTCACAAGAATTAAAAAAAAAAAAAAAATATTAATTGAATCGGAAGTCGGTAGCAGCTTGTTGTTCTACACTAACATATTATTTTACGGCATATATTCTGAAATAAACGACATCAAGTATGATACATCTCACTTGTAAAGAGAACTGCATGTTTGATATTTTAATATATTGGTGTACATCAAGCCTTTTTCAGCAGGTTTATTACAATCGATCGAAAAATGGTGCACAAGGTCAAACGCCTCAAAAATATTTAAGTACAAGATCCATTGGTTCTAAAATACAATTTCACATTTAGTTTTCCTCAAATTTATTTAGGTTTTCTGTGTATGATGAGAACGCAGCTTCAACATATTTATATTTTAGTAACGCAGCTACGAAAAGAGTTGCACCCTTAAAATGAAGATTAAATATTGCGTAGACATCTATGAATCAAAATTAGCAAGAAAGTACAAGTCAGAGTGTTATTTATTATATATCTGCTCCATGATGTTTTCCATCTTTGAGTCCCCCACTCACTGGAAAATGTAAATATGAAAATGGGGAGGAATCACATGTAAATGTTGGTTTCCTTCACCCACCCTTGTTAATATAGAAATATTTTACGAGGTAGGGTAAATCATAAAACTGTCCTATCTTAACAAAAGAAAATACCGAAGCAAATGCAGTTAGCAAAGAACGTGTCCGAAAATATCAGCTTCAGAAATATCTAAATTTTAGAAGAATCGGTTAACTGTACGAAAAATATCTCATGTGGAGGTTTTAGTATCGAAAACAAAATGTATTTACAGGAAAGACAAACTGGTTATTATTCTATATCCAGCTCGTGACTTCCTATGCATATGCATTGCGTGGGATGAACCGGTAAATTTTCCACTTACTGGACGTCGTCAAGCACTTATTGGGTGTTGTCAACCACAAACACAGGACGCAATAAATTTGTTGATATGTAATCTGGACACAGTTAAGGAAATACTTTTGAAAGAACTTAAAAAATGTGGTCACGTCAAATGCAAACGCTATAAAATCACTCGTTGACACTGCAGATGATTTCATGTACAGGCTATCAAATTTATCATCTGATGACATTTAAATAGTTTTTGATCAAACATTTTTAGACAATGAAGAAGAAGACAACAGCAGAAGCAGCAGCAGCAACAACAACAACAACAACAAAAACTCAAGCAAACACACCCTCATAAAAAATCCCAATGTATTACTCTGAATGAGCCTCATCCTGGCCAAATCAATCCATCAAACAGGGCTATTCCTGAGGTAGATAGTGATGGCATTGAGTTCATTTGAAGACAACAAAAAGAAATATACCAAGACAGCAACGGCAAGAGATACACAAAATGTCCAAAAGGGACTTTGCGAAACTTAAAAGAGAACCCAGATCAATATAAAATATTATCCCCTAGGAATTCAATGAACTGCTTGCCGAAGTGTTTGTCTCTTTTAGAAAAACTGATGGTTTTGAGTACGTGCCAGCAACTCTTTATTCTACAAGTATCAGATGACGGAAACCAAGTTCTCATTTATTTATAATACAGTGAACATCGCCCCATGAAATTGAGAAACCCTGCTTACTTTATTATAACTACAGTTCATGAAGAGAGAATTAATCCGTATGCACAAGACTGGTAGTATGCAATGCCAATGTGGAAATTTAAAAAGTAAAAAAAAAAAAAAAAAAAAAAAAAGGTCAACTGATTACAAGCACTGCAGATAAAACATAAATTGACATTCACAAAATAAACCATTCTGTGAGGAAAACAACAGTGTGTACCCTGGATGAAGCTAGTCTGCCTACCCATACAATTCAACAAGTAGCTGGTCATAATAATGCCGCCTCAATCATTAGCAAATAATACAGTTGTGTGTTTCTCCAGCAAGACAAATTTCTGCATGTCTACATTAAATGAAATTGCCACCTCCATTAGATACAACATAACATACACCCTCTTGGTTACGAAGTCAACACAAGTGAGACAACCCAGAATATGCCACACACTCAGGTGGGAGATCCAATAATTGTAATAAAATTTCAATATAATTTAGAAATAAGCACACACAAAATCCCTGTTAGATACATCCATTTATCCTGAATGCATTGATCCAGAATCACAACGGTCTTGTAAAGTTCTTCACTCGGTGGTCTGCACTGTACTGGCAGGGGACTAATTCTCATGTCTATATAGGAATGTTAATTTGTACGTGCGAACGTACGTCCGACACGTTACTTCTTTTCTTTTCTTATGGCACAAGACAATTCTTTGTAAACTGGAAATATGCAGCGAAGAAGCATGCTTGCTCTGTAATTTGTACCCTATAGTTAACCCTTATGCAACTATTACTGGGGGGACGATCCAACTATTACCGGGGCGAGGATCCAACTTTGGCTACCCTAATCATCATCCGATGACTACCCGAGTCATATTTCAACATTTTGAAATGTCTGTCTTGAATATCATAAGGGAAGTTGTGCAACATTTAATGCTCATGCATGTAATAACACAAATACGCACGCATGGACATGCAGTGTCGCAAAGTCCCTGTTCGGAGGACAATTATTCGCATATTCTTGCTGGGATAAACAACTTTATGTATGTACACATTGCCACGGTAATTTTTGTTCTTGATCTACAATACAAAACGGCCACTGATGCATAACAAAATTGTAATTTGGTTGGTTGTTGGTTTTGTTTTCCTGGGAGGGGGGTCTTGGCCTATGAAAAAAAATCGAACGCAGGTGAGTTGCTTTCGATCACATATATGTAACTACTTGACATATTTGTACTCTTTTAATTCGATTACATGTCAATTGAAGATGATTTATACCAAAAAAGTACTACATATATGTGTACGACCTGGCTACTCTTTTGAACAACCTTAAACATCAATCAATTTCACTTCATAGCTTAAGGTCAAATATTCAACGACTTGAATAGATTTGGTATTACCTCACCTATTGTATGTCACAGTGAACATCTAGCTGCAACTCTTTTAACTGCCTCAGTTCACGCATACATACATACGGGGCCGGATTAAGGTTATGAGAAGCCTAAGGCTAATAGGAGGTAAGAGCCTAAGTATGTATAATATATTGGAATGGAGGCTTAAAAAATATGACGGCTTAAGGCTATAGCGTTAAAAGCCTTTGTGTTAATCCGGCCCTGTATACATACATACATACATACATACATACATACATACATACATACATACATACATACATACATACATACATACGAAAATGTTTGATATGTTTAGGACCTGTGCAACTCTTCTATCCTGAAACATTATTCAAGTAATTCACTGTACACGTTTTTAATAAAGCTTTTATTAAAATATTAAATAATTTCATTTTCATGATCATCAAAGTTGCGAATTTTCCCACAGTTCTCTTTATGATTATAAACTATTGATATAAACAGCAAAAATAAATAAACATTCAAATTAACAAAAAATATTTAAGTGAAATTTGAACAATGACAATGCACTGTAAATCAAGTAAATTACTGTGATCAATGAGCACATGCATGTTCATTCATCTGAGAAAAAAATAAAGTTTGACATTTGCGGCTACACGGTGCACGGAAATCGATTAAAAAGGGTAAAACATTACATTTCAAACAAATTGTCGTAGGAGTAAACAGACATTTAGCAATAAATGTAAACAAAGAAAAAAATTGCCTAGTATTTGCTACGTCTGCCGCGAATATGATAAACAACCTGAGAAGCATATTAATAGAAACAGATGACTACCGAAGCATCGAATAAATTATATCATATTTTGTGCGGGTCAAGGCGTTGACGATCTTAAATAAGTTATATCACGTGTATTTTGCAAGTAATGCCATCACGTGTTCAGATCGCACATGTACTCAATTCAGTCCGTGTTAAGGATTTTGTCTTGATGTCTTTGTCCCTTCGTCCATCCGTTCACCTGTCCGTCTCTCTTATGACAGGGAAGAATAATCTATGGAAATGATTCGATTGTATGTTTGTCAAGTTACTCAGGTAAAGCATGGTGTAGATGGTGGTCGTGTGTTGCTCATATCAATGGATTATCTCAATTACGCCCTTCCACTGGTGTACTTAGTACTTACGGAAAATTGCATTATATATATTTATGACACGAGAGGTCACGGTGTTTGTATTGGCTGCCTTTAAAGACACATTGAGAAATTAGTGAAGTTGTGGATAGCTATATATTTACGCTGGATCAGTGCTGTACAGGGCCAAAACGTTTCCACGCAAAATCCGATTCAGAATTCACTTTCTATTTTCCTAGTTCGAGTTTTTGAAAAAAAAATGTTTGTTGTTGTTTGATCCGACCCTTTTTATGAGTACAATTTTATGTCTCCGCGTAATATTTTCGCTACCGGTTTACATGGCAACTGAATGATAGATAGAGTTGATAATATGAACCGTTTGAGAGAATACAGCGAATGTGAATTTACTGCAAAAAGCCACGTATTATTCAATCAAAGCATAGAGACACTGGCCGTTGATTAAGAACCATTCGCTTGGTGTAGGCGGACAGACACAGTCGATTATAAGAATACGTATAACCGATCGCATGTCATTAAAAGACTCACTCTGATTTCTCTTGAATGATTACATTGAGAACTGTTTTTAGTGCTTTTATTTCCGCTCTTCTAAATCTGCAGGAATGCGATTTAAACGTGTATTTTTTAAAAATCAGTTAAAGGTATATTTCTAAAACATTCAACATCGTTTGTAAGCTGAGAGAATTACTGTCAGTCGCCTGTCAGTGATGTGACATTTATGAATGCGCCAGGCATTACTTGTTTGCAGAAAGTCGCTATTCGGTGTAGGCGTGAAAAAGGAACAAGAAAACAATGAGAAAAGTCAAAAGTACAAAATAAATGTTAGCGATCAAGTGGATCCCTGGAATGTTCCAAAATATAAGATAATTGAGGTGTCAAACACACTATAGGCCTTGTTTATTTGTTCTCATAAACATATGGTTTTCGTCACATATTGGTTTTAATATTTCATTTATTTTACTGTCACAATTATTCTGTAGCTCTAAATAAAATCATATATATTGAATTCATCTTGTCAATATCTTACAAATATATACTATGTATTTGAAAGATATTAACACTGGTAAAGTAGCACTAAGTATTAACTGGATCTAAATGTACATGTGCAGTAATTGTGATTTATGTAAACGATTTTGCTTGCACGACGCGCACGCATGTCAGATGAGGTTCATGGAGTTTTCTCCATATGCTATCAATCGACCTACAAGATCTGACCGTTTTGACCTTTCAGTAGAAATTTGGAGGGATTGGTCTGACAGGGAAATATGTATAGCAGTCTGCATGCACTGTGCATAGCTTATGTGAGCAAGAAAATTATGCCATATTATGCACACATGATGCAACCATTTACTGCAATATTTCCGAGTGAACCAGGTCTCTGATGAACGTTTACTGGAAGTTCAACCTAGAGGTTATTCGGGTCGACCTCTATCATCGTGTTTTTCTCAGCGTTTATGTAAAAAAGGGACAAATACAAATTAATGCTAACAAAAATGACACAGAATTCATGTCATTGTTTTTTTTTTCCTCCTTCGCCTTAAAGATGTCACAGAATAAGAAAATAATTATAAACATCACATGTATAAATTAAAAAAATACAGCCACAACATCTTGTAATGGACTGTAACTCTGTTATAACATATTGTAGGCATTGTATTGAATTAATTACCAACTGGCTGAGCGTGAATGGTGCACAGCAAGTCGTGAGTCGTGAATATCACCACCACCCCCGCACCCGTTTTTTTTTTGTCTCCACACGGCCTAACACATACCTTCCTTGCACTCCAACCCCTATAATAGCTTTGTGTACATGTTCAAAAACAAAACTTGGTGACATCAACAGTGGTCTTTATAGTTAAGTGCACCACACCAAAGAATCCACGAACATAATTCAAGCTGGAGCTACACCTTCTACGTTAGTCACGTGTGAAGTCTGTCGGAGAAACATTTTGCAGGGTGTAAACTCTTTTCCATTCTTGAATATATAAAAGAAAAAATACGATGAAAGTACATGAAAATTTGAAAAAAAGGAATAAAGTTTGCTCCATATATCTCCATTTATTGCCAACAAAGTTCATAATCAGCTTGTAAAGAAAGCATGTAGTGTGTCAATTAAATTCTAGTTCCCACACATTAAAATAAATGTTTGCTGAAAACTAATTCAAAAACTCGGAAAATCATATTTCACTTTATGGGTTTTGTCACTGTATACAATTCTCGGATAACAAGATGAAACCTATTTAATTCCGGATCCTTGCCATTTCGGATCCTTGCCATTCCGGATCCTTGCCATTTCGGATGCAAAATTTACTAAACATTTAGATCTGACAATGCATATTCTAGTTCGATGTCTTATTCAGCCTAAGGCCTAATTTTAGTATGTGCCGGTTTACAAAAGTTCCAGTTAATAAATCAAGTAGTAACATAACAATCAGTTCACCAGAAACAATCAAAAAAGACATTTGTTTCACACAAGTCTTATATGGGAAGGATGGCAGGGTCATTAGTATATATTTTCAAGATATTTACAAGATGAATAGAAAGTATATGATTTCATTAAAGTTACAGTCTAATCATGATGAAAATTGCTATCCATCATCTTATACAGCATTCTTATCTATGTATGACTTTACTTAATATCATAAATGATTTAAACTGATATAATATTTGCATGATATTAGCCAGGACATTCAAATCTTATATATGTTTCACAATGAGGGAAAGTTAAATATCATTGTTAATTGCACATAATTCCTGTTGACTATTATATTACGTTTAGTTAAGTCTAGTTGAATATCAAGGCTAGTTAGATATCAAGGTTAGTTAGATATAAACGTTCTGAGTAGTCTTCTTAATCTTTAGATGATGCCTCAACGAAGATACATCGTCTCTATTTTGTATGTCAATGACCATGACAAGACTGACATTTTCTTTTACTAACTCTGTTTAGTGTGTTGTTGTTTTTTGTTTTTGTTTTTTTGCTTTTTTTTTTTGTTGTTTTGCTGGAAGTCAGCAAGTTTGAATTTGTAAAGAATGTATATGGAGAAAGTGGCATTTTACAATACTTGTGCTTGGACATAGACATTATTGGGGTGTAAAATCTTTCACAGAAAGAGAATTAATATAATAAAATATTACTGTGATTTTATTTTCCGATATTATTATTATTATTATTATTATTGTCTCACATTCCGAAGGATGAGCGACGGCAGTGGCATTAACAATGTTAAAATGTAATTAACAATTTTTGAAAGTCAGAAACAATGGTCATGCTCATTGACGCAGATGGGACAGAGAGTTTCGAGGAACTTTTTGTTGTTATTATTATTATTAAAATTTTCAATTGAATCACGCAATTTTTTTTATCATAAATATAACAGCTGGATATATTCAACTACAGCGTAATTTGCATCAAGCAAAGGGAGGTAGTCATGTGAGTCATGATAATATATATTTCGTAACGATTGTTCACTTGCTTTGCATTCATGACCTTCGTGGCTTTTACGAGCTCTATGACTTAATTATGCAAACTCGCATTCAGGATTATATATATATATATATATATATATATATATATATATATATATATATATATATATCGGGAAGCCCTTGGTAGAATGTATCTGGGCATACGGTCATACAGTGGTGATCTGTGCAAATGAAACATTTTGCCGCTCAGTTAAACGAAGAAAGTACGAGTTTATAACTCACGCCTATATCGAGGCAGTGTCTACACAGGAAGACGACTGTGTGTTATGAGCGTTTTATCACATGCAGTTTGTTTTTGTTTTGTTTTTGTTTTTCGTGTACAAAAAATGTAAAAAAATATATTTTAGTTATTTATATATTTATATGTCTTTCATTGGGGAGCCGTGTTAGCTCAGTTCGCGGAGCATCTAATTATCAGTCCAGGTGATCTTGGGTCGTTGTGTCCCTGAGAAAGGCACTTGGCTCTCATTTCTTCAGAATGATATAACCAATAATATGTTGAAAGTGTCATCGCATAGATTGGATAAAGAGGTTTTTAGGTGGGCAAGACCGTACAAACCAGATGAAGGAAGACTATGTTCCATATACATTACACTGGAGGATGAGTAAAATGTAAGGATTATAGACATAAATAAATATTACCTGATAAAGATCAAATATGTTTAAATTTAATGAACTTGTAAATACCGAAAATATTACAATAATGCACAACTTAGGTGTTTATATATTTAAGGCTTTTTGAACTGAGAACTAATATTCTAAATCTAAACGACTAATATTTGATGAAGATAATGATGAGAATGATGCTGACGATGGTTGGTATTATTATTATTATTCATATTATTATATACCCAAATAGGTGTTATTTATATGCAAAATAAATATATCTGAACTCTTGGTTTCAAGACGAATCTTCCTCCCAAATCCTCTTCGACAGAAGAATGTGTGGGTGCATGCGTGTGTGTATGCGAATGAAAGTATAGATTGTGTATGATTGTCACTCTTTTGACACAGTTACAGTTTTGATTCTGCTTCCGAAAATGTCTGTATTTTCACTGTATATCATTGTAACCACGGTCAAGTTTGGCACTATCAACCGAGTTTGTATCCTCACAGTCTGATTGGACTAATGGAAGAAAAGAAGGTCTTTGTCTTGTAAACCCATTCAACTTACAGAAATACTTGAGAAGAATTTCAACATGAGCATCACAAAATAAAATATTTCAGAAATGCAGTCTATACATTAGTATATGCATTTAGCATTTGCATCAACATAGTCATTATTAAACTTTAGAAAACATTTTTAACATCAAAGTCATACACCTAAATTTTACACACACACACACACACACACACACATATATATATATATATATATATATATATATATATATATATATATATATATACATAACACTTATCAAAGGAGGCTAACATTGTAAAGGTAGGATACAAATCAATAAATTCGTGCAATATTGCAATAGTGCACATTTGACAGGGTCTATTCCAGTTCTGAACATTTGAGGGTTGGTGTGATTACCCCAGAAAGTTGAGAAAATTGGGAATTATCTAAACAAAACCAGAGATTTAGTGAAGTAAGCAAGACGGTGCCGTGAAAAAGAGTGATATGATACTTTTTGCCCGTTCAGTTGATTTTTTGGCGTGATGTATTAGAGTCCTAGAATAGACCTGGATAATAGCGTCCTAGTATAGACTCTGATTAGACAGATGCTATACTTGGTATACAAATGAATTTTTCTAAGCGATTTCACCACTACATCGATTTGTTCAGATCCAATGCAAGCACCTTTCTTCAAGAACATTGACTTTAGGGTAAAATTTAAAAGATAGAATCGCATTGCAATCTTTTACATCTACTACTACTTTAGACATTAGTACATTTTTGACTGCCTTTAATGCGTCTTTTCGTTCTTGCACTGCGTTTTCCAAATTATAGGTCGTCCCTTCTAACTTTACTTCAGATTACAGTGGTATTTCAACGATTCTTCAATGGATACGCGAGCGCATACATTGTGTCCTTCGCCCCGTAAGACCACTCGATTGCCAGATAGTTTAAAAATGCCGATTTTGATGCCAAAAAGGCATCATTTATGTCAAGGAAATCAGTTCCTAAAATTCCCCGCAAGCTATCTAAAACCGCTGTAACTACGGATTGTTGAAAACCGCGTTTGTTTATTTTTATGTTGAAGATCTGTTTTACCGTACACACTTACGAGTCGCTATCCGCGGTTTGCAAAGTGACCCCAGATTCGTATTAATGCTGCGAAAACCTGAATGGATACTTTACGTGACGGACAGACCGGAAAAAATGTGCATGCATAAAAAATGTGTGATCTAAATAATGGAGCAGATTCTGAAAAATAGATAAATAGCTGTTTATTTGGAGAATGGAAACATAGTTCCAGATAGTTCCAGACTCTGCTCACCCATAATTACGATATCATTAAGTCCAGTCAGATTCAAATCAAAATCTACTTTTTTACAAAAGGAGTACAATATCAAAGTAATTACATTTGATGAGCATTTTCTATTGAAGTGATTCTATTTTGTATGAAGTGCTGTATAGAACCTTTCAAACTATATCAAGGGATGTAACCACTCTGAATAATCATTTCTTTCTCTTGATTAGAGTTTGAGTTAAATCCCTTGATATATCTTTGGCTACGAGGTCGAAGGGCCAGAATAATTCTCTATAGAAAGTGACGTATTATTAGAAACACCAACTATTCTTAATAACAGAGAGCATACAACATGTATATGGCTTTGAGTGATGAAATCCGCAAAACAAGTAACTTGCCAAAGTATCTTGAAAGCGGAGTGTAATCTTGTACTTTTGACATCACGATGTCTGGCGTGATTTCAGTACCCCAAAATTAATACATCTTTTATCAGTCAATAAATAATGTCCAAGAACTGCATAACTCAGTAAATCAAACAAAGTACTGTATTCCAGTCGTATGTTGCAGCAAGCGCCAAAGAGTCACAATCTGAAGCTGATAATAATCTCACCACAGGCAGTCAAACCCATTTGCCCCATACGTAAAACTTGATAGTCCCATAAAGAATTATTGGTTATTGGTTTCATGCGATTTGTATATTATTCCTTGTGGATTAGTGTACACTGCTCGACAAAGTCCAGAACCGCTTATATTCGGATTTCTATCTTGAAAGTAATACATGTGTTGAATAATGGTAGTCGTTCTATATATATATATATATATATATATATATATATATATATATATATATATATATATATATATATATATATATATATATATATACTCAATACTCAGCCCGAGTGACTTACTGTCAGCTCATAATACCTTTATCTTGATTTGCACTAATTATTTTCATAGTTTTTCTTAACCATTAATTCAACACCCACATCTTAAATAAAAGCACTCCAGAGCCACGAAAACAGTCAAAAATCAGCAATTGCGCTTGTATCACACACATGAGCAGTTGTAGCGATTTTATATGTATAAACCGATGGTCTACTTTTGACATAGAAAGCCAGACTTTTACTATTGAGAGAAACTATAAATTTATTATACAGTATTTATATTGTAAATTAGTAAGCACGCATGTATGTGGTATTCATGATAAAATTAAATTCCAATTGGTTCAGACCTTAAATATATTTCCAATTTTTGTATATACTATGCTTATTTTATTCAAACTAAATATTAATCTTTTCAAACAACTTTTATCAAGCTAATATTTAAGGACTTTATTCGCGTTGAAAATTGAAATGAGAGTGATACATTGTACTCATAATATTAATACCTAAAATATAAACAGCTCATCTAATATTAACCTCAGGGTTGTCTAAGTAAAGTGTTCTCTCTAATGTCTGGCCGATCTTTTGTTGCTGTCAGTCCATCTGCGTGATTTTCACATTCAGCTCATAACTGCTCTCTTACAAGTTTGCAATTGATCTGATCCAAAGTCCAAAACAAAACCTCAAACACAGTGCATTAATATCGTGAACGTACTTTAACTCAAACACAGTGCATTAATATCGTGAACGCACTTTTTAACTCAAACACAGTGCATTAATATCCTGAACGTACTTTAACTCAAACACAGTGCATTAATATCCTGAACGTACTTTAACTCACATTAGTTTGTTATGAATAAAGATCTGTTTATGTTTTATAAGGTAATTTGTTTTGGTTAGTATTCAGTTATGGATTTTTTATTCTCTAAACATTGACTATGATACCACTGCTATCCTTCCACCTGTTCGTCTTATTTATTTGAAATTACTCTGAATAAAAAGTATTTAATATCCACCCTCTTATCAAAGCGCGACGACATTATTTTATGTACCCACTGCGCGTGACGCCGGGTATTTCCAGAATTACACGTCACAACCTGTGCAAACCAATCCGTTGTTCTCGCAAGGGTTTAAGCATGAGAAAACACTACCTCAAACATTGGACCTAGGGTGTGCAGACGATAACGCTATTGCTGTCAATAGGCTACATTGTGCTTCTAACTTGAAAAATATTTTGGACGATCCAATTATTCACCAGTCAATAGCCGAGGGGGTGTCAGTTTTTACGCGAAAACCCAGAGTTTAATTGTTTACCTAATATTTCTTTTGGTGACTCATTCCGTGTGGACTCGAACTTAAATTTAAATAACTTCCAAACGTAGAGTGTTATGTTAACGTATGTAGCGCCAATAAGTGTTTTAAACGACAGTAAATGTAATAATGTTTTAAACGACAGTAAATGTAATACTGTTTCATTTACCAGCGTTTGCGACGTTTGCAGACTCGTGTCTTCAGGTACCGGGGACTCTAAAAGCAGTGTTTCCAGTAAAACGAATAAATTCTGACATTATATATATCTCAGGGTTTCCCGAAACCCTTTTTAGCTCTTGCCAGACATTTTGTTTTCCAAACCATTACCTGAACCGTTAGATATTGTTCGAATTTTTTTATTATGAAAACAATAAAAGAAGATTTATTTATTAAAATATTTCATGAACTGAATAACCAGAATATGAAGTAGTTTCCCCTTCAGGATTTGATGCTACTTTAGTTTAAGTATTATCCATCCATTATTCACTATTTAACCTTTTCGGCATATTATTTTTTAAAAATTGTTTATAACAAATTATAATAGAATACTACTCTACAACGTTATCTTCTGCTTTCTATGATTTAATATTTGTTGTTTCTTTTCTCAGTGAGCAAAACGTAAGGTCTCGGAAATACATACTACTTACTTAGAAGGCATATTTGTCTGAGTCTGATGGTAAACTACATCTCAAAATAGTACTTTGCGGGTGATAGTCAAAGTTTCTTTTGTTGTTTCTTTCCTTTTTTTTTTGTTTAAATATTTTCTAGACTGCACGTATGTTGTTTTAAGTCTTGTGTTCAATTGTATGTTTCTGACAAGTCTTGAGATTAGAATCAAGGCTTTCACACCTGTACTGCTGTACGGTTTGTGGATGTAGGGTGTTTAAAATATTCGCAAAACATCATTATCGAATAATTCCAAGGAATCATATAGACACCCTATGATAAATTTTCAATATGTTGAGTTAGCAGCCACTCATTTCATCTCGTCAGTCTGATCTGATCAGGAAAAATTAGGTGTCTTGGAATGGAAGCTCTGAGAGAGAGAGAGAGAGAGAGAGAGAGAGAGAGAGAGAGAGAGAGAGAGAGAGAGAGAGAGAGAGAGAAAGAGAGAGAGAGAGAGGAATCCGCATAATAGCTAAAGGCTATGTACACAGAGAACCATCGTGCTCCGAAATGTATCCTGCTACATCGAGACAAGTCGGATAAGGTCTCACTTGACAGTTATTTTTAGTGATTTTTCATCGCATTAAGAAAAATTGCAGATTAATGAGAATAATTCTACAATTAAAGATACAAATAAAAACTAACCAGATTGTCAGATTTTAACTAAGGTATTCAGGTTAATTCCTTGTACAACTGATAGCTTTTACACTGAACCAACACTGCCCCCAATCCCTCTTTTTACGTTCATTTTTGACCGTAAAGAGATATTTTGAATATTTTCCTGTGACAAGGCGGCACAAACAATCAGTACGGACCTTATGCATGTTTAAAGTTCATTGGTATTATAACAAATTGGCATGCTTCTAATCACCCCTTAACCATCTCGATTGTGAGATATTTACCGCTGTACCAGACATACACAAATACATAAACCAAGTCGGCGGTTCATTTGCCGTCCAAGTTACGTATTTGATCTCCAATTCTAGTCTAACTGTGCTAGGCAGTCACCAAACAAGCCAACCCATTTTCAAGTATAACTCAAGGTAAATCAAATTGTAAATTTAGTTTATCTGTGAATTTATAAACACAAGGCTCACCCTTTTTATGCTCATGTCCTCTAGCTTAAAAATTAACGGGTGTCAAAATACGAAACTATCCAGAGTGACCTAAAAAAAAAGAAAATGTTGCACGTGTATTCTCTAGGCTCTACAAAAAAATGAAAGTGGGCGTAAACTACGGGATTCAATAACACATGTATCAGTTTCAATATTTATGTACTTTAAACGAGAACTAGCGAGAACACGGTGATTGCATATTTAATTTATGTAGAGAATCACACACTAGTACATACATGTGTACGAAAATTGGCAACTGAATAGCATGAATAATTGAAGCACATGTCTACTCCCTAACCGATCTGATTCCATCTATAACATACAACCCAACATAATTCCATGCAAAATGTCGACAAAGAAACATAACATTTAATCATCCCAGCATAGATCAGGATTGCCAGAATTCAATGTAAAACACCAATCTAAGATTAACGTAAAGAAAGTTATAGAACAATTACATTTAGCATCCAATGTGCGTCGAAACAACTTAGCGGTTCTTGTTTCTCTGCTAGATTTCATTCAAATTTAAACACTGAATGCCTTGCTAATAAATTCACACACAACTTATACAGTAATATAAACTCTGCTCCCTCGTTTCAGAGCGCTTTGATAACTCCCGAATCCGCTTATTACGCCTAGCAGGTGTGGATCTCATTTTCTGATGATAGAAAAGGCCCCAAAATGGTCCATATTTGCTTTACTTTACAAAAATCCCAATCATAACTGTCAATTGAAAACTCGATATATCGCTAGTTTTACCGTTGAAGATGACAGTTAGTGCACGGAAGACTAGAATCAACATCAACTTTTAAATAATAAATCATATATTTTGTAAGATTTTCTTTAGCAAAGATATGTTAATAATAAATAACACAATATACGAGGAAATATTAATCAATTAAAATATTGGGTTATGCCTACTGGTGCCAAACACTATAAGAAATACATATCAGTGAAAGAAGTTTCTCAAGTGAAATTCGTATAATATTTTATTGCATTTGTTTTAATTATGTGTCAGTGTAACCATAATGCTTGTGATATGGCTTCTTCTTTCATATGCGAAAGAGTCAATCAATTTTCACGGCGATGCCCGCGAGCACTATGGTGAGAACCTAACCAAGCCTTATTTAGAAACTCAGCTGGATTTATTTTGACAACTGTGAGAATTTAATTGTCCTTTGGTACGATGACATAAGATAATGAACAGATTACGCTCTACAATACATGAACGGTGCCGAAATGTTTGATACTGCATATATTCCAACCACATTCAAATATCTTATTAAGGAAAACAAATTGACGCAGAAATATTTGTTTATTGTGCATAGAAAATAAAGAATATCTTTGTTCAAAGCAAGAACTTGAGTTAATGCAGAACTAGGATTCATAGGTAATGAAAAGCTAAAACCTAAACTATATTTTGATTACCATTTATGCTTTCAATATCTGCAAGCTTACGATGGTTTTAAACAAACCTTTTACACAGAGTCTTGTCTACATATGCATTACTGATTACAATTTGCTTCTCTGATAATAAATAGATGTTTTTTTGTAGAATAGATTCTGAACAAATCATACATTTAATATGGTTTTGTCAGGAAGAGGCCTAATTTTTGATAGATATGTTTTAAGGATGGAGACCAAATCTAAATATATCCATAAGCTAAATTTGACCTGTGAAAAGATAATATTTGGGAATATAAGATCCGATAAAAGTAGAATTGAATTTGAATTGCATTTTACTGAGTGCAAAACAATGCATATTTAGGTGTAAAATAAATCAATAACATTTATATATTTATTTATCGTTTTTAAACTTTTTATAGCCTGGATTTATCAAACAAAACAGTCATCACTTTGAAAAATTGCAAGCGTGATCAATTCAATAAAAAGTTGAGTTTTTACAAAATTTTAAATCCTAACGTATAGTAACAAGGTTATGTTTTAATATGTTAGTATATTTCTTGAATACAGCAGCTCTCTTTTTCTTTCTATAGTTATTTGTGTTTGTTTCTTTGCTTCTTTTGTCTCTCTCTCTCTCTCTCTCTCTCTCTCTCTCTCTCTCTCTCTCTCTCTCTCTCGCTCGCATAAGCCTTGTCCGTTTAGAAAAATCGTTTTTATATGGTATGTTTTATCTAAATTCTTTTACGCATTCTAAATATTTCTTTTGCTTTACAGTGTGAATGAAATGCAAAACGAATTGGGATCTATTAAATTTTGATTCGATGCGTCTAAAAATGTAAATGCGCGGACGTCAGAGCAGACACCTAAGTAGTGTGTGTTACAGAATTACGGATGGAGCATCTGTTTCAAACACCAGACCCACAATGTAAAATTTAAAAGGTATGACATAAGGGGTTGTACTCACTCGTTGACATGTGTTATCGACGAAAAAGTGTATGGTGGGATTTAAAATCGCTATTTCAATAATTTAACTAGTGAAAACAATGTTTGGGTTTGGCTCAGGCGGTTAAAGAGTGTAAATCGAAGCCATGAAGCTTAAGTTCGTTAGGGTTTGGTTACTCTAGCAACACGTATTCTGAGCTTAAAACAGGAAGAAACTTCAACTTTACCGATACACGAATTTTTGAGTACTACATGTCAGATCGATTTATATTAAAAGCCTGACATCAGTTTATTGACTTTAATTGGCTTCTTCGGATCTGATATCCATACAAATTAAAATCCATTGCAAGAATATCTGTGTAGGAGAATGGAGATTATAATTCGCATGTATCCACGAAGATTGTTAGCAACCCACCACTCAGTTAACCATGCTTTGAGTCTTTCTTGCTATCAAGCACCCCTCCTATGTCAAGGTCTATGTTAATGAAACCTGTCGGTCTTGTGTTTTCAAAGGAGAAATGTAAATATTGATAAACTCCGACCTTAGCAAAATGTATATGGCCATCTTATGTTTGGCGGAAATGGTTTACTAACATTTATTGAAAAGATTGACTTGAAGGCATATAATGCAAAAATAGAACTTTAGAGCATAGAGGGACGCCCAAAACTTTCTACTTTTGTTTAGTAACACGAATATTTGTTTCCTTAAAAGCACACCTAGTTTTTATTTCACAGTTGACCTTCACATCATTAAATTGCATCACGGAAAACAACTTTAAGAGAAAATTACTGAATATGTTTCTTGGCAATATTTTTACTGTATTTTGTGCCATGGAATTCACCCCGATTAAGCAGTTTACTACGTCAGCTGTTTTCTTGTTTTCTCAAAATATACCTATTTTTCTCATTATTAGTATTTGTGACGACTCCGCCCCTCCCCCTCATGAATATCACAACCCCGTGTGTGTGTGTGTGTGTGTGTGTGTGTGAGAGAGAGAGAGAGAGAGAGAGAGAGAGAGAGAGAGAGAGAGAGAGAGAGAGAGAGAGAGAGTTTGAATATAAGTACGGATGTCATAAACAAAATTGTAGCTTTCTCGATGAGAGTCTTGTCACATTCTGCCCCGTTATTTATAATTTTTATTTTAATAATGCTCAAATTAAATCGTGTAACGGCAGAACGCGATCAGGAAATTTGAAGTTTAAACAACAAAATCGTCCACAACATGGATGTTTCAATCACTGTCTGCTCCCACAATTCAGCAGTAAACCCTGTTATTCCATGAGCTTTCAAAAGCAAATATTTTCTGAGGACTATATAACTTTTGTTTCTCAACAACTGTCTTATATTACTTTTACTTGGCAAATTTTCTTTAGCCGAATAATTGGATAAATTAGTGTGCTTGCGATATGTTATTCATAGGTACAATGGATGATGATTCATTAGAAGACCTCGCTTTCAAATATGTGGCAATAAATACTTGAAATAAAAAAGTAAGTTTTTTCGACTAATTTATCTTCCCCAGAGATATAAATTTATCGGTAATTACGCTTGCTTTCTCAAAGCTATTTCTTTCTTGAAATGAATCACTAGTCCATAACAGTAAAGAAGCGTCATATAAGATATGTCCAATGAACAAACATTGCGACTCAATTACTTTCCATAGACATCTTAAAATTCGATTGACCCAGTCTCGAACTAATTAAGCAACTAAATAACTTAATTACTAACTCGTGCACTAAGTGACTAACTAGCTAACGTTCTTAGTATGACCCTTGCTAACTAACGTACTAAACAAATTACTCCCATACATATTTACATTCCTAATATATTAATTTAGAACTAGTGAGATGACTGAATTAATGTTTAAATTACTATCTAACTGTTGTACAAACTCACAGACTGACAGACTGATTATTTGTGTCTGAGATGTAATGGCTGGAAATAATTGTATTGAAACAATTTCTACCACCATTTTCCTGTTTTTATTTTGATATGTATACAATTTGAAGTTTTAATTTTATTTTAAAAAATATACCAGATAAAAAAATAGTTGGATTCATACTTCATTATATTTGTTATTTTGACTTTTTTTTAATTGTCACCCTTGTTTATTTGTATATGCCAAGCACCGAAAAGAAATTTAACTTATCGCAATATAAGTGATAACAAAAAAACTTTCCCCATAAGTTGCACACACAATGTCACGTAAAATGTGCTTTACATTTCTTTCTCTATCGAAATGAATATTTTCCAACTGGGAGGATGCTTATATCAATCGAGTTTTACTCAGAACTTGTTTAGCTGATGAACACCCCGTTCAAATCATCTTGCTTGCCTCTTCGAATTAAAATCTATACGGGGGAAAAACACTTCATTTATTGAGTCGTTTGACAAGGACAGAGTTTTGAATATATTCCAGACTGCTTCAAGAGGAAGATTTTTCGTCTAACGTGGGTGCGTTAGTTTATTCCACTAATTGTGCCTAAATTTGAGTAGAAATGTTGTGCAATCTGCCTTTTTGTGGACAAAGAAGGAGCAGTAGTATGACGATGAAGAGGAGGAGTAGGTTGAGGGTTTGACAATAATTGACAATAATGGCTATATGGATGCGATTAAAGTAAATTTCTAAAACTTGCAATATAAAGATTAGCAAAACATCTAGTGAGATAAAGTCTTCAAAATAAACATAAACACGAATTACTAAATGATAAATGTTAAACGGTAAGAATGTTCAAATTCTGTAAAGTGAATATACAATACAAATTAAAGGTAAATTCTTGAAATATATTAATATTTTTTTGTATATAAACCGCATTCCCCCAAAAAGTCAAAGTTGCTTTCTCTGGTGGTGCATGTTCATGAAAGTTCTTCATTGGGCTCACATGAAAACACTAATGCCTCACAGATTGAAAGTCGATATATAGCTATTGAAGTGAGAAGCAAATTTTTGCATGGAGCTTGTTTTGTTTCAGCAAATCTAAGTCAAAATTGGACCTATTTTAAAAATGTCAAGAGGTTCACTTGTAACAACCAGTTTTATATTTTTACAGAAGATAAATGTATCTGTGAATAATAAATTACTGGAAAATCGTTTTGGTTGTCGCATGTGTACCATGTGAAGAAAAAAAAGTAAGTTCGTTAGCGCTCTTTGGTGGCTTGCATATTAATGATCACGTACTATGTCTAAAATAACGTTTCTGCTCTGATAAACATATAACATGATTTGGACATAAGACAGACCTATTCTTGTGAAAAGTGAAATAACTAGCCTCATAGATGAAGAATGTTGTTATAGATAAGAATTTTCCCCGACATGTTTAAAGACTTCATGGAGACAGTAGTTGTTGCATCTTTCACAATTATGTCATCATAGTTTAAATGTTGATTGAGAATTGGCAGCAAAACGATATAATAGCCTATTGTGATCTTATTCATTTTAACCTTGTTTATTTAGATTTTGAAAATACTTTAATTCCGCTCTTATAAGATATGCTTGTGGTTCTTATTCTGAAAAATAGGAATAGTTTCTACGACCCGTGTACATCAGTGTTTACATTGGTGCCAGTATGCCAGATTCGTTTTTTTTTTTAATGCGCCATCTTCAAAATTTATCTGGATGTGTCGTATAAACTGGTCGTTAGGCATCATGCATAATATAACAATCTATCAATGGTACTAATTATACATCAAGAAATAGATGAAAAGATCAAATTACTGCAGTATTATAGCTGTATCTTACTGTGGGTAAAAACAAAGTTATAGCATAGTCATTAATAAGGTTCATTATGTACGAGTTCGGTTGTCGTCAGAGTAAAGCTGTTTCATATTAAGGAGTTTTATTGCACAGTGGTTATTTGAGTTACATCACAGTACTTATGGTTCTTTTTTTCTTTTACATAATTTATTATTTTCTTATTGAAAGTCATTTGTTATTAATATAGCTCAGATTAAATAGATAGTATGGTTTTTCCTTTTTTCCTCATTAATAGAAAAAGATGATAATACTTCTCTTGACTTTTTCATTTATCATATTAAAACTATTTTATCTGCAATACACCAAGTAGATATACTATATGGACACGGAATATTTGTTTTTTCATACACAATACGAACATGCATTTTTTCTATTGACTGTATAATGTTAAGAGATCAGTTGATGAATAACGTTATTCGTCGCTTGTTCGCATTATTTTATAATCATTGAGAGATTCAATGAAGATGTACAATTATTGCTTCAGTTGCGAATTCTTTGTGTATAGTGTGTCTGTTATTAAATAATCATATTACCATGTTTATTCCTTTTATGATTTCGTAGCAATTTATTTCCTTTATCTCTATCTTTCTCCTACATACACTTGACAGATTTACAAATGTATCAAAATCTAACTTTTTCATTTCATATCATATGACAACATTCAACTGGGGAAAATGTAAGGAGAACCCAGCTTTGAATGCTTATGACACGTCGGTATCGACTGAATTTGAAATTTTTTTAATCCATTTACATAAAACTAGACCTCATGAGTCTTTCTAAAAAAGGTGGAACTTTGCAAATGTGCCAAAATTGACTCTTATGGTATCTATACCTTTTATTATTGAATTATTTCCTTGTCAAGGAGGAAGATCACATTACAAGTGAAACTGATGTAACTAAAATTTGATTTGCCTAAAAAGAGAAAAGTAATGAGTCCAGTCATAATTCTAATACATTTTTCGCCAAATGTTCGATCTCGTCCATTTCCAAAAAATGACAAATAGCAACTTTATGAAGACTTTTGAAATTTTCTTCATCTTTTCCTTTGTGGCTAAAACTGATTATTTACTTTCATGTACACAAAATAAATACTAATTTGGATTCATATTTCTCATGGGAAGCAATTCAAAGATCCAACCAATAGTTATCCGTGTATGAAAACAATATCTCTTTTCTTTGAAAACCCCCAAACTGATGCCTACAAAAATAAACAAGTTCACATATTGTTTTCGTTTTCAGGTAATATGATGCCATTAGTTTATACTTGAAATTAAGATCATCTATAATTTCACCATTAAGCTATGTAGAATCCAAAAACGTAACGAAATTATGTTACTTTACACACAACTACTCTTAAGATTATTTCACACGGGTCAATCATTATGGACCGGTAATAATGTTCCAATACACAGGCGAAGGAAAAAGTTCTAACAGAAAGCCACGGAAAGGGTGTTTGATCTATTTCTATTTTTTTATTAATATAAAGATAGTAATCCTACTAGTGGTAATAATCACGTGGAATGTCTAAAATGTGTCACCAATGCAAGGTACACATCTCTACATAATCCTAGCAGTTTTTATATATAGATTAATTGCATTTATTGTTATATGGCCGTGATTTAATTAGAAGAAAGGGTAAAATGGTGTTCTTGCAACGTAAATGCAACCGATGTTGCATTATAGTGGGAATAAATAAGTGTTAAAATTTAACATATCTGTTTTAGTGCAAAGTTTCGAAACTCTTTTTTTTCAGCCGTCATTCAGAAAAGAAATGTGTGATACCCATGCAAAACTTCTTTAAAAAATGACATCAAAAATGTTTTAGAGAGCAGGTTACGGCCTTATCTGTGGTAAATTTAGTTCATTTTTTCTGGAATACGAAGTATTGCGATGATTATTGCTGAAAAATTCAAAGATTGGATAATAAGTTCAGAACGCTCTGTAATTAATTTTGCTGTGCCTTCCATGATATCATTTTTGGGAAATACTAATTCCAAAATTATTGTTTCCAATTATTCAGTTATTATTTGTATCTAAATTTATTGTCTCCAATTATTCAATTATTATTGGTATCTTTAATTTTGTTTATTTGGCTCTAGATTAGGATTAGGATTGCGTCATTTGATTTACCAATGCCAACTCATTATGTGCAATTCATAACTTACTATCTCTAATTTTCTTTTAGTGCACCAACTTTGATAATGCAATAACTTTAGTTACTATTTTTTTGGATAATTTATAATCTGCTTATCTTGCATTTAGTGGCACATGCAGTTGCTAAAAGGTTAGCGTTCCGATCGCGCAATCACAGGGTTGCTGATTTGAATACTGCTCAGACCGGCCTGGTGTGGCTGCCCTGGAGTCTTCGTAAATCAATTTGCTCCCATTGTCTCAGCACAAAATAGTCTTTCATGTCTTAATGTACACTAATCAATCAATCCATCAAACCATAAGACAATCCATAATTTTTTCTATAGCGCTATAATGAAGTCTCGATTTAATGGAACAAAATAGAATACTAAAGATACTAAGGATTGTCGATCAGTATGTCATGCAATCATATTATAGTTCGAGTTCCAGTGGGTCGATATCAGACATTAATGAGATCAGATCAATATGACGCTATGACCATCATTTTTAAGACTTCAGTAATATATGTAAAGTGCATGTACGTAGGCATTGTATCGCATCTTTGCCTGAGAATGAGCTCAAGTTTACTTAATGAAACTTGATGAACTTCCGTGAATAATTAAAATAACACAGCGACACTGGCTTTGGAGAACATACAATTGGTTACTTGAACATCGTTCAGGCATATATTCCACTAATAAACTGAAACATATGTATGATTTCTCTCTGTCAATGAGATGCAATTCAGATTTGAACAAAGGAAATGATTTTCCGAGGGTGTGCACATCTAAATTCAGTTACAATAATATAAATTTGTTGATCTTTTATTTGTGTTGATACAAGGATTTATAAACCCCAGAGAAACAATATTCGCTAAGGCCACAGGTCGAAATGAACATCCTTTTTCTGGGGTTGATAGATTCTTGTACGAAACCAAAATGAACAAAAAGTCAGTTATTATGTTATTGCATGACTTTTTATTTCTGTATGTTCTTCTTCGTTAATAGCATTTACTCAACGCTTGATGAAATTTGATCTGTAAAAGATGCGCTTCAGCATTTCAGTAAAAAGTAGTTTTATTAATTCGTTGGATGAAATTCTTCTAGGAATTTTAATAATCAAAATTATTAAAACGAAAAGCATAAATTGCATATGTTCCGAATAATTTTTCACTTTTTCTATAGTTTGTAGTCTCCAAACTCTCATTGAAAACGAAATTATAAACAGATGAAAGGAGAAGAAACACGGACACACATACCGATGAACAGAACAGACAGTCGGATGTAGAATCACTCATTACTCATAAGTAATGTTATGGCGATGTTCATTTCTCATGAGATGAATAGTCCATGACCGGGGCATAATGACAGCTGCTATTTTTCATATGGGCATACCAATCTAAGATATTTTGTCTATGGTATTCTCAAATCCTATCGGGTTATAAAAAGTGTGGACTATTTAGCTAGCTTAGACCTTGGTCACCCTAAAATTATTTCCTGTTGGACACATTTTAAATGTTTTTTAATAAATATTTTTTTTCTTTCCGACGATTTCCGTCTGCCAACGACGGTTCCGTCGGTTATTATCAATACTCATCAGAGCATAGCGTTATAGTAAGTTGTTCATTTTCAAATATTACTTTACTGTAAAATGACAAAACAGTCGACAAGTATTCAGAGATATTAATGTAAAACGGGGGCATCGTTGGATATGCGTATAAGTAAAGCATTATCCACGGCGTCGTAAGAAAATTATTATACGCGGTGTTGTAATTAAATCCCAACCATGAAACAGCTACTAAATTTAACAACAAATGCAAGTAATTTATATCAACAAACTTCTAGGATTACGTAGGAGTATGTGCCTTGCCATAGTGAACATTGAAATGGTTTCGAAATTACTATCTTAAAATGAGATATTCGTGTATCTGGTCAATTTAGCATGAAATTGGAATAAATTTCACAACACAACTCTAAGGTGTGCATTATTAAGGAATTAAAGTCAAAATATCAGTCTTTTAGACTTTCCGTGCGACTATTACCAGTTGCAAAGTTATTATCTTTATATGTATACAAATAGAGAAATCATTCAAATAACTTTTTCCTGTCGTCTGTTTCCGACATTTGTTCGTCGCCGACGTTTGAAAATTATTACCGGTGCGTTGATATCGTTGCCCAAATAATAAGTTGTACTTTTGATATTCTCATTACGATAAGTCAACTTTTCATACTCCCTAAGTCTACCACCATTTCTAAAAACAATGATATTTGTCGTATCCATGTTAACAGTAAGACCCCATTTTACACAAAAGAGTTCCAGTATGTCTATCTTTTTTTGTAATTCTAAAACAGTATCAGCAAAAATACACAAGTCATCAACATAAAGAAACAGAATCAATCTCTGTAACCTATTGTTAACAAAGATTCAAGTTCCACCATTTTCATTCATAGCTGGTAATAAATGATTTAGAAACGAGGATTCCCTCAGTTTATCTTGAGAAGTCTTTACAGGTGATTTATCATCTGAATATATATTTTTAATAGTAGCCAGCATCCTACCGTGCCCACCATTTTGTAATAATACATACCACAAGATCCCTCTATCCACTAAATCAAATGCCTTTTTTAAAATCGTCGTATAACAAATAAAATCTTCCTCTTTCTTTCCTTTTTGAAAGATATTTCTCTATTAAATATTGCAATATAAAATGTATTATTTATTGTCGAATAACCAGCCCGGAATATGAATCACGCCTGTTCTTCGGGTATCTTATCAGAGTTTTTGGTCCACATATTAAGTCTTTGATTTTCATTTTCATTCATTTCATTTCTCCCGTAACCTTGCTGGTCGTAGGGGCGCCACTGATGACTTTACGACAATCTCTCTCCATTTCGCCCTGCTCTCCACTGCTCTTTGGGACTTTGCAAAGTCCATGCCTGTCCACTCGTTGATATTGTCTTCCCATCTCTTCTTCTGTCTGCCTCGTTTTCTCTTTCCTCTCACTGTGCCCTGTAGGATTGTCTCTTACAGGCCAGTTGAGCGTGAGACGTGACCATATCATCTTAGTTTGCGTTTCTTTACAGGGGTGAGCAGATCTTCATAAGGTCCAATTGCACCTTGGATTTTAGTGCGCACCTCCGCATTAGAGACGTGGTCTAAGTATGAGATTTTCAGGATCCGTCGATAACATCTCATCTCTAAGGCATGGATTCTTCTCTCTAATTCTGCGGTTAGGGTCCATGTTCCACATGCATATAGGAATATGGACATGATGAGGGAGCGCATAAGCTTGATCTTGGACCCAAGCGTGATGTTGCTGTCTTTCCAAATATGCTTCAGCCTAGCAAGAGCATAACCTTGCTTGGGTGACTGATGAGACTGATTGTTCGGTAGTTCTGGCACAGTTGTAGATTCCCTTTTTTAGGAAGAGTCACGATCAGAGACTGGGTCCATGGGGTGGGCCATTCTCCTGTTTGCCAGATTTGGTTGCAGATTGTTGTGAGGACATCTATCATGGAAGTTCCTCCTGCTTTAACAAGTTCTGCTGGTATATTGTCTACCCCAGCTGACTTCCCCTTCTTTAGGGCCTTTACTACAGCCTCTACTTCGTCCCTGAGGATCGGGTGGTCAACCTCTGTTGTGGTCAGTGGTACGTTTAGTACAGCTTGGTCTCCAGAAGTCTCCTAGTTGTAAAGCTCCGAACAGTATTCCATCCATCTGTTAAGAATGTCTTGGTTTTCTGTCAGACTCTTACCAGCCTTGTCCTGAATCGTATTAGATCTCCCCTTTTTCTCTGTTGTGAGGTCTTTCACCAACTGGTATGCCCTTTTACTGTCATTCTGGTTCAGGCTTTTCTCGACTTCCTTGCACTGGTCCTCTAACCAGCTTTCTTTTGCTTTCTTTATGCTCTTCTTAACCCTGTTGTTAATTTCATTGTACTTTTTTGCTCCTTCATGGTCTCCTCGCTTACTCTTCAGTTTTCTACTCACATCGCAGAGGTGGAGGATATCTGTTGTGACCCAAGGCTTCTTTTATTCTACGATGCTTGCCAAGGATCTCTCCGGCTGTGTCTATTACTGCCTTGTTGAAGGTGATGATCAAGGAGTCTAGGTTTATTTCTCCATGTCCCAGAATTGCGAATGGTGCAAATTTGCCGCCTATTGATGCTTCAAATGCATGTGCCACGTTTGGAGCTTTAAGTTTTTCAAGGTCGAACCTGATCTTAACTTGTCTTGGCTTATTGGTCTTCCTCAGACGAAGTTTGATAGTCATCATCAGCAAATCATGGTCGCTTCCTATATCAGCTCCTGGGAAGCTACGTGATCTGGAAATGTTTACGCTAGACCGGAAGCGTTTTCTCACCAAGATGTAATCTTTTTGTGATGTTTTCCGTCTGTTTTCCGTCTGGGATGTGGCAAGTCCATCTAGGTTATTGTATGTGGCGAAGTCCAGGAGCTTGAGTCCTCTCTCATTGGTCTGCTTATTACAGTATGAACCACAGAATTCTCGCCAGTCTGCTTGTGCGTCTTCTCCTACCTTAGCATTTCAGTCTCCTTGAATAACCAGAATATCCTTCTTGGGTGTCTGGTGTATGAGAGTTTGAAGCTGGTCGTAGAACTCATCCAGTTCCTCGTCCCTTTTCTGTTTTGTTAGTAACGGTGTGTTTGATTGTAAGGATACATGTCCATAAGTGGGCTTTAGAGACCTCAACCATCCCCTTTCTCTCCTCGTTTTGTTTCTATCAGTGGTGTTGTGTCCACATTTATCTTCTGTTTTGTTTGAAAGGCGGGGTGTTGGATTGTTAGTATATGTATTATTAACCATAACTTAACTCTCCTTTCACTCGTGCGTTTTGTTTCTATGTGTGGGTGTTGAATGGTAAAGAAGTGTGTTAGTGACCATTATCTATCACCTACCTTTCCTCGTCCGTTTTGTTCGCAACGGTGAATGTTGGATTGTAATTGGGTGTGTTAATGACTAACACATAACTCCCTTTTCTCCCTTTTGTTTTGTTTGTAATCTGGGTATAGGTATTTATATAATAAAATATTGTTCTTTTATTCTTTTTATTTTTTTCTTTTAATTTAGTAAAATAGTGACAATTTTCTGTGAAACAAAAATTGAGGAAATTTTATATTTGAAGCTTTTTCACAATTTGTAGATTTGTTTCAATTTTTAAACATATATTTTCACAATTATAATTGATTTAAAAAAAAAGTCATAATTATTTTGCTAATTGTTTTACAATCTTTACATTTGTGAAAAAATATTTAATTTTTTAATTTTTTTTAACAATTAACTTTTTTCTACTTAAACATTGTATTTTTAAAATAGTTATATATTTTTGGGGTAATTTTGAAATTCTTTATACAATCTTTAATTGGTTTTCAAATTTTTCTTTTTTTTAAAGAATTTTTTTTTAATTTGTCAGATTCTTCTATAGCTTCTACTAAATTGTGTGTCAGGTTCTTAATTTTAGTGTTACTTTTAGTCCAGGACATAATTTGTAATATAATATTCCGAGTTTCTTTTGATCTCAGGTACATTTCCGTGTCAATTTTGTAATTTGGTATGACTTTTAGTCTCCGCCATTTTAATAAAATATTCCCGGTTTGTTTTAGTCTCCGCTAAATTCCATGTTAGATTTGTAATCTTCGTATTACATTCAGTCTACGTCATGCTTTTGTAATATAATATTCTGTTTCTTAGAGTCTCAGGTCAATTACGTGTCAGCTTCGGAATTTTAGTATTACTTTACGTCTCGGTCATTTTGATAACATATTCCATAGGAGATTTATTTAGATTTTCGAGCCAGTCTCCTAATTTTATTACAACATTTAGTATTGGCTATTTAAAAAAAATATTCTGCTTTTTTTCTTAGACTCCGCTAAATTCCATTTTAGTTTCTGATACGACTTTTAGTCTCGGTCTAGTGCCAGTTATGTTGGATGTATGGTCGCCACCATGTTCAAAACACCCATTCTTCCCCATACTGCTCAGAGTGCGTAACTCGCTGTGGAAGAATGACACCACTGCCTCAACGGTGTAAATTGGTGGTAAAATGCCACCTGGGCAAAAACATACGTTTTGATAACTGCATCTCACTCAATTTATATTTTATTTTCTGCGATCCTTTCTACACGATGGTTTGAGTGCGAAATGTGAAGATTTTACATAATGCGAAGGAGGAATTCTTTACTTGCAGTGATGGGGCACAGAGCTGACGACTTTAAAAGGAAGCACGCGGCAGACGCCACAATATACTGATAACGTCACAATGATGTACATCTGAGCCATCAGACAAAGTCTTGTTTTGTATCCCTCGTTTGTTATTTTATTTCAATCAGTGATTGGAGATGGAGGGTTGGATCAAGTCAATGTCCTTGTGTACTAATGCTCGGAGACGATGGACTAAGATTTAGATGACCTAGGGATCAAAACATCCTCATGGCAGCAATATATTCTGAAAGAGTATGAGATGTGAGGGGGGCGCTCCCTCACCAATATAATCTCATTACAGCCGCCATTTTAAATTTAACTTAGTCACGTGAACTTAGCATGACGGTTGGGCCACTTTGGGGGGAAGGAGAATTTGACTTTTGCGCATTCGAACTCAAAAGTTAAAAAAAGTTAACGCATGCACACATTAGCAATTCTTAGAGGTTTCTGCATGCACACTAACATTTGTTTTAAAAGTTTGTGCATGCGCACTTTAAAAGCTTTAAAATGTTTTGCGCATGGGCACTCAAAAATGAATAAAAATGAAAATGCAAGAAAAAAATTATTAACAAAATTATAAAAAAGAAAGAAATGTTTGTTTGAGTATTTTTATTTTGGGAGGACAAACTCATACATATATGCATCCAAAAATAATTTTTCTAGCTGGCAATATTGAGTAGTATTTCTATTTACAGAATACTATACCTGGAGGTATAGACAATACTACTACAATTGCTGCTGCTACTATTACTCAACCTATGGTATCCTCTGTTTCAGGGAATGTGCTGAATTTTAATCTGGCTTGGTTTGATTTTTTGGTAATTGCAGGAAATTTTGAAGGAACCTTCAACATCACTACCATTTTCAGACTACGACGATTTTGAAAGAAGAAGAAAGAAGAGCTAGAGATACTTTTAAAACTACTAAATAAAGAAAAAGATACTTTTGTACAACAACAAGAAGAGGACACGAGGAAGCTTGAGATAAAATCCATGGCTGGTGCTGTGAACAGAGTGACGCTAGTGATAAAAGAACTTCAGAAACCGTGTGTCTGTTCCATGAAATTTTGGCTGAACTGAAACAGATGAGACCGATGCATGAAGCGCCTTTGACGAAACCCAATAGAAAGAGAGAAACACCTCCAAAGAATTCAAAATCATCTATGACAGCAATCAATATTAAAACCAATACTACCAAGACGGCAGCGGCAGTAACAACGGCAGCGGTGGGACCTGCACGAGGAAATGGTTTTAAGACAGTTGTGGCTGATGATGGAAAGTCCATGATATTTGTGAATTCTTTTTCAATCCAACGGCCCTATTTAGGGCCACACATATATCTCATAAATGAGATACTTAATTCCCAAAGTAAAAATTACCACCCACTCCCCGAGAAAACAAAGATCAGAGGTGTGATCTTTTGTTTCTCTTCACATCTGCCCAGGTTGAAAGCCTAAGTGAAACTGAACTATATTATCATCTTACTTAGGGGCTCTATATATATTGAGAGAGATTACCATAGTAAAATCAAATTTGAGTAGATCACCGTAATGAAACGATCACATCACTCCAAGGAACACCATCTGAGAAATTCTGGAGGAAGTTCATCCGAGCGATTTTGAAGATGAGATGATCGATCATTGTGCATTACCACTACCATCATCCAATGTGGCAGCAATTTATATATTCATAAACGCAATAATTCTAATTTATTTGACCTAGACCTTTCATTTTCTGCAGATACGGAGGAAAGCTAGAAGCATGATGTTTCGGGTCAACATGTCTGCAGCTGATAAGATGCTCACTTTAGAGAAATCTATTGCAATCTCTGCATTCATCATGATAGGTAAGCAATTTCAGTGATTTCTTAAACAAATAGATCTTGTTTAGACTTAACGGTGGAAAAATTTAGTTTTAAAATAAAAGCTAATTGTTCATAACGTTTTTCATTATATTTTGTCTTTAAGAGAGCCAGCTGGATCAGATATATTGCGTTCTCATCGTGCAATAATCCATCCTGTTGCATACCATGAAGAATGGGAGTATGTTATCGCTAAAAAGGTCAAGAATATATTTAGTCCCGGTTTTTTTGTGTACAACATTTACTGCTATCGAAATGCATTTTCAAACAAATTACTGTTTAATATTGTAAAAAAAACTTTTGGGAAAATTTAAAAATTAAAAGAGATATGCTTCAAATTTTGATACATTAGGGCGAGAAGGAAAATAATTTCACATAGTGCAAAACAAATTAGTCCTAAGTTTTACATAGCAGTGATTTGCAATTTATTTGTATTCGAGTACAGAATGCTTGACATCAAATAGTTGTTGTTTCTGAATAAAATTCACAACTGATTTCTCAGTTTCTTTCAAACTTAATTGCATAATATGTCTGCATTCAATGAAAAATAAACCTTATAAAATCTAGATTTATAATAAGACCTAAAATACCAATTTTAAAATGTCGAATCGTATGATAACTGTGTTCGGTTTAATAGCATTCTTATCGATTAAGATCTCTTCGTACTGACTAGTTTTATGATTTATCAATAAAGTTTATTAGACTGTCTCACCACCAATGAGTTGTTGTTGTTTTTGTTTTGTTAATGAGCATATTTAGTTGAGATATCTCTATTTTTCTCCTTTTGCACTACTCTAGGAAAGAACTTTCTTTGTAGCTGAGCAATATGTCTCAAATAAATTGTCTGTTTGACGGGAAGATTTTTGGTGGAGAAAATTAATTTGAATCTAGAAACGCTTGTTAAGGACGTTTTGACCAAATGCATTAAGCTTGTTAAAAGATACACACGGAAAAGAATGCAATATTTTTCAGGTTATTGGAAGAATATCAGAAAAATGACGGTTTATTGCATAAGCTTTTATTAATTAAACGGAAAACGTTTATTTATAATATCGCCCGTAGGACTTATTTAACAACCTTCAAAACATACTGTCCATGTATATGAACAGACATGACTCATTCTCTGTGCTGCTTCCTAATAGTAGTCTCATATTATTTACTTGAATACGGCATTTTGAAAACTGTTGATTTCTATCGTAATTTTATCGTTATTCATTTTCAGCTTGCTTGTCATACCATTCTTATACTGGATGGATATGTAGCACTCTACTTGTTGTTATTGTCTTTTATTGCGATTGTTGTATACGCCTGGATACTTTGGATTGTTTTCTCTGTTTTTAATATTGTTAGTGGTTGAAATAAAACATAGTTCAAGTACTTTATTGACACGGCAAATAAGTACTGTAGCAAACATCTAAGTAAAAAAGTACGAAATTGCGCAATATCGAAGCACAAAGTTAGAACACAAAAGTATGGTTCTGTGCACACACATGCATTTTAAGCTATGAGCGACTCCGTTCAGAATTAAATCACGGAAAGTGTGGCCGGCGAAGACGAATGTTCCGCCACTGGGCTTCATTCCACGCTTATTTAGTTGTTAATCTGATCTGTGGAGGTTCATTCTAATATTTAACTTCTTTGTTGTTCCAGTATATTGGATACATCATACTTTCATGTAATGACATAGATTACATTTTCTGTGTTTCATGTTACGGTCTGGCTCTGAACGTTTAACTTTTCACTTGTTACTGTGCTTCAAAATGTGTTTGCTTATTTCGTGTGTTGGCACGTCTTGCATCATTTGTCTCCACAATGCTTTGATTTCCTAACTGTTGTTTCATTTGAGAGTGGCTTTAACCATACTTTGACTAGAACGTCTCTAACAATGTGACGTCTACGGAATGCTACAACTGGTTTTTGGGGGAAGATAACTTTAAGCGAGTTACACGATTCCATGCTTGACCAGTGCTTTTGAATGACACGACTTCCTTGAGGGTTATGAATGTAAAACGTGGGGATGAAGAGTATAAAGTCTAAGTTTTGTCCTCCCTTGTAGTTTAGGAAGTCAGCACGGTTTGTTTGCTTGGCTCTTTGCATCGCTTCCGCCGTAAGATCTTTGTTGTGGCCCCGCTTTGTCAGATGCAGAGTTAGCTCTCTGCACCTGTCATCAAAAGATACGTCAACAGAGCATATTCTCCTGATTCTAATTGCTAGACTGTAGTGGATGTTTTGGATGCAGAGCCCTGGAATAAATCTCCGTATGGAGCGTGTTTGCAACTTTTAGTTTGTGTGTCAAATATATATATATATATATATATATATATATATATATATATATATATATATATATATATATATATATATCCAAGTTCCACACATTTTGTGTAATTATCCTGAAACTTGGCAGACATTATTGACATGAGGTGAATGTGCACAAGTATGTTTGTTGTCATACTTCAATGCATTTTTTCAGCGTTATGTCTCTTTTTGTATATATATATATATATCTGTTAATTCCTGTGTTTGTGCAACCAACAACATAGACTTTGATGAATTGTTCTGAAACTTGGCAGACATTATTTCGTGAGATTATATCTACATGTACTTTTGTCGACATGCTTCTATGCATTATTCGGAGTTACCTCCCTTTCTGGTGTTAAAAACATACACTATATACACTAATTCTTTTAATGAATTATTTTGTCGTCTCGCTCCGGTGATTGATTTTTACAGTTATGCCTTTCTTTTTCTCTCCTTATAAACATATACTTGTAAAAACGGGGTTTATATAATACTAGAAGATATAGTATATGACAGTTCTGAACCACTTAAAAACAAGATTTGTAATGAAATTTTTGTTAAACTACGATCCCTGTAAGAGAACTTTTCTGGACCGGTCATTTCTTAGAAACATAAATTCACCACCATGTTCACAAACCATAGTATAATTTCCAAGCTGGAGAACTCATACATTAAAACTGAATCGTCCTACTACTAACATAGAATAATAATAACAATGTTACTAACCTCTTCAATATATAAAGTATACCACACAAAAAAGCAATTAATGATACACTCCGCGATTGAAAAAAAGTTTAAATAGATATAAAACAAGACATGCCAATAAACAAATATAATTAAAAAAAATAAACGTACTGCTAAGATACCAGTAGATTGGCACAGTACCTAGTGTATGTAAAAGAAAAAACTAACATATTTGTGACATATTATTACTAGTATACCCTGCGGGGTCTGTATTTTTTAATTGTTAATATCACAAACCGTCAGGGATCAAATACAAGGAGTTCACTCACTGACGTAAACAAAGATATGCAACTTACATACAAATATATTTTTGATATAATCTGGTGATATAGGATAGAACGAATTTCTATCAAGCGCAGAGGTTTTGTTTTATAAATTATACAGGCTGCTAGCGACCGAATAACCATGTTACTGAATGTTTTGAGCACCAGATTTGTTTAGTGCACAGCGTACATTGCTTGTGAATGCCAGTGATGTTTTTCTTTATATCTTGGTAGAATTTGACTGACATTCAATGTAGCATAAATAAAGCTGAACTTAGCAATGGAACAACATGTGCTAAAATTAGGTGTTTTACATTTGTTTCATGCTCAATTTTTAGTGACCAGGGGAACACAAGTCAATTACTACCCTTTCCTTTCAAGTGAAAAATGCAGTCATTTTTTATTTCAGAACCTTTTTATATTTTTATTAATTTTTTAATTTAAGTATTCGTTGTATATGTTATTCTGGTTTTATCAGTACAATATATTTGCATTGGAAGAACTGGTAACACGGATGAAAACGCTATAATTATTATGCGCTGATGTACCTTTAGACAGCAACTTTGTGCCACGAGACTCAAAACCTCGGCTAAAGCCGTAATTTGTGTTTACGTTCTGGCTCGAATAAATAACATTCTGTTAGGTGATGCAGTGTAGCTTCAACTACATGTTATATCTCTCTTCTGTGCTTCTTTCTATCTCTTTTTGTTTCCTTATTCGCATGTAAATTAAACCTTTGTTGTGGGAAGTTTTATTTATGTGTACAATAAGTCTGTGTGGATTGAATATCAGTAATTTGCTCATGTGATCACTGGTCACGAGTTGAAAAAGGAATCCAATGTTTGGTTTTTATATTTATTTTCCTTTTAAGCACATTTATGATTTGACCCTGTTACTAACTTTATTAAAATTTCAATAGCTCTATATTGTACTTTGCACTAAATAAATCAAGTACCATTTCGCATCACTTGTTAAAACCAATTTTGCAGTAATGCAAGGAAACATGATGTACATATTATATATTTAAAAAATAATATATGCACATTAACTCTCTTGTATCCTCGATTATACTCCATATACACTGTGTATGGATCAGCCAATCAAAACAAAATAGAAATCAGTAGAAATATTTCCTCTTTTGTTCAGGAGGAATTTATAAACAGTAAAACTAAATATATACAAATCTTTCAATTATTGAAGTAAATAAACTGACATAATCTATATCCAGTAGTGAATGTCCAGTATAGCATTTACTTTTCTATATTTATAATTTATAATAAGACTAAACATCTATAAATAAACATTCCAAACATAGTACCAAATAATACAAACCTGAGTAATTTAAATGTTCCGGTAAAGAACATGAGTCTAATCGATTCCCCGGGAATGAATGCAATCAAATTACAAAGCTTGGCAGTTTTCTGTATACTTTTGGCAGGTTGCACACTGTTAAAGGCGCATTTAAGTTCCGGTTTAGATGAAATAGTATTGACAATGCCTGTACCAGCGATACTCACGTGTCCAAGGATAATGTTGCACAGGTTACGGTAGAAAATACAAGAGGAAGAATTGTAATCTCAAAGGCAGAAACACAAAATTGTTGCCCACGTTTAAATAGTATATTTGAAGGGAAAAGTCGATAATAATATATATTAAACATCATTAAGCACAGAAACGACTGACGTGGTCAGTTTGTGTTCGACGGAATAGCAGGTTAATAAACGTACTCTGAAGAGATAGTGATTGATGTGCAAGAACTAATTTACTTCTACATTTGCTCGTTTGCATCTACAAACTAAATTGTCTTAGTACGAAAAGACGCAGTATTTTTGAATACAAAATGAGCAACGTAAATAAAAGCCAACATTGCAACAGAACTGTCTTGTTAATATGGATACATAAAGAATCGTTTCTCCGTTTTCAGGTTGCTTCCTTCTTTCTTGGAGCCCATACGCTATCGTGTCCATCGTGTCAGCACTGGGAAATCCCAAGTCTATACCTACTCTCGGAACAACATTGACGGGCATTTTTGCGAAGTGCTCAACCGTTTGGAATCCTATCATATATGTGATACGAAACCGAGAATTTCGACGGTCCCTCATTTTGACATTGTTTAGAATTCAATGCCGCAAAGAAAGGATAAGCAGATCAAGGGGCCCATGTTGAAACAATATTTCAGATGATACTTTTCTGAATTCGTCGAACAAAGTTCTCCTTTCTGGGATTGGACTCGAGATAGAGCATTTATATAACAGTATTAAAAAAAAAACATCATGGAAGAACGTTAAAAGATGAAAGCATTGTTACTGTCAAATGTTCAGAACAAAATACCGTGTTTTGCAAAGAGTGTTCAGAACCAGTCAGTGTGCTTTCTGTGCGAAACAATTTAATCTCAGAGGAGGACGTGTAAGTTAAAACAGAATACGTGACGGAAGAGGCAAACATAGTTCGTCACGACTGACGTTCAGACAAGTAGCCCACTTCAATTTAATGCTGATTATCTTGTGTAACCGTGTCTCTAGCACTAGTTTGACTTTATCAACTTGACGTAAGCCGAAATTTGCACTGCCTAAATAGGATCACTATGGTTTTAATACAATTATATGTACAATAGATTAAATATGTTTAACAAGATAAACCGTTTTTTTTTAAAGACCACTTGATGTTCATCATTTGAAAATCTTACCATCAGCACTGTGTGTCATAGTAGGGGCCAAAAACATTAGCTATGATGTCGTCCGTGCACATATCATAAGTAAAGAATGTTGACAGTGGGCAAAATGGAGAATTTATGTTGTTTCAAGGGTTTCTCTTAAATCCAAAATATGATGCTATCATGCAGTCCAACGAGGTTAAATCTGTAGTCTAGCCCCATAATACAGACATGTACTCTGTGCTATTTAATTGATGATCGAGTTAAGTATGTGCAGAATAATGTTAGCATCATGAAATCAACCACAAATAGGGAGTTGGCAGAAAAGAATAAAAATATTACTACATTGATATTCCCAGGTATCTGAAATAATGAATAATTACTTTACCACGCCAGAATGTTCCAAGTTATTGATATAATCATGAAAATAGTGCTGCAAATGGTCAAATGACTGTCAATACTTTCCTCAACGGAATGCACAGCTAGTCATTAATTTTTATTCATATTAGGTTACCATATTATCATTCATATAAGTGCAAAATCAAAATATCGATCTATGTGATTTAACTTTTTTAGAACGAACAGAGTTTTAAATAAACCACTCTCATTATCTATGGATGAAAGCGCTGAGGTAAATGTCTCACTTGTTCACTATATTTGGACAATTCTACACAATACATTGCTTTTTCTGCCAAACACAATATCTTGTAATCAAAAACTTTGTCAAATGATTGTGTATATATATATATATATATATATATATATATATATATATATATATATATATATATATATGGTATGCATATTTAATCTATATTGTGTGTTTTTGAATCTAGCCCATGACGGTAACTTGTACTTTAGATTCTGGTCACTTGCAAACAGAATGTTTACAAGCATTTGAGTTCAAGATCAGTCGTATTTACAGTTAGCCTCCCCCCCCCATTTTATTGCCTCACATCCTGTTGATATAGGTCAAGTGAAAATGTGTACAAATAGAGATTTGGTAAACAGATAATTCATTCCTGTTTTAGATCAATCTGTGGGAATCCATTGGTGATCAGAATTTACATTGTGCCGTTGAAATCAGATATAATTAGAGAAGAAGTATTTATTTAATATATATTCATTGGAATTACTAAAGTGCTCATTGACTTTTGAATTAATACATTACTTTGGACCTTTGTGAACTATTTCAAAGATATTCTGGATTGTATCATTTTCTTCTTTTACTTATTTTTTAAGACCTAGAGTCGCAACTATATATATATATATATATATATATATATATATATATATATATATATATATATATAGAGAGAGAGAGAGAGAGAGAGAGAGAGAAAGAGAGTGAGAGAGAGCGATAAAATTACAAGTATACCAAACAGGGCTGAAAGTGATATCCCTGGATTCTAGAGGAGAATGCTTGATAACATTAGCAGATTTAAAAAAAATACGAATAAATAATATTATCAATATTATTATACAGGTTAGAGAATTTTAATTCATACTCTACGGAAATTCGAACCCGGATACGCGGGTTACAGCACCCATTGCCTTGCCTGAAAGCACTGACACCTATACAATCTCAACCATGCACACATCACCAACAAATGATGCTACAAAGTCGGTGGTATAGGCATATATCTATCTATCCATCCATCCATCTATCTATCTATCTATCTATCTATCTATCTATCTATCTATCTATCTATCTATCTATCTATCTATCTATCTATCTATCTATCTATCTATCTATCACTCTCTCTCTCTCACTCTTTATATATATATCTATATATATATATATATATATATATATATATATATATATATATATATATATATATATATAATGACACAAAAATTGATAACTGCGCAAATACAAAAAAGTTTCACAACGTTTCGAGCTAAACAAGCTCATCAACTAGACCATACATGTCACTGGCCAGAAAAGCATATCGAAGCTGATTGGCTATTGGATTGTAAAGCAGCATTAAAACCTTTAGCCCGTACATCCATTACTCTGCTGACTTCTACAATTAAACACAGGTGTTTAAACAGACTGCCCACTCACTTAATGAACTTGAATGTTTCATACACATTTAAATCAGCAGAACGTAATAGACCCATGAAAACATCTGCAAAATTCGTCATAGGTTAGATCAAATATTTTAGGTAAGTTAACCTTGAAAGTGAAATGTAAGCTATAGCAATGTGTTAGAACAATATCTTACCAAAACCTGCTCCTAAATGGATAAAGTGAAGTATAATTACATTTCAACAATATCATTTTTAATCCATTTACTAATGTTCTATACAACAAAAGACATGTTACGTGAGACAGAATAGAAACACATTTTGTACGCATGTCTCAGTTTTTTGCTTAATTAGTGGAATTGTTAAATTAAAAATTGTATCAACAGTTGACAAATTGTCAGTAAATAGTGATAGACAATTTTTGTCATGATTTCAAACAATGTACAAAGACTTGTTTTGTTTATATTTAAGTGTTACTTATTTCTTGTTTTAATAAAATCGTCATTGCATCAGTACTTTTTTAATATTAAAGATAGTTTAAAAAAAAACGAAAAAAGAAAGAAAGAAGGAAACAAACACAAAAACGAATGTTGCAAACGATCATAAAGGGTGAACGACTTTAAAATTTCGTTGAGATAAAAATAAATATAATAAAACCACACATTCTTTTAGCTCTGTTGCTCTTAACTCTGCCGTGCAGACATTTCCACATAAAGGAAAAAAGACATAAGATCAGGTAAATCAACTTGAAATGGCAGAGAAAGAAATGCTTGGAATTATTTTTATACCAAAGCAACTACTCCTATTTCCATCTATGAACATCTGGATTAGTAGCTGTTTAAATGTATCCTCGGCAATATGTATTTAACTTCTAGAAATGTTAAAAATGTATCATAGTACTTGCAAAATAACACAAAACATCAAAACCTTAAATAATTGTCATAATTTTCACAATTGTTGTATTAAGTTTGATAATCTAATAAATATTGCATATTAAGTTTTGAGAGGTCAGTGTATTTTGTGTGGCGGGTGGTTGTGTTTGCATAGGCTAGTATGACTGAATGTATACTTGCACCTTAGTGTATTGCTTGTGTGGCATATTTATGGATATGCATGAGTTAGTATGATTGAAAGTATATTTACGCCTTAGTGTATTGTGTGTGTTGCAGGTGGTTGGATGTGCACGTGCTAATATGATTTAATGTATGTTTGCAACTTAAAGTATTGTGTCTGTAATAGGATTTGGATGTGCATTTGCTAGTATGTTTGAATATCTATTTACACCTTTATATTAGAGAATTTGTACCTCTCCGATTATGTTATATTTGATTTAATAACAAAACATCAATAAACCAATTTTTGACCACGGGATAATAATAATATCATCATAACAGTAACTTAGGGGAGATATACTATAGAAAGAGAGGTTACACGGCCAATACGTCAACGATGAGACAGGTGATCACACTGGTATTAGAGCAGCATGATGATACAGTCATTTTATGACAAAACCTCCTCTATTATATAAATCTATCAGAAACGAGTCAAACGAAAGCTGTATACCCTGTCAATGACATTCTCCAGGTAGTGTTACGTGTTTTTCATATTGTGAACGTTTCCTGACAGATCGATACCGATAAATGGTACCAGTCATATATCTATATATATATATATATATATATATATATATATATATATATATATATATATATATATATATATATATATAATTGAGATTAAGCAAGCTTTCATAGCACACTTCATTCCAAATTATATCTAGTAATAGTATAATCTATTTATTTCTGTCCTGATGTGCGTGCTCCCACCCCTACTCCAATCCCCGCCCTTTAGGTTAGATTTTTTTCGTTAACTTGATATGAAAGGCTTTGATCTTATACCCAGTTATCTTAAAATCACTTCGTAGCGCATAACGTTATATAAATAACGTTTCATACGGCAGTTTCATATTTATTTCAATGTTTCCGGGTTTATATACTCTTGAAATATCACGTTATGGCGACAAATTTGGTATAAGTAATAGTAAAGTGGGGATTTGGCCCCACCTTGCATAATTTTGTACTAATTCACGGAGCAGTAACCATTTTACAAGATCAATCAGCTATGGGCGGATGCAAGAGGTGGGGGTGGGCGGTGATAGTAGCATAGCACTAGGTGGACGACTACCAACAAAACACCAATTGGAGACGCGGTGTGTCTATGGGATACCGTGACCGCCAGCAATATGTATCAATGGGGGTCTAGAAGCAGTATGGAGGAGTATTGGCCGGATGCGGAAAAAAGCATCTTCGTGTGTGAGCTGTTGAAAACAGCGTTTAATGAACGATTTGAGACTATCACCGTCTTCTGCTCTACGATTCGGCTGAACAGAGCCTTTGATCGACCGTGGGTCAGGGAAATAAAGATCCTGGCATATTTCTGATTAACCCAAAAGGGGATCTAGACAAGTTGATATTATCCCTTGCTGTTCGTTTTGCGGAAACGATACTCTGTTCATTCTAGACGACTGTGCATTGTTTGGCTGTGTGCGGCACAAGGATACCGCTCTTACTAAGCTGGCCTATATTAGTCGACACGCTGGCATTAGTGTATGGGTCATCATCCAACAGTATAACGCCGTTGCTAAGGACTCCGAGTGCAGACCGCGTGGATAGCGCTCTTTTATTGTAATGACGAAGACTCATTTAAGGACGAGTTGAAAGAGGACAACGTGATCGAAGCCGAAGATAGGCAGAAGGCCCACGAGGTTTTCAAACGTGAAGGAAAATGGTAAGGTTATACTGCAAATAGATCCTCCTATAACGAATCTATTTATCAACGCCAGTCAATGACGTGGCGGCTCCACCTGTTTTATATATTGAGTCATGTGCTGACCCTCGCCTAGCTTCTCTTTATGGCGTGGCAATTACTTAGAGGATTGTGTTTAACACAGAATACTCAGATGGGTGACATCGATCTCGACCGAAAGGTTGTACGCGTGACTAAGAAAAAACACCCGCGTAGGGTCGCGGCTGGTAAAAAACTTGCCGCTGAAATGCGTAAACACCGTGAGACTCCTAAAGCTGTTCAGCCGAATAATTATAAGATATATATTTTCATTGCCGTAGTCCTTGATGGTGGGTTCTTGTATATATATATGCTTCCAGGCCTAAACGGCTGAAAATAATCCAATCTGTTACACCTACGGCGACAGCCCGCCCAGATCGCATTCGTTTGGATACTATTAAAGTGGCAGCCAGTCCAAAATCCTTCCATATGAAGTATACATTCCTATTAGACTGGTTAGTATTGAGAGATATAAAACATAGCTATCAATTATTTAGGCAACATTCTTTGCACGGTGCAGTTCTGGCCGGCCTCGAGGTTGGGATTAAATGCTGGTAAAATGTTTTGAAAAAAAAGCCCTCCGATCTGGGACGTATAGACTTCACAGATGCTTTAAAGACTGTCGTTATCACTTCGCTTATCCTTTGGACGACTCATGACACGCTAATTAAACAGGGCATCCTCACCGCTAATATGATCACAGCTTAATATCTGTCGCCGTGGTTACGATGGTTGGGGGTTACATTATCAATGCCCTCGCCTTCTCCGGCCCCAACAACGCTTTTTCCCCGATGGCTTAACACGCAGCGGACCAAGAGCGTATTCGCCATGATAAAGCCCTAGAGGCCTTCCAGGAAGCGCAGGCGGAATATTAGCACCGTCACTCATAACACTTTGACTATATCACCGAACGAAAACAGGAGGCACAGCAGGTTGAACAAACCAATCAAAACGCGAGAGAGTCCGCAAGGGAGTATGCTGAAGTTGTTGCTGACCAATCCTCCACAAGTCAAGACGCGATAAAACGAACGGAGGATAACAGATCATGCTGGGTCCGTAAAGCTGGACCAGAACCAAGAGTTTGTAACTTTAATACACCATTCCCAGATCAACAAAAGTACGAATATATTGTTATCATCGTTGGTATGGCTGCAGCTGGATTTGTTGCGTATAGGTATCTGTAGCTATCAGTCAGAGAATAAACATGATTAAATCATAATGGAAAAAAGGCTGTCCGCGATCTACTACTAACCCCATGGTTATAGGAGAGGTGAGCGGGCCGTTAAGAAGCAAGCAGCTGCGGCTACAGTGTCTCATGGCGATTCTAGTAAATGGTTACAAAAATAGGGCGTGTGGTAAATTTATTTATCGGGCCCGAAAAAATATAATTAGGCCTCAGTTTGGCGTTGCCACCCCCAATGATATTCATCAGGCGTACGTCTTATATTTACCTCATGATAAGGTGGGAAAAAGAACTACACATACGCCCTGACCCGAGTGTATATCGCGAGACGCTGTAGGTAGGCGTTCCCTCTGCATAGCAAAGAATCGTCTGAGGTGGCGAGCTCGTTAAATATGATTTATAAGAAGGGCCTTTCCGATGGCCCAATCTGCTGCAGGTTGACCCTGGCCGAGAGTTTATGGGAGCCCTGTCGCAGATTTTAGCTAAACACCGCGTTCGAGTGAGGCGGGGCAGGCGGGTCTCCAACAGGCGCAGGGAATATAAGAACGCTTTAACCACATGTTGGCTGAAAGATTATATAAGCATCATTACGCCCAGAAAATATTCACTTTTCGGAGCGGTGTAAAATGGCGCAGCAGTCAAATGTGTCGAGCGGATGCTGGCTGTTGTGGAGTCCATCAAAAGATAGGTATCACGATCTACGGGAAAAGCGCCTGTATACGCGATGGATGATCATCGACCCTAGCGGAAATGGATCGTGAGGAGCTGCCCCAACCTCCATTGAGCCTGATGAGATATCTGTGTGCGCCCGGAGAGTTGAAGGGCGGTTGATGTCACTCCACTGAGCCTATATGGTCGCTGGATACCTATATTGTTCTCGACCGATGGGGAATCCCGGGTCAGCCCTTCCTATACCACCTCAAGAATCCACCTGACGGTGTGGGCGATTGGCCGGTACGCATGATGTTCGTGCGAGAAGAGCTGCAGGTTGTGCCGGACGATACTCAACTGCCTTCTAAAGGTAGCAAGCAAAAGGCTCGTTAAGTCAAATTGGAGGTATAAAATAATTGCCTATATGCCATATCTTCTGGGTACCTACCGAATGAGCAGGTAGCGGAGATTCGGTCCTTGAGGGACACAGGGGTCCAGGCGGAGTATGTGGCTTTGACGTACAGAACGACCCTGCCCTGCGTACTGCAGATCTGGTTGCATCCTACCCGCAGGAGGAGCAGGTTCCCGATAAAGCGAGTTCCTCGAACGATGGCGTAGCGCCTGCTATCCGGCTACGTCACGATTCGGGGTTCTGGTTTTTCCTCCTCAAATGCTTTGGTCTAAGGTAAGATAGCTGTGTAGCTCTTTAAACTCGTTGTCGGCCTCCATCTACTTTTTGATGTGGCCATAGGCTCTGGTTGTGGTCCCATGAGGCTAATTTCATTTTTTGGTATCCAGCGGGGATAGGCTTGTCTTTGTCAGGGTATATATCCCTATTTGGTGGCACTTGCTACGTATGGCGGCGTTAGTGTAGCGAAATTCACTTTTCTCCTAGAGGTTCTCGAGGTATAACTTATGCCGTAGGTCATCATTGACCGTCGATCGCTCTATGCCCTTAGCCCTCTGAGACTCTGCTCTATTTGCCTTCGGGATGGAGTAAATCTTGAGTCGTAGGTTTTCATACGACCTTCTTGTTAGCATCGCTTTTGAGTAGGTGGCCTGCCAGAAAGTCGCTCATTTCGTAAGGGTGGGCTTCCTCCGCCATGACTCCGTAAATATCCTCCGTCTCTACCTCCAGCAGCAGACGAGGTTACCATCGAAGATCTTACGGAACTGAAAGGTTGGGTCAGCGATCAGGCGTCTTAGCTTGTCCTCTTGACCCTCAGGCCTGACCAGATCGACGCGGATACACTTCTACAGATTTTCCATCGTCTTTTCAAAGACGGAATTATTCATCAGCTTAAAGTAATCCTTGTCGAACCCGTTTGTGGCCTTATCCCTCAGGTCCGTGTTCTCTTGGATGTAGGGTGCCTTCCACGGGCTCTGGTCACACTCTAGCACTCCATGGACCTTGGTGATGCTCATCCCGAGGCTGGTGTAGAGCTGGAGGTTCCAGTAGTGACCGACGTATCGCTCCTTCTTTAGCAGGTTAGAAAATAGCTTCGTACATTTGGTATAGCGACCTCCAGGCTTGTTGACTAGGCTATGCTGGTAGGCAGATAGCCACTCTTCCGGGATAGTCATCGATTCAGGGGCTAGCGGGTAGTCGCTGTGGGTAACGTGCAGCTCCTCCGGATATTCCAAGTCCATCTCGAATAGGTAGCCCTTGGGGTTATCTGGGCTATACTACGTAAGTTAACCTCTTCAGGGTCGGCCCATTAAAAGCCGCTCGTGGGAATTCTCTACATCATCGCCAAGCCGTTGAGGTTGGTTTTGTCGAGGTAAATGATCCAGGTGGTAGGTTTTGAGCGGTTATGGTCCGGAAACGTTAGGCTGTGAACCTTCGTGCACCGCTTACTGACCATCGAGGTTCCGCCTCTGGTGCCTTTCTAGACGAATAGGTGCATATTGATGTCTGTCGGCAGCTCGAACTATATTCCCTTCGTTTTGAGCAGGGCGTCCCATCTCATTCCTGGGATGTTATAGTAGTGAGGAGGTTGTATGCCACACGTTTTCAAAGAGGTGACTCAAAAGGCGTCAAAGACATCAACCAGAAGGAGCACGTCCGTCTTGAGGTAGAGATCGTGATAGTCCCCCATGGTCTTATAGCCAAAGGCATCCTTTACGCGCTGGGCGTGCTGATAATCTTTGGAGGATATGCCTGTGTGGCTCAGGCTGCTGTAGAAGGCATCGATAGGGGGGAGTAGCTTTGTCTCATCAAACCAATCCCACCCGTCAATATACTTGTACAGATAACGCCCCTGGCGATTAGAAGGGCGACATCATGTTCGATATATCGACCTGTGATCCGGAAGTCTTCCTGAGGGAGGTCATCAGCCAGCTTGGACAGGTTGCAGAGTAGGAACTGATAGCTGTCTATAAACCGGAGCTGACCTAAGGAGAATGTCATATATTTCTCCATGATATGGGCGATGGTGTTGATATCTGCCTTTGAGGCTGTTCACAGCGCTGCGATCAGCAGGTGGCCGTTGTAGTTTCGCAGGTTGTGAAATATGACTGGAACTTTTGTTTTTTCCCGGCTCAGTCGCAGGTTGAGGTTGCAGCTGTTATGGGCGGCTCATCGGAATCGGCTGGTGATGTGTCTGGGGTCTCTCACTCGATCCTTACCCAGACGCTTTCGACAAATGTGACATACCCTAGCCTTTTTAAGCACCTTGGTGTTGGCTGGCGTCATCACAAGAGGGCGCAGGTTGGCTAATTCCAGGCGGATGCATACCAGCTCTTTCTCAGAGCTTTTGATAAGCTTGACTTTCGCGGTTTTTCCTGAATATAAACGGGGATTTAGTTTTACCATCACGTTGCTTGACTATGTTACAGAAGTCGCATGGGGGCTAACTGGCGGTCTTATAGGTATCAGTGTAGGTGAGGTCAATCTCTTCCCTTTTCACAGGTACGTTAAGGGCCTCGAGATCAGCATAGATAACATAAGGTAAGGCCATCTGATATAAGAGGTGCTTAAAGAATAGTTTATTCATTCTGGGGTCTGGTAGGAATGTCCTCTGCGGCTTTGAGCCTATGCCGCGAGAGTCTTTGACAGTAGAAGGCGTGGAGGCATCGACAACAAACGTGTTTTCGATCTTTACGCTTGCTACTTACTACTTCTATACACCATCCGGGAAAGATCTTTCATCCATACTTAGTGCTCCTTTTCGTCCTCTGTGAGTAACAGACTGACCGTCTTGTCCAGAGACTTTTCGGAGATATATACAGGGTAACGAGCAAGGTCCCATCCAAATACGTTAACGAAACTGGTAGGGCTAAGGTTCTCAAACTTTGTGATGTCTGATACCTTCATCGGAAACTTAAACTTGTCAAATCGCAGAGTTCCCTGATACTTACTGTACTTACTGGTGTGCTCGGGATGATGGTCATAGGGCGGATATGATGGCTATAAGGCGGATAGGATGGCCCATTCAAAGCATTGGTGGTCCTTGTTATCTATGTTGATGATTGCCCTTTCGGGGATCCGTGAAGGCGTGGGTATGCGCGCTTTACCTTGAAATGGACGGTATTGCGAAAAATATAACTTTACCTATTTACACCTCACTAGCCACCAGCCTGAGCCCTTGTTCATAAACTTTTCCAATGACTCCTCGATCTTGGCTACAGCCTTATAGACTAGCTCCTCCAGGTCGTTAGCCGACAGCGCCACTTCTGTTTTCTCGGCCGCTAAGTGGGCGGGCATGGAGATAACTTCCTCAACTGTAATCTTTTCTATCATCACTTTAACACCAAGGTTAAATTTAACACCCTTCTTTCCGATCTCCTATTTTAAGATATGTATCACAGCGGGGGGCATGACTTTGAGTAGCTTATATAGATCTGCTTCTAGCGGATACCCGGGTGGTATCGTCGCTTGATAGTCGACTACCATTTTGTCTTTTCCGTTACGACTCTCTTTTTGAATGAGAGTTGGCGGTTGAGCCTGTATTCGCGAAGACTGTCTCGCAGGGATTTGGAGAGGGGTGACCGCCTTTGCTCCCCTGTCAGCTTTCCGCCTGGCTTGTTGTTTGGCAGATTTTGACCACCTTGGAGCCGGTATTGGTGGCTGTCTTTGAGCCAGTATGAGTGGCTGCCTTGGAGCCGGTATGGGCTTTTGATGCCTGGAGGCCGGAGTTGGCCGCCTGGTGTTTGGGGTTGGCTTCCTTGCTCTTGCTGCCAGCACTGCCTCCAGCATATCATCGTATTCACTCTCGGTGATCTGCCCCTCCCTTAGCTGGGCGTTCATTCGCGCCATGCTAGGCACGGATAGAGTAGGCTATAGTATTCTATGGTGCACTACCAATCTATAAAATGAAAACTTGGCGCTGGTCGTTGCTGACTGGGGTTTCCTCTAGGACAGACCCTGGCTTATGCGGCTGCTATTTATACTATGGTACCTAGCCTTTCTCTAATTGTGCGTTTATGACAGTCACTATAGTTATGCCGGTGTATGCTCTTCCTCCAACGCAGATCTAATAGAGCCGGATGTTGCTGTGCTTGAGGTGCTATGTAGCTCGCTAAGGACCTTTCTAAATTGCCTTATAGCCTTTAGTTCTATGCGTCGCAGCTTATCTGCCTGATGTCCCCTCCACATTTGTTGCATATGCGATGGGTGGCGATGGTGACTGCTCCGCACTTCCAAAATGTCAAGAGTCGGATCCCGTCTCTATATCGCTGGTTGTGAACAGCGAAGTAGGATTTATTCCAGCATGGTATGTCTGTCCCCAAGGCATCCGCGTACATGTCATTGTTCCTCGTCTAACCATGATTAGTGATAATATCCCATCGACACTCCGCGTCTCTAATTCTTTTGTTTTTGGTAGTTGCCCACCTGGTGCTATGCTACTATGACCGCCCAACTCCACCCACCTGCCCTCGGCTCCTGTGGTCTAGTAAAAAGGTTGCTGCTCCGTGACTGAGTACAAAATGATGCAAAGTGGGACCAAACTGCCACTTTACTACATCTGGTATATATGCAGCATGAAACAGTAGCAGGCCAGGCTGTGTGTTACAGATGACTTCATTGTCCTATTTTTTCATCGAAACGGGAAAAAAAATCTGACAGCTTATCAGCAGAATCAATGCATTCAGAAATTAAGAAAACTCAATACTTTTAAGTGCTCTAAACTTTTGTCTCGCAGACTCCGAAAGAAATTCTTCAACAGGTTCAATAACTTTTATATCAACTGAGCAGTCATGAACAAACGTTGCGTTTTTCACTACCACTATATATTGCTATTGAAGTGATACATGGAATCCACTTGTTTATCAAAATTCCGTAAAGGCGAAACTTTCCAGGAATATGTCATAATCAATCTGGATTCGAATACAGGCAGAAGAAAAACAAATGATATCATACATTTTTCATATTTTTACTGAACACAAAACGTCGCTTTAAAATTAAAAATGAGTTTTGAAAAGACAAAATTTATCAATTCCGCAAGAAGTACAAATTGAAATGCATCATGTTGTTAACAATAATGAAGTGGTTGTATAATATAATTAAGATTGCGTGAATTGATTGAAGTCGCATTCTGACTAACATTGCTATTGAAATTGTTAAAATATTAAAGTAAATTGTGAACACGCGCTTGTTAACTGAACCGTTAGCTCTGCTGGTTCCATGTTTAATAAGCTATAAAAAGAGATGTTTTCTGTGGTGGACGCACTTTTGGTCTGATGGAGAAACAAAACTCATGTGTATGACAAAAAGTTTCTAAAATTAATCGATGGCCAGACCTAGCCCAATGTATAGCGTTCAGGACATATCCAGTTTCTTAGATCATTAATGTTTTGCCATCATATCGATAATTTATATCTACTGAGACCTTTTAATGCCTACAAATCAAGAAAAGACCTTTACTTTAGGCAAAGGGGTGATGTACGGGAGTTTACCAATAAACTATGTATATAATCATTGCAGACTCAGAAGACGACCGAATGAGAACTTAAATGAGATTTTAATTAGCTGTGAAGACAATATTCTGCATGTCTTGAAAGTGGATAAAAAATCTAAATCAGGGTTTTGTCCATAGAGCATACCAAACAAAATCACTATTTTGTGCACTCTCTAGGTGTTTAGTAGCGTGTATTTGTTTACTAAATACTGTCAAAAATATGTTTCACCTACTTAAAAAATGAGCTTCATTGCATTGAATGTACAATACCTATTAGTCTGCCTGTATATAAAGTATGGCTACAAGTGTTATGAAGAGATGGAAATGCATGTAATAAAATCTACTATTTTCATTTGGTGCAGTATGAACCCAATATTCTGCAGGGTAAATACTTACAGATGTGTCATGAAATTGTAACCTGTAAATATAGTGCGAGTGTTATTACAATATCTGTTTAGTCACTACATAAGATTGCAATACGAGAAGTAGCAAGTTTCAAAAGGTGAATCCAGAGTAGGTGGAACAGTTTATAAATCAGCACAAAAAAATGTCAATACCAAGAGCAAAATAGAAGATGATATCACTTTTTTTCAAAAAGTACCTAAAATCCGAAATTGATCTTAGACTCCCACATTGCATACCACCAGAGGAACTCTCTAACCTTGTTTCATCTTTTGTTTTGAGTGTGAGGAAAAGAGATGGTTCAGAATATGAACCCACAAAACCGCGTTTATGTTTTTTTTTATCTCTTGAGAGGAATTTTAGGGAGAACAATTCTCAGTGTTCAGTTATAAAGATTTACAATTTTCCAAAGTCAGAGAAATCCTAATAATGTAAGCAAAAGCAGCTGCAATCTATAGGCAAAGGCAACAGAACAAAGTCAGCAGATCCCATCTCTGAAGCAGAACTGGATATCATGTACAATGCCAGAGTTCTAGGTCCTCATATTCCCTCTTCTCTTCAGAGATCACTGGATGGTGTGCGCTCTTCACTTTGGAACGAGGACAGGCCGAGAAATGCATGCAATATGCTGGGGTGATATCTCCCTTGAACAAGATGAAAATGGTGATGAATACATAATTTGCTCACAAGAGAGGCAAACAAAACCAAGATCTGGCACAAATGCAACAGACGTAAGATCAACAAAACCAAGGGCTTATTCTGGGCCTGAAATGCATAACCGGAACCGTTTAAGACTATATAAACTCTTTTAGGAGAAAAGACCAGCAGAAATGTTAATCCCTGGCAGCCCCTTTTTTCTAGCAATTAATCATGTTTGTCCAACCTGTGGGAAACCATGGCAAAAAAGAAATGTTCATGGAATCAATAAAATATATGGCATTATCACTAAAATGAAAGAGGAATCTGGACTGACTACTGACTAGCAATTAACACGGTACAGGTATATAGTATTCTGAAATAATAACATAGCTTCCATTAAAATATGTGAACATTTAAGGACAGAAAAAAAAGATTTAACATGATAAAATTTAATCTGATCCATGCAAATGTGTTTTTGAATACTGGTGCTAAATAGGTTTTCGTGAAAAAATTATAAGTTCAAATAGTTCAGGGATGATATTTTTGTTTCCTACGTTAATACCGGATATATTTCATCGTGTGGTACAAAACAACGCGATATTTTAATGAGTGGCGAAGCCACGAGTTAAAATTTATCGTTTTTGGTACAACAAGATGAAATATATCCAGTATTTAGGCAGGGAAGAGAACAGTTTCTTTTTATTATATACCAAACTTGATCCAGAATCTAAGCTTAGAAGATTAAACTCACTCTTCAGCGCAATACCCCACCCCTACCCCTTTTCGTACATTCATAGGCTGATCATATAAATATCAGCAACTTAAGAGAGCATTACAATTGGGATGACCCAATGCTGCAGTTAATTATTTTTTATATTTTGTAAACTATTTGACACTATCTGACCACAAAGCAAGTCCAATTCAGCAATTCATCACAGAGGGTTTATCATTGTTGTCAAGGTAGTAAGGGGAAATAATTTCATGGAGACACGAACGGCGTCGAGTAACTTTATTCAGCACAAATTAATTTCCATGTCTGAAATGTAACGCAGTTGCTATTAATTTGTTGTCACTCACAAAATTTCTATAAAAATAATCCCATGGTCTAATTTTTTAATTCCATCTTTTTGGTTAATTTTACATATAGTGCAAATTTCTGGACACAATAATAGCCTTAATAACTATAGTAATCTCAATGTCCTGCAGAGCAGATATATTTCACACATCCTATCCAATGCACAAAACACAGTCTCTGTTAGCAATGTCCCGAAGGGCACAGCTACTAGAGAAGGCCGCAATAGTCCCGGGACAAAGTCACATGTTCAGTAATAATACAATAAATGGGGAGTCCATGTACATTTTCATAATAAAAAAAAACAGCATGCAGTCTAAAATCTTTGTGCAAATGTCCCAGCAGACATTAATTTCATCGCCTCAAAACCGGTTGGAAGCCAGGCAGCATCTTCATGTACATGTATACTCCATATCTCACCGGCATGTAGCCCAACTGGACCACAGCGGTTAAATCGGACCAGAGTTATCTATGATAGCAGTGACAGTGAATACAAAAAGCATCTACCCTAAAATGATAACGTAGAAAGAAACAAAATGTTGACATTGTAGTTGAACTTACCATTAACTCCTATTTTTATTGTTCAGTTTCGTCGTCAGGTCTTCACCAACGTTTTCACACGCGGATTTTGATGTCATGCATATTCTGTTGTACGTTTCTAATATTTATTGGATAAAACTTGTGGAGTTAGAAATATAAATTTTTATTTTTCTTCATGCATGTACAATATTTTCATTCAGTTCAATTAAATGTGTAATGACATGTTCTATATAAAACTATTTATTTATGTTACATTTTATCTTGCGGTAGTAAATCTTTTACCTTTCTTTCCTTCTCCTGTTCATCACCAAATATATAATGACAAGACAATCAACGTTCTTTTGTGTGACTATAAGAAAATATTTCGCATTGTAGTGGAAACATGGTATTTTTTTACGAGTGGCCTCATTATAAAATATATTATAAAAGGAGGATAAATCGAACTATTGTTTATACTATATTCAGTTTTGCGGTTGTCATTCAGCTGATCGATGCACTGTAGACGCTTGTTATTACTTTCTTTCTTTCTTTATTTATTTATTTCTTTCGTTCTCCTATTCATCACCAAATATATAATGCAAAGAAAATCTACGTTTTTTAGGTGTATATAATAGAATATTTTACTCTTTAAGTGGAAACATTTAATATGTTCACTCGTGACTGACGCCACTTGGGAAAATACCATGTTTCCAATTCACTCGTGAAATATTTTCTTATATCCACAAAAAAACGCAGATATAATAATAATAATAATAATAATAATAATAATAATAATAATAATAATAATAATAATAATAATAATGAGGACTTTGTATAGCGCCTAATCTTTAGAAGCTCTAAGCGCTTTACAACATTATATAACACCTAAAAAGAAAAGCATATATAATGATATGATTACGAAAAGAAAGAAAAAACAAACACCATGAAATCAGAAAACAAAAACATGCTGAAAATAGTTAAGGTAAGAAAACATTAAGTCTTTAGGTCTATTCTTGCAGTCGAAATAGGTGCGTTTTAAGAGCACTCTTGAATGAGATCACTGTGTCTTTGTGTCTAAGTTCAGTGGGCAATTCGTTCCACGTTGCTGGGCCCTGGTATGCAAAAGAACGTTGTCCGTATGACTTCATTTTGGTATTGGGAATAATGAGAATACGGGTGTCGGAAGAGGAGCGTAAGTATCTTGCTGGTGTGTACACATGGGTGAGGCGAGATAGGTATGTTGGACTGGTGCCAGTCAGTGAAACGTAGCACAGAGAACAAATTTTCGGTTTGATTCTGGATCGAATGGGTAGCCAGTGTAGGGTACAGAGCATGGGAGAGGGTGCTCTGTTCGTGGCACTCGAAGAATGATCCGAGCCGCTGTGTTTTGAACTTTTTGAAGTTTCTGGAGTAGATACTGAGATGAACCAGATATAATTGAGTTACAATAGTCCAGTCTTGAAAGTACTAAGGAACACACAAGTGTTTTAGTGGCATCAACTGAAAGATAATTGCGAATGGAGCTGATCCGTCTCAGCTCAAGGTATGCAGCCTTGCATATGTCCATGACATGTTGGTGCAATGAGAGTGTACTGTCTAGAGTAACACCTAGGTTTCCTACTGACTGTGTGAATTTAATGTTGGTGTTGCTGATATTTATTGTTTGAGGTATAGGATGTGAATGAGAAAGTCTTTGTGTGGTAATCAGAATGGCTTCAGTTTTATCATCATTCATCTGCAGCTTGTTACATGTCATCCATGATTTCACATCGGAAATACACCTCTCTACACCTTGGATGGTAGCGTCAACTTCAGTTGGGTGGCTCGATTTGTATATTTGGGTGTCATCAGCGTACAATTGGTGAGACACTGGATGACGATCTATGACACTTGAGAGCGGCTGAGTGTATATAATGAACAGAACAGGTCCAAGAACAGAACCCTGTGGAACGCCAAAACATAGATCAACTGGGCTGGAGTGTTTTCCATTTGCGGACACAATTTGTGTCCTGTTGGCCAAATAGGACTTGAACCATAGTAAGGCTGTATCGTGAATGCCAAATACATGATGGAGACGGTGAAGCAATATATCATGGTCTATTGTATCAAATGCTGCAGACAAGTCAAGGAGTGTGGACTGTAATCTTTCCACTATCCAAAGCAGAGAGAAGGTCGCTAACTACTTTCAGAAGGGTAGTTTCGGTACTGTGGTGAGGGCGATATGCAGACTGTACATCGCTAAAAAGGCTGTTTGAATTCAGATGAGATACAAGTTGGGATAGAACAACTTTTTCTAAGATTTTTGACATGAATGGGAGGTTAGAAACAGGGCGGTAGTTCTTTAAATCGTTTTGGTCAAGTGTTGGTTTCTTCAGCAGAGGCTATACAATGGCAGTTTAAAAAAATGATGGGAATTCCGCGGATGAGAGAGAAGTATTAATAACATCAGTTAGTGAAGGCAATATTGGATCTAAGCACTCAAGTAGCAGTGATGTCGGAATCGGATCAAGTTCACATGACTTTAGGGCACTCTTCATCATGATTGTACACACTAAATCCATAGAGACCGGTTCAAATGCTGCTAACGGTTGCCGCTGAAATTCTGTATCGCAACTGTATGGTGACGACGACTCAATTGAAATTATGTTGTCAAGCTTATCTCTAATGGTTTGTACTTTGTCACGGAAGAAATTTGCAAACTGGTCCGGAAGGTCGACTGGAGAGAAGGTAGTTGGAAGTGGTGTACATATGTTCCTTGACATTAGCTGGTTAGCAATCTCGAAGAGCTCTTTGCAGCTGGAACTTTCAGTGATCTTAGTACTGTAGTGGCTGATTTCGCTGCATGGACTATGTTTGTGACATTTGTCTTAGTGGCTTCATAGATTTGCTTATGAATAGTGAGTCTGGTGGAAACCCAAAGCCATTCAGCCTTACGGCGGTCTCTTTTAGTAGTGCGAAGCTGGTCCCTAACACAGCTATACCACGGAGAACACTTTTTAATTGATACTCTGCACTTGGTTGCTGGGGCATGTTTGTCAAGCATTGAACGCAGGCAGTTATCAAGTTGTTCTGCTGTAGGAGGTAGCAAAGTTGTAAGGATTGCTTGGATGTCATGCATTAGTTGAGTTCCTTTTATCATACGGAGGTTTCTCTTAGTAGCAAATAAAGGTGGAGGGTTAGGGACTGATACGTCAAGATGGCATATAATGCAGAGGTGATCTGATGCAAGTTCGTGGGACACCAGGGAGGACTGTAGAATATTATCATCAGGTCTATAAAGAATCCAGTCTAAAATGTGACCATGTTTATGGGTGGGTTGGCTAACTGACTGTTTGAGGTTGAAAACGTGAATGGAATCTAGCAGTTTTGATGTGTATGGGTTTCCAGGACAGTCAAAGTGAAAGTTGAAATCTCCAAGAATAATCAGGTTGCCACCTCTCGAATTTCCGTACTCTAGGAGATTCGGAAACTGCTCCAAAAAGAGAGATTCAGTCAGCTTGTTTTTTCTACTAGGAGGAGGGCGGTAGAGGCCGAAAAAATTGTCTGACCTTTGTTCCAGTGCGAGTGTGGTTTGGACTAGTTCAAACGATGTGTGGTTGAAATTGAATGTTGTAGTGTGATTGAGACGGTTGATCATGGAGTTCTTTGCGATGATCGCAATTCCACCTCCGCGGGAGTGGCGGGGGAACGACTTGATGGAGTAACTGGGGGGTGTTAGATCCGCGCACTTGGGCTCATCGCCTGATGTTTTTAGCCATGTTTCTGTCAGATATCCTCTATTTATCACTATTAGACAATGATAAAGAGCTTATATGATTGACGTTGTGAATATAATAACTGTAATAAAAAGATGGACAATAGATCTATTAACGCCCCTCATTACATGTTGATTGTTCATGTGAGTTATAATGCTCAATAGACGGACGTTAGTTTGCTAACATTTTTAAACCACTACATACCTGACTTTGACATAAAATGCCCCACAGAAATTAGGTATTGTATATAAAGAAGTGCTTTTCACAAAAGCACTACCATCATTACACACATACAAAATTCAAGTCAAATCAGCAATAAAATACGGTCTAGGACGAATGTACGCGTGTTCCCGTCTTACAATGAAAGTATCGTAATTTAGCAAACCATTAACATTACAGTGTCTGGGAATGGAATTAGAGGTAGCAAGAAATGCACGTACATATAATAAACCCAAGTGCTTTCTTACCCGTGCCATTGGCCAGTTAGGGTGCATTTTGTATTCTATGTTAGGAATTCTTTATCTGTTGTGTAACTTTTAGAGACTTTTACTTACAGCATCAATTTTTAGTAACATGGAGTTCTAAAACAGGTTTCCTAGGAAAACTTTGTGAAAGGTTGTGTAATGCATTTTGCATCTAAGGCTTGTCTCCAAAGATCTGTCATAAATTAGAAAACACAAATGTATGACTAAAAAGTATCGACTTTCACAAAGTGAATGAGATGATTGCAATTATTTAAATTATCAGAAAAAATACAATTTAGTGACTATTGTTTAACGAGATTATTGCATTTTCACATATTTTGTAAGACCGGGTAGATGAACCCCGAAGAAAGCCGCACCACTAAAAGTGGTTAGATGGTCACAATCCGATAAGTTGGTTTCTTGCTCCTGTAACATATAGATTAATTTATGATATTTTTATGCTTTTTCCTCATTTTAAATCCCTTAACTACCTGTTTTTATAAGGGTTGATCTCTCTTAGCCTCGGGTACAACGACCCAGATGGTCGAAAACACTTTTTCTTTTAATGATTAACAAATTGTAAAACTTGAAATGTCACAATCGCTGAGAGGGACAGTTTGGTATCTCAATTGTAGAGAAAATTGAAAACTTTGAAGAAAAAGTGGGTTCCAAGATTTACTCCCTTTTCTAAGGTAGTCTTTGTACATGTACACCTTTCATACAAACATTTGTCGGATATGCTCTTCTAAACGAGGAAAGAAAATGTAACCGATGTTATGGAAGCATGTGCACATTTAATGACGTAGAGTATATTTAAAAAAAATTTATAAAGTATTGTATATAGACTAGGAGCATATGCATCCATCCCAGTCTACCTCCTTCTGCAAGAGTAATGATGCAATTTGCACTGTAATTCATTTAAAATAGGGTATACATTATATATTGATATAGGAACCAAAATACTTTGTTTTATATATATCAGGCATTTGTATATATCAATCACTTTAGTGGGTGGGTAGGATTTATTATTTTGTATAACATTTTCTTGGTTTATAATTACAGCACGCATCCAAACTGAAACGAATTCCTCTATATCTTCAAAGGATAATTGCGAGACTAGTATGATTTTGCAAGAAATGTTCAGGATAAATGCTTTTGGCTATGACTACTCATTACGAAATAAAAGCTTATTTTAGGTCACATACAGCTAGTTTTTTGTTCGAGCTACGGAACAACCATATGCGTGGTGGAATATTAAATACCGTATTTCAAAAAATGTAGGTTGTTGATTGGTTGAAAATAATAACTGGAGTTTGAATCGTAATTTTGTTAGGAAGAAGACCACGTATAAATAAACTGTATGCCATACGAGGCTTAAAACTAAAACCATTTTCATTTTAACGTCTTCATTGCACATATACTCCCGGATCTCACCAGAGCGGACTTTGATAAGTAGGCAGATACAAGGGAATATTTCTCGAAAAATAAGCCACGCATCATATCTCTTTCATCGTTTTACAAGTTTACCGTCTAATAGATATTGCATGAGATATAAGCGTATTTTTACCCCGTAATATTACGGGCTAGGGGAATTGATTTAGTTGTATGTGCCCATATATACCACGCAAAGCTTCATTACAATTACTTTCTATCGCATTGTCCTCCTAGAATAAATAATTATGACGGCTATCTGCACAGCTATTCTGCAGATGAAAACCATATATTTATTTACTTATAGCATGAAGATAGCAATAGCCCTCAGTGATCTCCCCAGAAATTTTCGATAGCATCGGGGTACGCGTGTTTGGGTCATAAAATGTTTTACAAAGCGCGTGTTAACGTCATAAAAGTGAAACAAATTAATATAAAGGAAATAAAAAGAAGAGCATATATTTACATAGCATTTTTTATTTACCTAAGTTATAACAGTAACAACAATGCATATATCATTTATTTCTTAATTTAAATAAATGATATTTGTCTTTTCTTCATTTCACCATATACACTGACTGCAACATCACAATTAAAGTCTTTTAAGCGTTGTCCTTCAGTACTGATTGTCATCAGGTAGTTCAGTACCCTCTGTGACAACCTGTTCCTTAAAACACTCTTAATTATATTCATTGAGGAGAATGACCTTTCACAATCTGAAAAAATGGAACATAAAATTTATTAATGGATGTACAAAAAAGAGACAAATATACTTGAATCCTAATTAAGTTAATTACCATGGAAAAATTCTTCAGGTACAATTTACACAGCATACCTGCAAAATATATATGTAATTACATAGTCTTATTTTCAAGAATTTGATATAGACCGGGTGGAATAAACTTTTGAGGTCATGACTTCACTGAATAATAAGTAAGAATATGGATGAAATTATTTTAGTTATATTTATAAAGGAATACTTTTTATTTATATCTTTTCAAAAGAGGTAAAACTGGAAGGTAAAAATTGTTCCGTTTATTACTTGGATAGACAGAAAAGAGAAATGAGAAATTAATAGGGCAGCACTCACTTAAGTTAGCAATATGGAAAACTTAACATCCGATCCAGCAATTTCCACCCAAGGGAATAACGTCTTTCATTCATTATTAAATACCGTCCTTCGTTTCTTGATATCATTCTTTTTGGAAATCATGCTGGCACTATTCGTGACGCCAATTTCTGATTCTCGTAACCAGGCCAACACGGGGCTAGCCGGGCGCTGGGTAATTTTTCGTTTCTTGGAAGGTGGTGTGTTTATTTTTCACAATAATTTTTAATTTAATCGGTATAACTGCTTTGGCTGTTAATGAAAACGACTGACATATATATAACACACTACAGTAGACTCCATTGTTGCTGGCCAATCACGTGACTAGGTGCAGACGAAACCCTCACCAAAGGTCGCGCACCGGCGGTCACGCAAGCCATAATAATGGTTAAGGGAGTGAGCAATTATCCTGGATTATCTTAATAAAATACCCCAGAAGAGGTAAGAACAGGTGTCATTTGAGTGGGGCTTTGAATTATGTGACAGGATGTTTGTTTAACAAATTAATTTTATAAGGGTAGTGGGAAACATCAAAGCGTAGCGGCACAAGAGCATAGCGTAGCGGCAGGTTCTAAAGCGTCGGGGTTGTCGGAGTTTGAAACGATAGCGTAGTGGGCCCGCTACGGTAAAAGGCCCTCGGGAGAACACTGGCCCTACATTTGTATATTTTTCGTCAGTTTGTCCTCCATTTTATGTTTAACTTTTTCTCAATATATAAATGTACTTAAGTGCTAAAGTATGAGATTTCGAGATTATATCTTTTAGCTTCATTTCTGAGCTTTTAATTGGATGCTGAAGCCCTTATTTAATCATGACGATCTTTCTAAACAAGTTTTGCAGCTATATCACAACAACGTTCCCTCCTGTCAAAAGTGACGCTGGGGTCATTTTCAGTATAAATAACACTAGTCTACAATGTTTTAGAAGTCGTCTCCTTCAGAGATAAAATGTGCTATTTATTAGGGATTTTGTTGTGCTGAATTCAAATATGACAATTAAAACAACTGATTGGATACTGTTTCCAAGATATTTAAGTTTTTACATTGTACATTGTGTACATAGTAGAGTTTTAATCATAAATTGCAAACCTAGGTCTTTTCATGTGTTTATGGTTGCTTTACATGATAATATTTCACTTGTCCTGTTTATGTAACACTTTAAAAAACAGCAAAAGTGTTATATAAATAAAAAATATATTGAAACAAAAGTCAAAAAACTATTATGTATATAAAAGTACATAGTTTAGTCCTTATTCAGTGTCTACTCGGCGCTTCTTGGTTTGTCTCTTGTATTCATTAAATCGAGCATCTCTTGTCACTGTCTAGCAATAGTCTGCAAGCATTGATGAGCTCCATTTGCCCTGAGAGCTTTTCTCCATTGTTGCAATGTCCTGGTGAAATCGCTCGCCGTGCTCGTCGCTCACTGCTCCGCAGTTCGGTGGAAAAAAAGCTAGATGAGAGTGCAAAAAATGTATCTTTAGTGACATGTTGCGACCAAGGCTTTTGTATGGCTTGAGGAGGTTTTCCACCAACTCCCTGTAGTTGTCTGCCTTGTTGTTTCCGAGAAAATGTGTTGCCACCAACTGGAAGGCTTTCCATGCCGTCTTTTTCTTGCCACGCAGTGCACGGTGAAACGAATCATCTCGAAGTTAACGAATCTGATTAACAACAAAGACACCTTCCTTTATCTTAGCTTCACATAACCTTGGAAATTTTCCACGGAGGTACTTGAAAGCTGCTTGTGTTTTGTCCATGGCCTTGACAAAGTTCTTCATCAGACCCAGCTTGAGATGAAAGGGTGGTAACAAAATCATCCTTAGGTGTTGTTCAGAGGAGGAGGATGGAAGAAAATATGGATCATGTGACATGGATGGTTCAGGAGTAGAAGTTTCATCATCTTCCTCTTCCTCGTCTGACTCAAGTGAGAATGATTCTGGTGCATCAGGAACCGGCAGTCAATCCCCGTATGTTTACTGGGCGTATCGCTGATGGAATGTTTGGATAATGCACAGTCCACTTCTTTTCTTTGACACACCTTTCCCAACTGGAGGCACCACGCAGAAGTAACAATTGCTGATATGATCTGTTGGCTCTCTCCAAATCATTGGCACTGCAAAAGGCATAGATTTCCTTTTCCTGTTCAACCACTGGCGAAGATTTGTTGCACAAGTGTTGCAGTATATGTGTGGGGTCCACCTCTTGTCCTGATCTCCAATTTTGCTGCCAAAATGAAGGTGAGAGGCTTTCTTAACTATAGTGGTTATACTGCGCGTTTGTGATGCAAACGTCACTTCAACACAAACATAGCAGAAGGTATCTGCATTGTTCACACAAGTACGAGGCACCTCTGCTCACTTTGGCTGAACTGAAATGTGTCCCTTTGCAAAATCAAACACTGACAAATAAGAGAGCACGACACTGTATGATTTGTAGAGCTGATATAGGGCAATTTCTTCAGCAGAGTGATGTAAGCTTAGTTATGATTGCATCATCCATGACTTCTAGGAATAACATGATGCAATTCATATCATGTATGACACAATACCAGCTTCAGATTGCATCATTCATTGTTTTGCCTAAAAAGCAAGTAATGTGCAAACCCAGTCATAGATTTATTCATAGATCCAGTCAAAGATGTATTTTAATCATTTCTGGTTTAAATTGAGATCCCTTCCCTTTTATAACTCACTTATCGTCCGCCATTCCCAAGTCAAGGGTCGTATATACTGACCCAGTATTATATCTTTAAAACTAGAGCCAATCAACAATTTCGCATCAATTTCGTTCTCAGTGACCCAGAATTAGTTAAGTTTGACAACATTTATTGCGGAAGCATTTTGGCTGTAGACCAGTGTAACATTACAGAAATGATACTCCAGTCATGTTTCGTTTTTAGGTATTAAATGTTTATAACTCCTTTGTTGAAAACAAATAATGAGTTCCCAGCTCCTCTTAAGCCGTACACCTCACATCTCATATGTCATCTTGTTGATCAGATGATGTACAAAGTTACATTGTGAAACTTTTTTCTGTGTGTACATGTGTGGCTTCTGTAGACACACAAAATCAAGCGTCGCATAGCATATGAAATTTATATTTTATCATGTAAAAATACAAAAATATAAAATAAGTAGAAATTAGGATTTGACTTTTCACATCTTCCCCCCCCCCCCAGTAGGGAGGGATTCATGAAAAAAGGCAGTCTACACTAATATTAAATGCGCCAAGTTTTATCAAATTCCCACAGGTAGTTTTAAATTATGGGCTTCATGTGACGCCCCTGGCGAAGACAACAACAACGACGGGCTATATTATGCTCGCCATGTCTCGCATTGTTCTCCGTAAAAGGCGAGATAAAAACATAATCTGTTTGTCCTTGAGCTAGGTTGTTACATCTTATTTCCCCACGTCAACACGAGGAGTATATTAATTTCTGAATTTCAGAGGGTATTTAATATTAATAATATTAAGCGCGTCGAATTTTATCAAATTCCTACAGGTAGTTTGGATTATGGGCTTCTTAAAATTAATTTGACGCCCCTGTGGACGACAACAACAACGACGGGATATATCATGCTCGCCATGTCTCGCATTGTTCTCCGTAAAAAGCGAGATAAAAACACAATCTGTTTGTCCTTGAGCTAGGTTTGTACCATCTTACTGCCACACGCCAAGACAAGGAGAATATTAATTTCAGAATTTCATGTGGTATTTCAGGCATTTTGTTGAAAATGTACCCGAGAGCCATATAAGAAAGGACACCTGACTGACTGAAGTGACACGTTAATATATCGGTGCAGAACTAATGATTGTCTCATGACTGTGTAAGGTTTTTATTACAGCAGTTTCAAATATATCAAGACATGGAAATATATCAAGATATGGAGGGGGCAAATTCACAATACCCTAATGGCTAATGAATAGAGTGGTACTGAAATAGCCAACAAAATATCAGCACTATAAAAGAGACCGACGAAAAGAGAAATAAATACATTCAACGGGATTTGTTCAAACAGAGGTTCACAAACTTATTTTGTGTCTTTCAAAGAGGCTGAAAACGAAAGAATATGCGTACTGGGATCAACAGTGCATATTATTCAAGACTATTTTTTAATTTACCAATTGAAAACAGGACAAACAGCGAGTTTGATGATTTAGAGACTGACAGGGAAAACATTTCTTTTTTGTTAAATATCTGAAAGATCTGAAACATTCAATCACATTTGGAACAGATACAGAAAGGCTTGAACAATGAAATCCAACAAAATGATCCAGATATGTAATTAATTGTTTTAGGATAAATAAATCTGATTTAAACAAAACGATAATAACCTACAGCCAAAAATTGCCATTTAATATAAATATAGGAATAGGGCCTTGGACATTTTTAAGTCTGAAACTACACCTCAAATATTAGCTGCTCATTAATTATGCTCCATCAAGTTTTCTGAATAAAATGACATCAAATAAATCATTCAAAGCAATATTTCATTCAAATCAGAAAATTATTCTTGGACACAAATCTTGTCAACTTCAATACTGAACCTTTAAGAGTTTGGGACTTTCATGTATATTTAAAGGGGATTAGTGGTAAATGGCAAATGTGTCGCCTTTTCATTAGACGTAAAAAGTAACCTGAACCCAATCTTTGCAGTGCAGGAAGAGGTTAACGATGAGGTGATTCGCAATTTGGGTATAATGCTTGTGATATACAATAGCATTTCTTATGAAAATGATAATCTTATCAATTTGAATGACTACAACATTGTAATGAAGTTCAAATATTGGCGGTTACCTGATTTGGTTATTACAAAAAGGAGTGAACAAGGCATTATAAATGTTAAATTGGTAAAATTGAGATCAGGGTTGCTTAATGCACAAAATATTTCTACTGAAGCTGTACAGCTCGCTACTTGTGGCAAAAAGTTTAGAATACAATTAGATTTTCAGATTCTTACAGATCGTTGTTCACCGTATCTTTGTACTATTCCACATAAATTTAGAATTTTAGATTCAACATAACACTTGCAAAAGTCTCTGAAGTATAAAAAGGTAGTAACCAATACTACAAACTGGAATACGCCTGTTTACAGTTTGATATGATAACTTTGGAATCAATAGCACAATCAGATTATGACAAACGCAAAACTGGGATAGCTTTTGTTTACGACTACATTACTTGTGAAAGAATCATTGGCATTGCAGTCAAGAGAATTCTAACGAACTTCACATAGGATTTTTCTTGAACGTACTTGAAAGGTGTTTTCATACTGTGCAGAAAGTGGAGAAAGTAATCTAGAAAAGTTTGAAAACTCAGCACTAGAAGAATCAATAACACAATCAGATTATGACAATGTAAGGTCTGCTAATTACGAGCATTATCAATAGAGGCACCAGGTTTCAAAAGCTGCAAAGTACTTTTTGATGAACAGCAAAAGCATGGAACATGAGTCTAGTAACCTAGGAATTTGTGGAATGTCTAATTCTACTAAAACATGTTTGCGCTGAATCTGAATGATACTGAATACAATAACTTGTTTGTCTCATCGTTACTGTCTGTTCAGAGTTTCCTATCCAAAAGACTTGCAGCAGAGAGGTTACTCATCGATGATGCTGATGGATCATAAAGATAACTTGGGTAAATGGTCAGAGTTATTGTTTGATGTCTATCAAGGATTTAATATTGTGTTGTTTGTTTGATGATATTGCAAAATTGATGGTGTAAACCAGGAAGCAAATAAAACTAAACAAGCTATTTTATCGGTGCTAAATATTTTTGAAATATCAGTATTTGTGACTGAAGCAAAATACAAGTCTGTAATCAAACGCGTTTTTTTGGTGTGTTTTATATCAAGAACCAAAATGCAATGGAATCTGTGTTTGAAGAGAACCATGCTATTCCGGATGAAAAATGAAAGTAAAAATTCAAATGCTTTCGAACGGAATAAAATATATAAAAGTTGTTGAGACTTAAATTTCCTTTTCAATTCAAGATGCTTACTCGTCGGTAAGGTAATGTATTTAGGCAACAACTATATGCTTATCATTATCACATACTTTATTTTGATGTTATCCATCTGATTATTCTATCATCTTAATAAGTTTATTTCTTGTTAATTTTCCTTTTGATTAGATAAACAATTTCAATACATTTCGGATGTTAAATATTGTATACTCAGCAAACTTTATTTTCCTTTTTTAGAGTGTGTTGTTAATGAATTAAAATTATGACCCTAACTTATGAAACTCTTTAATTGAAACGCCATTTAGCTCATCTTTAAAAAGTTCAGGAATTTTATGATTCGTTTGCGATAATCAAAATATGTTATCCCTTAGATGGTCACCTGTATCATAGAACTTGATGTTATGATTCATTTAACCGTAAATATTATCTGTCTGAACATACATACACAATGAATCTGGATCAATCATGAGTTGTCTCATTCTATCAGAGTATTTTTGACACCACTGGCTGTAGTAAAATTCGTAAATTAGGTATTGGGGTAATTTTAAGACTTTAATCCACCATAAAGCGGTTTTGCTAATTTGATTTTCTTGTTTTTCAGACTGATTAACAAAACGTCGTAGTCAATAATGGTTTTCTGGCAAATGCTACTATCATTCAGGTATTTGGATTTTTCTGTCTCTACATATTTTAACAGCTGTTCTTTTTTGTGATGTTTTTATTTGTTTACTAGACACTATTATTCATTAGATTGAAGACACTATTATTCATTAGATTGAAGAAGATAATTCAAAATCATTTATTGCCTTTTGTCTGAAATTTCTATTCAGTTTAATATAATACTCAAGCCTTGTTTGTTATTCAAACATAACAACTCTCTACATCTTGTTTCAGTTTTAAACTCTGTTGTATATTAAGTAGTAAATTTTTGTAGCGATTGACGCAATTTTCTTTATTTTTCAAGGTAGATAGTAGTTTTGGCACCGTTGATTTGTACCTATGTAATGATCAGTCGTCTTCGTTAAAAAAGAGATAAACCACTATCATTTGGAGTTAATTTCTCTTGAGATAACGAGTAGTTGTTGAAATAGGCATGCACGCGTAATGAAATCTCAAAATTCACGTCTCAAATGCATCACATATCAAAGACATCTGGTATTTAAAAACAATGTGTGCTCCCATATAATTTGTTGATCATTTATCAATCCGTTTTGTTTTACCTGCATACATCGGCACATTGTACATGTATAGAGGTTGTCAACATTTAGGTAAATTTGCATCATCTTTAATCTGGTAGCACTGCAATATTGACCAGGACCTAGTTTGTAATTTTTCACACAGGCACTTTTGAACTCCTCAAAAATGTCACACAGGATGAGCGTATCTTTCTTTACATAATCCTCACGTAGATCCCCAAATGTTTATCAGACTGAAATCTTACAAAACATTCTGAACATATTAAAAATATTCATTTGATATGTTTTAATCATTTAAACTGTAATTAACCGTTACATTGGGTGGTATAGTGGCTTCATTAAACGTTTCAAAGCATTAATTTGAATTTAATTTTGCATGTTTTTGAATGGATAAATGTCTAGCCTCAAATATTTACGTTCAAGTCTATAAAATGTAAATGTCCTTGTAAATAGTTCATCACTTATTTTTGTAGCCAGCTATTCCATAAGCTGTTATTTCTTTTCCATCTTTCAAACACTTTTCAACCAGGAACTCCTTGCACAATGAAATGTATTTGTCTTCATTGTCCAGCATGATTTTTACTTCCTCATCTGGGTCATTATTGTACACCCGCCACAAAGTGGAGCGTATTATCTTATAACATTGTCCGTCCGTCTGTCACAATAACTAGAATTTTTCAATGTGTACTGTTATTAATCTTAGTGGATAGCTTGTTACTGAGGTAAGAAAAAACCTGTCGCTTTTGGGGTTAAAATGTCAAAGGACAACGTCACTGTTACTGAAAGAAGAAACATAATTTCAGCAAAATAACTTTTGGTTCTACATTACAGACCTGGACCAAATTTTGTGGATGTCTTGCACTTGTTGCAAGACAGAAGATTCTTGATTTTGGGGCCAAGAGGTCAAAGGTCCTGTGGCTAAAAATGAAATATTTCAGCTCTCGGCCATCTAACATCACCGACGTTTGTGGATGACTTACACTTTGGGTAAGAAAGAACTCTGGTGACTGTGGAGTCGAAAGGAAACTGGTTATGGTCACTGTGAAGGAACGAAGAAAAATGTTTAATGCGTAATAACTTTAGTTCTAGACCATGTGCCTTGATCAAAGTTTTCATGTGGCTTGCACTTTAAATAAAGTATAAGTCCTTTGATCTTGGGGTCAAAGGATCTAATTTCAAGGTCATTGCGACACAAAGAAATATATATTTTCAGAATAGCATTTGCTCTAGGGTAAGTTCATTGACTAGAACATTGTGGATGGCTTGCACTTCGTGTAATATACATATTTATATAATTTTGTGTTTTAACGTCAAAGGTCTCGAGAGCATTAACTCTAATAGAAAATAATGGATTCTGGATGTTAAGTTTAGTTCAAGATAGCGTACCTTCATTAATGGTAAGGGTAATTGGGACTCGAGGTCAATAATCTCAAGGTTCAACCATGCCTTATTTGCGCCTTCATAGAGAACTCTTAAACACGTATACCGTGCCTTTCTCGATAGCCTTGTTAACTAATACTTTAATAAACCGATGTCTGTTATAACCAAAACAGTTATGAATGAACAATGGTATTTAGTTTGGGTATTTGTAATTCAAATTATATTCGTTATGCGCTGGACCTCAATATTTATTTGTTAAATGGTCATGATATCGATCTTTATCTTCAGTTATTTTCTTTTACTCACAGATGTAACATATATTTATTTGATTAATTTTTGTTCCTCATTATTGTGAACACAATATTCTTTTTTTTTTTTTCTTAGTTCTTTATGCGCTGTTTTTGCGATTTTATTCAGCACATTGTCAAATACTATAATACATTTTGCTACTCTGTAAACTTCTGGTTTATATCTCTTGTGGGTTGATTTAAAGTACAAACACAACCTTGATGGTATATGCTTGTGCACTTTAACTGTCAGGATTATACCAGATTGTACACATTGTTCTTGAAATGATTGCTCAGTTCAAGTTTCTACCTAAGGCACGATTATACTTTCAAAATCGCAACAAATAACATTTGGAATTTAATAGTTGTTGATAAGTTTGAATGCTACAACTGCGCACACTTCAGTTATTATATCTATCGAGTTATCTACATTGTAACATAGTCTTTTGTGTTTTGATGGTTTTTCTGGAGTTCTGAAAATATTCAAGCACGTTTAACGAGATATTTCTGTCTGTGATGTCTATTCGTCTGTCATGATACCTATCTTGAAACGTCAATTATTCCAACATAATGGCACCTTCTATCATTAGGGTCGTGACTACCACCATATTGGAGTATGATTAACATGTGAACATACCTTCCCTACCCATTTTCGTTAGTCCAACATGTTTGATGTAGCATGGTTTAACTATTTCATACATTTTTACAGATATATCAGATCCATTTAAAATATCTTAACGTCCTGTATTTTTATACCAGACATGTATCACACCAATGATATTACCTATTTGAATAGGATTTTGATGGTCAATATACATGATCACTTGTTGTGTTTAACACATATTCAACAAGATATAGAAACACACTCGGTCATTTTTTTCACATTAAGAAGAGTTGTTCTGTTCTAAACATATTCAGACAAATTTATGTATGAGCATCCTCTGAGCGGTTATGTATGAGCATCCTCTTAGTGGGGGTAGTTATATCGGAATTGCAGTTCTAAATATCCCCAGAGGAAGCCACTTTCTTACGTGTACTGTGTTAAATATACAATTCTGTCAAACATCCATTTTGATCTTTTGATTATTTCCTGTCCAAATATGGTATTTAACTATCAGATAATCGTCAAATAATATTAATCATTCCACCGTCATTAAATATGTTAATAGACCCGGTTCTGTAACATAAATGTCTTCTCTCACCTTCTTTGTGTTCTTGAATTCTGATCGTTAAGTCTAGCGGAGCTTTCACAGAACCAAATTATCAAATGTTTAGAATGATTATCTCCTTCAAATATGGAAAAGTCATGCAAATCTGTATATTGTTCAGCCGTAAAATTTTACTCATTTGAATTTCTTTTAAATGACTCGACAAATCTTTCCATTAGAATTCTATATAAACTGTCTATTCATCCTCTTTACAATTATTTTCTCATTTGAAGACCCATTGAAGGGGATTGTATTTGCTTCTCACTTCTTTTGGTATCGGTGCATCTAGTATTCATTTTAATTTATTTAACTAGAGTAGATCATTATATAGTTTGCAATGTCTTGTCTTTCCTTAACATTTAAACTTTGATCGTTATCATAATTATTTGCTAAATGCCCTGCTTAGTGGGGGTAGTTATATCGGAATTGCAGTTCTAAATATCCCCAGAGGAAGCCACTTTCTTACAACAGATCTTTATCAACTCTTTGAGATCAACCTTTGTGCTCCGTAAATTATGTATTTTCTTAGGTCCTTTTTCTAACAGTGTTACTATAATGTCACGCTGCTTCTTGTGCTTAAGTTCCACATGAGACCATCTCCTCCTTGGAGTATTTCTGACTTCTTAGGGCGCATATTTTGCGTTGACATGGTAACGTTGGTTCAGTTGTATTTTATTTATTTCTTTATTTTGCTATTATATCACTCGACTCTCATGCCTGAACCACACACAAGACCAGCTCCTCCCTGCACTCTTTCTAACCTCCTAGGGTACTCCACACGTTCACATATCTGACCTTTTTAAGCCTTTAGTAATCGTAGACCTTATATTAATTTTCATTGCAGAGTGTAATTGTTCCACTTTTATTATGTAGTGACTGCTATAGACAGTGACGTGACTCTCAATTATATAATAAATAGTTTCACCTGCGACCAGAACCTAAAACACAGAACGTTAGATCTGTACAATCCCGCGCGATACTACAAACCAAGAGGATTCAGTTACTTACACGGTAAACTATAGAACTCTGCGTAATTACTGGCGTTCAAATATCACGGCAGTAGGAAATACCTGAGATAGTGATATTCACTTTAATAAATCAGATTTGGTGATCTTTTAGTGCCATAGATTTAGCATGTTATCATCATCTCCATTTATTTTAGTAATAATTCAAATAGATGGATAGTATTTCTGCTGTATAGGGTCTGCAACAGTTGTTGCACTGAACCCATTACCGCACGACTGATAATTGTTCTAGATTTTATGCAGTATAGTTTAAACTAGTAAATGGAAACAATAACATGTAATGCAGGTTATTTTTTGTGTCTGCAACTAGCAAAAATACTGCATAAAACGTATAGCAATTATTAATAGTGCAGTAAGTGGTTCTATGGGTCACAATCTATAGTGAAAATCATTTGTTGTCAAATAATGCCTAATCTTAATGGGTCCAAGGAAGATTAATTTTTGTAAAATATGCCATCGAGTCATATAGCTGCGATAGAGTAGAGGACATATAGACAAAACTGGAATTTGAATTTTTCGAAATTTCTCGATGTCTTTCAAATTTTACCTTGGTCCACACTTTTAATTTATCAACTACTTGCACAAACTACTACAGTTGGAATAAAAGACCATGGCGATTTTGAACATTTCTCCTATATGTAAATCTTACAGCTTAACGAGATGGTGTTAAATGATAAATTCATGCGCTTGAAGGCTTGGTGGAGGAGATTTAATGACCCTTAAGGCACTCTCGGCATCAGACAAATAGGCAGAGAGGTGCTTATTGGCAACCCTAGGCACTTGTAGAGAGAAGCATCCTAAGTCTGAAATGCAGTAGTTACTACGTAACACATTCATGTGACCGGTCATTCAGACAACTGCCTTGATACTGTGACCGGTCATTCAGACAACTGCATGGATATTGTGTTGCTTAGGTTGATAGATCCATATCGGATCTTCATCATATTTAATACGTATAATAGCTACTCCTGACAACACAAATGACGTTAGAACGTTATGCAAGCAAAAGGCGTGATGTCCGAGGCATCTGAAGTCGTATGCTGTTTTATGAAATGGAATCAATATTTGTCGACATAAGTCGAATTTTTCATTTGTGCTCGTTCGAAAGAAAATTTATGTTCAAGACCCCCCCCCCCAAAAAAAAACAACAAAAATAAAAAAAAAAAAAACATAAACTAATTAATTTAATTTGAAATGAATGCTATGTAAGATTTTTTATATACTTAATATGGAAAGTAGAGAATTCTGACGATTTTTTTTTTCATACACCAGTGGAAGTTTAAAATTTTCTAGTGAACTGAAATGATGCCTAAATTTTTTTATATGACATTATCATACAAAATATGTGATAATTTACTCCGTTTCGAATTTTAATAATAATTCACCAAATCCGCTATAGTTCCTGAATGTATATGAAGAAAGTGTCATTTTCAAACACTTGTGCCTAGACATAGACATTAGTGGGATGTCAAATCTTTCACATAAAGAGAATTAATATAATTAAATATTACTTGTGACTTTATTTGCCGATATTATTATTAATATTATTATTATTATCACACATTTCTACGGGATGAGCGACGGCGGTGGCAGTAACAATGTTAAAATGTAATTAAAAAGTTTTGAAAGTCAGAAACAGTGGTCGTACATAATGAACCAGATGGGGCACAAAGTATCGCGGAACTTGATATTATTATTATTATTAATCCAATTTTAATCCAATTTTATATTTAAAGCCGGCAATTTTTTACCATAAATATTACAGCGTGATCTATTCTGTTCGTGCTAGAAACTACAGCGTAATTTGTATCAAGCAAAGGGAGGTAGTCATGTGAGTCATGTTAATATATATTTCGTAACGATTGTTCACTTGCTTTGCATTCATGACCTTCGTGGCTTTTACGCATTCAAGATTTGTTATATGTATACTCGAAAGCTCTTGCTAGAATGTATCAGAAAATATTACAACAATGCACAGCTTAGGTGTTTATATATTTAAGGCTTTTGAACTGAGAAATAATATTCTATATCTAAACGACTAATGTTTGCTGAAGATGATGATGACAATGATTGCGACGATGATTGGTATTATTATTATTATTATTATTATTATTATTATTATTATTATTATTATTATTATTATATACACAAATAGGTGTAATTTATATGCAAAATAAATATATCTGAACTCTTGTTTTCCAGACGAATTTTTCTCCCAAATCCTCTTCGACAGAAGAATGTGTGCGTGCATGCGTGTGTGTATGCGAATGAAAGTATAGATTATGCATGATTGTCACTCTTTTGACACAGTTACAGTTTAGATTCTGCCTCCGAAGATGTCTGTATTTTCACTGCATATCATTGTAACCATGTTCATGTTTTGCACTCTATCCTAGTTTGTATCTTCACCGTCTGATTCGACGAATGGAAGAAAAGAAGGTCTTTGTCTTGTAAACCCATTCAACTTACAGAAATACTTGAGAAGAATTTCAGCATGAGCATCACAAATAAAACATTTCAGAAATGCAGTCTATACATTAGTACATGCATTTAGCATTTGCATAAACATAGTCATTGTTAAACTTTAGAAAACATTTTTAACATCATAGTCATACACCTAAATTTTACACACACACACACACACAAACACACCACACACACACACACACACACACACACACACACACACACACATATATATATATATATATATATATATATATATATATATATATATATATATATATATATATCAGACTTGACAAAGGAGGCTAACAGTGAAAGATAGGATCAATTCACGCAATATTTCTGAGGGTCCCTTCCAGAACTGATTTCCACAGAAGGTTGCAAAAATTGGGAATTATCTAAAATAAACAGAGATTTAATGAAGTAACCAAGATGGTACTTTGAAAACAAAAGTGATACGATACTTTTTGCCCGTACAGTTGATTTTTTGGCGTGATGTATTAGCATCCTAGAATTGACCTGGATTACAGCGTACTAGAAGAGACTCTGATTAGATAGATGCTATACTTGTTATACAAATGGACTTTCTATGTTTCAAATGCGCTGGCAGCCTTTGCTGTTTGAGTTGAGATGTATCCGGAAATTATGTAGGATAAAACTTTGCCTGCGAGTTGAGCTGAATCAGGATTACTCGGATAAAACTTTGCCTGTGAGTCGAGCTATAGTCGTATTACTCAGCATAAATTACATATCGCCAGCACCATTCAACGATCCAAATTATCTTAACTCATTCACGAATGTGAGACTTCTAATATATTACATCAACCCCCCTCCCAGAAAAAAAAAGAAAAAGAAACCAACCTTTATACAGTTATATATTTATTATTCATTAAAATCTAAGGGGAGAATCTGATAGGTGGTTTAATTTTTCTTCCTATTCTACCCTTTGTCCGACTTCGGGTTTCAAAATACAACATCGATGTGTCTTCCTCCTTTTGGAAAAGCCGCTAATTCCGGACGTTGCGCGTCATAGACATTAGACGATCCCCTGATTCCAGACGGTGTGCGTCACAGACATCGTTGGACACTCACCCAATTCCGGAATTTGTGCGTCATAAATATCACTGGACACGACACTCCTCTAATTTCAGACTTTGTGCGTCATTGACATCATTGGACACTCCCCTGATTCCGGACTGTGGGTATCGAAGGCATCGTTAGACACTACCCTGATTCCGGACTGTGTACGTCATAGGCATCATTGGACACTCCCCTGATTCCGGACTGGTATGTGTCACCGACATTAAGGCTTTGATAATCATCCAAATTTTAATCCGTTTCAGATTTGTCTGAGAATGGATTGGTGCTCTCTTATGGTTTGAGATAATCTCAATGGACGATTGTTACTTCTGCATAACTACTTTTTATTTGGTATGTAAGTATTTTTGTGAAATTTAATACTATCCTGTGATTCCTAAACCCAATTATTATCTTGCTCTTGGAGGTTTCCATTGCCATGCGATGTCTCCGACACGATATTCCTTATGTTTTTACATATTTTTCATGATATTTCTTCAACGTGCAAAGCTTGTTGCTAACTGGTCATGGATAAATTCATATGCCAATTGCATGGTACTTTTTACACAGTAAGCATAATCAACTGGGTATGTTGTAGCTTCGAAATGTTCAGAAGTATCAGAACAGATCTGGAGCACATTTAGAATTCTCTTGCGGGTGACTGACAACTAGCTGATGAAGGGGTGCGCTTATCTTACCAGTACGAGTTTTACGTCTTGCAGAGACACCAACGGGCGCTGTCAGCTCTATACCCAGACCAATATAATTTTTCTCTTTTAAGTCAAAAGTTTTTCTCCCTTCCCAAATGACCAGCAATTCTATTTATATGTAGGTGTCTGAATATGTGTCTTTGAACAACATTAGGGACAACCATTAAAACAAATTCTTGACATTATGATTACTTAACTCATTGCCTATACAAAAGGCAATCTTTCAACTTCAAACAATCCCACATTTGCAAACAATTCTTCGCGTTTAGGTCAAACCCCATGACCTGTGAACAAGAAGCCATCTCTGATGAGTCCCCCTATAGCCTAATAATAATCCCAGTTGTGTGATCTATGGTTTGTAGCTACCTTGGTTCATCCCTTCTCCAAGGCTCCAGCCAGTTACATCTCAGGTCAGATGCTTCCCCATTCCTTCCCCTCAACGCAGCTTCTCTATTCGGACAAACCGCATTATAATCTACAGACTACTGAGTTCCCCTGCGCTTATTTGGATCAAAGAACACGTCATCTACATTAGCGCTAGCTGAATCATCGTCCCTATGGAAAGATTCACCAGTTCTGAGAGTAGCTACCTTTCCCGCATCTACACTACAATGCGGACAGTAAGTTCGTTTGCATCTTCTATACTGTAATCTTGACATCCCATCTGCATTTCCGTTATCGGAGTGCCTACGGCGTTGGATTCCAAAAGTGCACGTGTCTGAAACAGTGAACGACCTGGGCACCATCCCTTTAGGTTCTTGAAAGTTATTTAGCCATCTTAACTAGCTAGGTTCAAACTTCGTCAAGAACAAAACTACTGCCAACAACTTGCGATATGTTGTACCACATGTTTACTGAATCTTCGAAGAAAATGTCTTCTTCTATAAGGCAAAAGCTTTTCTTTGTGTTTCGGATCTGGGATAACACGGCGCCTATCCAATACAAACTAACATCGTTGTCAATGGCCATTCACCCTTCTCGAACCGGGTATGCTAAATCAGGTGCAGTGGCAAGAAGGTTTTCCATATTGTTAAGAGCTCTTTCATCTTTGCCAGATTCTAAAGTTATATTGTTCAGAGTCAATCTCGCAAGAAGATTGGTAATTGTCACGAAATTTTAAATGAATCTCCGATAATAAGAAACGAATCCTTATAGATTCCAGAGTTCAGATACATTTGATGGTGTAGGCTAGTTATTTATGGCACTAATCATTTCAGGATTTCTTTTCCTAATTCCACATAATCAAGAAAATGAACTCCTTTTGTAAAAGTATCCACTTCTTCGTTTTTAACTTAGGAATTGCTCCACGTAACTGACTGAAAGTTAATCTCAAGTTTTTGCAAGCATGCTTTTAATTTTGTTTCCTACGATTTCTTTTGGTGCATTGGAAGCTGGAGCTTTGGGCATTTGATTGGTATGGCGTTACCGGTATAGATTTTGCGTCTGATTAAATTGGTTAACCCTAAAGTTCCATCCTCTTCTATACAAATGTCGGAATAATCTGAAACAGTATTCCTAAGTTTTATGCTATGTTCGGACGTTAAATGCTCTGACGCATTTTAAAACATTTTCTTGAGATTCCGAACGTTTTGAGGCTTTCTATTCAACATTCGAATGTTTTTCCGGGGTTTCAAGTGATCTTAGTACTAAAGCGATTTGTGCAAGACTAATGCAAACGTCTTTCTTCAAAAGCATCGGTTTGGGGGTAAAATTTACTACTGCTTTTGGCATTGGTACATTTTTGGCTGCTTTAAACGTATCTGCTTGTTCTAGCAGCGTGTTTTCCAAATTGTGAGTGGTCCCTTCTAATTTTCCTTCAGCGTTCAAAGGTATTTCAACGATTCTTCAATGGCTACTTGAGCGCATACATTGTGTCTCTCTATAACGTTAAGACCACTCGATTGCCGATAGTTGATAAATTCCGCTTTTCATGCTAAAAAGGCTTCTTTTTTTTTTCTTCAAGGAAATCAGTTCCTAAAATGCCCGATAAACCACCGAAATCTGCTGTAACTATGGATTCTTGACAACAACGTTTGTTTTTATTTTTAGCTGAAGATCTGCGTTACAGTACACCCTAACGAGTCGCCATCTGCGGTTTGCAAAGTGACCCCAACCACTTGACTGGTAGTTTTCCTCGCTTCCATTTCAAATTGATAGTTCTGAGAATTTGTATTGGCCTCTTGCGGATCTTTCATTCGCTTTATTGCGGCAATTTTGACTGATGTGTTCTGTCTTCCAACAACAATAACACCGTCTCGTCTCTTTGTCCTGCTGTTAATTTTGTCAAACCCACTTTTTCTTGTCTCTATTTCTTGAGATTCTATGGTTTTATTTAAACTACCTTCTGAAACATTGGCAATCGATTCTACCAATTTTACTCATTGCTAAAGAGCTTGTGATTTTTTTACGTTCTGCAGGAATGGACGGATACGTTCGTCCTGTTAGCCCGCCCCCCCCCCAAAAAAAAAATAAATATCAGAATCTATCTCAGTCTTCGTTTTCTTCCTATTCCAAAACTCACATTTCAAAATAATTTCCCCATTTCGTGGAAAGAATCTCGTTGCCATAACATTGTTTAAAACATTCATCGTTCGGCATCCCTTCTCGAGTTAACTCACAACTAATACATTGTGCGTGCCCATTTAAATCTAGTATCAATTGCTGGGCTTTCTTCACTTCTATCCATCCACTCCACCAAGCCTCTTGTTCAAAATGACTAATGTAGTCTGGCCATTCTTACACTCGCACCGTCAATTTTATAGGCATTTTGTTCTATGCGAATTCCAAACGGTATTATGTCAACAGGATTTTGTCTCTGATTTATTTTATTTTATTTATTTTGATCCTTGTATTGACATAAATTAAACGCTGAGCTATCACGTTGCCGCGCATTACATTTAACGATCATATGATCATCCTGCGTTTTTTATTGCGGAATGTGTCAGCCGCTCACATGATCTGCGGGTGTCGTATGCTGTGTAATGCCTTTGATTGTCATTTTTGTTACATTTCCTATATAGCAATGGGTTAGCGCCCTGTAAAGAATTCTCGTTTCAAGAAAGACACAATTTGTATTGTGAACCGTGTGGCAGAACGTGTTTGTGTTTGAAACACATTGTCCTGTGTACATCCTTAATTCTGCCTTGGTTCGTGAGAATTCCACAATTTTGAGGGGATGTTTCATAAATGGGTTCAAACTGGCGTTTCGTAGTTTATAGTTTCAGTGAACGAGATGGATGTTTGCAATGTTCCACTTGGAGATATTATGTACCTAATTTATAGGCATATGGATTTATATTGCATGAAAGTATTCCTCGACATCAAACAAATCATATAGTAATTCTGTTGGGGTTTAATGTCGGACCTTACCTTGACCCGCATACAATTTATTCACAGGAATTTAATTTGGATTCTCGTAATTTCCACGAGCGGAAGAAACGGTACGTTTATTCTTTTATCTTTAAAGTTATAAAATGTTTGACATATCTGTTTTTAGAGCTCTGCTCAGACTCACTCTCGATGCCTGCGGACTGACATTTCTATCATTACTGATTGTGTCATCACTTAGGTTTATATTATATTACAACAGTCAGGTGGTTTCTTACTAACTACAGTTGGTGAACTTTTATTCTCAAGCAAATTTTCCCCATTTTGGCTCCTAGCGTTTTTCACCTGTGTCTGGCAAAGGTGAGAGAAATCCAAATAAACATCTTCCTGAAGTGCAGAAAATCTCGCAGGCGACATTTTTTACTTTTGCAAGTTTCCACTAGATCTGCAATAACTTCTATAATAAAAATGGATAACTTTTTTCTTTTAAGCAATTTCGGACAAACACCTAAAATTTGTAAACGGATTTTCTCTGCTGATACAATGCAATATTTCGTGTTATAGTCACAAAAACCCGAATTGATACTTTACGTCACGGACAGACCGGTGAAAATCTGCATGCTTAAAAAACGTGATCTAAATAATGGAGCTGATTCGGATAAATAGATAAACAGATCTTTATTTAGAGAATGGAAACATGGTTCCAGCGAGGTACAAACTCTGCTCACCTATAAAGACGATATCGTTAAGTTCAGTCTGATTCAAATCGAGATAGAAAGTACAATATCTAAGTAATTACCTTTGATGAGCATTTTATATTGAAATTACTCTGTTTTGTGTGAAGTGCTAGATATAATCTATCAAACTATATCAAGGGATGTAGCCACTCTGGCTAATCATTTCCTCTCATAATTTGAATTTGAGTTAAGTACCTTTATATATCTTGGCTGGCGTTTCAAGGTCGAAAGGCCAGAGGAACTCACTATAGAAAGTGCCTTATTATAGGCCTTTTCTATAACCGATTTATCTCCCTTGAGATGGAAACTCATCAGCGCCGACTATCACTTGCAGGGACTATGCAATCAACAATGGCGTTCGTGGATAAAGGTATCTTTGAAGCGTGTGACTTTTTGAGCATACATGGATAACGCATATAAAGACAATTCTTCAAAAGGCAGGATGATATCTGGATAAATAGTCCCGGGAGGTTGACGTGCCATTTGGGGCATGCGCACTGAGTGGACAAAAAGAGTTCCAATTCAAGGGGAGTAACCGAGTTTACGAAAAGGCCTATTAGAAACACAAACTTTTCTTAATAATCGAGAGTGTGCAACATATAAGTGGCTTTGAAGGATGAAATCCCCAAATAAGCAACTTGCACCATTATTTTGAAAGCGAAGTGTAACTTTGTATTTTTGACATCATGATGTCTGACGTGATGTCTGACCCCAAAATTGATACATCTTGTGTCAGTTAAAAAATGACGTTGACGAACTGCATAGCTTAGTAAATCAAAATACTGTATTCGAGTCTTAGGCTGGTACAAGCGCCAAAGAGCCACAATCTAAAGCTGGTAATCTCACTACAGGCAGTCAATTCTCATATGCCCCAGAAGTTGAATTTGATTGTTCCATAAAGAATTACTGGCTTCATGCGATCCATACGTTCCTCCTTGTCGATTAGTGCACATTGCTCGACAACGTTTAGAACTGCGCGTATTCGGATTTGCATCTTGAAAGTAATATATTTGTTGAATAATGGTTGTCGTTCGGTCCATATCATCAATATATATTCTCAGCCCGAACGTCTGACAGTCAGCTTAAGATACCTTGTTACTGATTTGCACTAATTATTATCAGTTTTCTTCTTAACCATTAATTCAAGACCCGCATCTTAAATAAAAGCACTCCAGAGCCGCGAAAACAGTCAAAAATCAGCAATTGCCTTGTATCACACACATGGGCAGTTGTAGCGATTTTTCATGTATAAACCGATGGTCTACTTTTGACATAGGAAGCCCGACTTTTACTGTTGAGAGTAGCTATAAATTTACCGGCATGACGATATTATGTACTGGAAATCAGTGAACACACATGTATGTGTGACATTATTGTCAAAAATATATACCAATTGCTTCAGTCTTTTAATATATTTCCAACTTTTGTATGTTCTATGCTCACTTCATTCAATCGAATCACAAACTAAATATTAATCTTTTAAAAAACTTTTATCAAGCTAATATTTCAGGACTTTATTCACGTGTTGTAAATTGGAATGATGGTGATATATTGCGTTCATGATATTAATACATAAAACATAAACAGCGCATCTAATATTGATCTCAGGGTTGTCCAAGTAAAGTGTTCTCGCTATGGTCTGGTGGATCTTGTGTTGATGCCAGGCCATCTGCGTGACTTTCACGTTCAGCGAGAAACTACTCTCCTTACAGGTGTACAACACACCTGATCCAAAACGAAGACAAGCGTACTAAAGGGGGGGGGCGGACGGGGCGGTTGCCCCGGGCGCCAGAGGTCTTGGGCACCAAAACAGCTGATAATACTTCAGGCCTTCGTATTCTGGCCCTTTGGGCCATCATCGTCGCCCTGGGAGCCATTTACCGATTGTGCACCACTGGTGTTACATAATGTATCGTGCAATATACATAAGGACAAGTCGGTTAAATGAAAAAAATGTTGCATGTGTATTCTCTAAGCTACACAATAAGTGTGGGTGGGCACAAACTATGGGATTCATCAACACGGTTTTCAGTTTCAATATTGATATACTTTAAACTAGAACTAGCGAGAACATGATGATTACATCTTTAATTTCTGTAGAGAACTTACATGTGTACGAAACTCGGCAACTGAATAGCATAAATAATTGAAGCACACGTGTACTCACCAACAGCATTCATAAGTTACAATCCAAAGTAATTCCATGGAAAATGTGGACAAAGAAGTATAATAGTTAATCATCCCAGCATTGATCATGACTGCCGAATTCAATGCAAAACACCAATCTAAGAACACCAGAAGGAAAAATATAGAACAATTTCATAAGCATCAAATGTGTGTAGAAATCACTGAGCGGTGTTTATATAAATTAACAACTCCTAGAATTTTCTCTGCCTGATTTCATTCAAATCTAAACACTCAGTCCCTTGCTAATAAATTCACACAATCTTATACAGTAATATAAACACTGCTTCCGCGTTTTAGAGCGCTCAGACACCTCCCGAAACCGCCTATAACGCAGAGCAGGCGTGGATCTCACTTTTTTCTGATAAATTACAAAAATCATGATCATAATTGGCAATTGAAAGCTCGATATATCGCTAGTTTTATCGTTGAAGATGACAGTTATAGCGCGGAAGATTAGAATCAACAAAAACTTTTAAATAAGAAATCATATATTTTATAAGATTATCTTTAGCAAAGGTATCTTAATAATAAATATCACAATATACGACGAAATATGAGTGAATACAAATGTTGGGTAATGCCTGCTGGCGACAACCCTGTAAGAAATAAATACCGGTGTTAGAAGTTTTCTGATCGTATCATATATTATCTTCTTTGTTTTAATTCTGTTTCATTGTAATCATAATACCTGGGATATGCCCTCTTCCTTCAAACGTGAAAAGAGTCAATCACTTATCACGGCGATGCACACGAGCACTTAAGTGAGAACCCAATGAAACCTTACATAGCAGTTAAGCTAGATTTATTTTGTGAACTGTGAGAATTTAATTGTCCTTTGGTACGATGACATAAGATAATTAGCAGATTACGGTCTCAGTCGTGTACAATACATAAAGGATGCGGACATTTTTGATACTCCATATATTCCAACCACATTTACATATATTCTAAAGGAAACAAATTATGATGCAGATATATTTACTCATTGTTCATAGAAAATAAAGAATGTCCTTGTTCAAAGTAAGAAAGTGAGGTAATGAATGCGGATTTATAGGTAATGAATGCGGATTTATAGGTAATGAATGCGGATTTATAGCTAATGCGGATTTATAGGTAATGAATGCGGATTTATAGGTAATGAATGCGGATTTATAGGTAATGAATGCGGATTTATAGGTAATGAATGCGGATTTATAGGTAATGAATGCGGATTTATAGGTAATGCGGATTTATTGGTAATGAATGCGGATTTATAGGTAATGAATGCAGATTTATAGGTAATGAATGCGGATTTATAGGTAATGAATGCGGATTTATAGGTAATGCGGATTTATTGGTAATAAAAGCGATAAACTATGTTTATATTACCATGTATGCTTTCAATGTTTACGAACTTTCGATGGTTTAAAATAAAACTTGTACACAGAAGTTTGTCTACATATGCATTACAGATTAAAATTTGCATCTCTGATAAGAAAAAATGTTATTGTTGTAGAACATATCTTGAAACAATCACGCATTTAATATGACTTAGTGGGTCATTTGGATTGATATGTTTTGTGGATAGAGACCGAGCCTAAATATGTACATGAACTAAATTTGACCTGTAAAGAAGTAATATTTGGGGATATTAGATCTGAGAAAAGCAGACTTGACTTCGACTTTTATTTTACTGCGTGCAAAACAATGCATATTTAGGTGTAAAATAAATCAACAATATTTATATATTTGTCATTTTAAAGTTTTGATATCCTCGATTTACCAAACAAACAATTTATCACTTTGAACAATTGCAACAGGATCAATTCAATGAAAAATTGAGTTTGTACTTAAATGTAGAATCTAACCTTTAGCAGCAAGGCTATGTTTTAGTTCTGTTAGTATATTTCTTGAATATAGCAGCTCTCTCTTTCCTTTTTTAGTTCTTTGTTTAGTCCTTTGCTTCTTTCTCTCTCTCTCTCTCTCTTAAGCCTTATTCCTATAGAAAAATCGTTGTGATATCGTATGCTTTATCTAAATTCTTTGTGTGTATATATCTTCTTTCTGTTTCGTTCCATTTGTATGGAATGAATCTTTGACCCTGGACAATCCTATGGCGGTGATAATATACTAATTGGCCATATCAAACGAGTTCTTTCCCCAGATTCGGAACAAAACACGTATGAAGTTTTGTTTTTATTACATCCGCCGTCATTTACGCTTCCTAAATACTTTTTGGCTTTACAGTGTAAATGAAACTCAAAATGAAATTGGGATTTATAAAAGTTCGATATCAATCGGTCTAAAAATGTCGACGCGCGGACGTCAGAGCAGACACCTAAGTAGCGTCTGATACGGAAATACGGATTGAACATCTGTATCGAACGCCAGATCCACCATGTAAAATTAAATGTGTATGGAATAAGGTGTTGTAGTCACCCGTTGACATCTTCTACGGACGAAAAAGTGTATGGTGACATTTAAAATCGCTATTGTAATAAGATAACTAGTGAAAACAATGTTTGGGTTTGGCTCGGGCGGTCAACTAGTGTAATTAAAGCCATGAAGCTTAGCGTCGTTAGGGTTTGGCTACACGCGATACATGTGTTCTAACCTTCAAACAGGAAGCAACTTCAAATTTACCGATACACGAATTTGTGAGGCATACATGTCAGATTAATTTGTATTAAAAGTCTGACATCAGTCTATTGACTTTGATTTATTTCTTCGGATCTAATATCTATAAATATTAAAATCCAATGTAGGATAATGGATATTATAATTCTCATGTATTCTCGAAAGTTGTTAGCAACCCACAACCCTGTTAACCAAACTTTGAGTTTTTCTTGCTATCACGCGCCCCTCCGATGCCAAGGTCTGTGTTAATAAACCATGTCGGCCGCGAGTTTTCAAAGGAGAAATGTAAACATTGATAAAATCATACGTTGGAACTATGCATATGGTCATCTGATGTTTGTCGGAAATGGTTTACTAACATTTATTAAAATGATTGACTTGAAGACATCTAGTGCAAAATTAGATTTCAGAGCATAGAAGGATGCCCAAGACTTTTCAAGTTTACTTCAGTAACACAAATATGTTTTCCCCTTAAAAGCACACCTAGTTGTATTTCACAGTTAACCTTCACATCATTAAGTTGCATCATTGAAACGACTTTAGGAATAAATTATTGAGTGTGTTTCTTGGCAATATCTTTACTGTTTTTTTTTTGGCCACGAAATTCACCCCGATTAAACAGTTTACTCCGTTTGCTGTTTCCTCCAAATAAATCTATTTTGCCCATGAATAGTATTTATAACAATATAACGACCCCTCTCAACATCAAAACCCTGTGTATGTGAGAGAGGGAAAATATGAATATAAGTACGAATCCTATACAATGTTTTTCAGTTTTCTCCGTGAGAGTCTTGTCACGTTGTACCCATTTATTTAAAAAATGTTTTTTAGTACATGTATTTATAATTTTTATTTTAGTACATGCTCAAATTCAATCTCGTAAGGGCAGAACACGCTCAGGAAATTTGAAGTTTTAAGAACAAAATAGTAAACAACATGGATATTTCAACCACTGTCTCCTTCCACAATTCCACAGTAAACCTTACCATTTCATGAGCTTTTAAAAGCAAACATATTAAGAGGGCTGTATAATTTTTCTTTGTTAACAACTGTCCTAGATTACCTTTACTAGAAATTTTTTTAGCCGAATAATTGGATAAATTAGTGTTGTTTCCATATTGTATTCGTAGTTACAATGGATGAAGATTCATTAGATGACATCGATTTTAAAAAGGTGGCAATAAATACTTGAAACAAAGGCAGTCAGCTATTGCAACTAATTGTTCTTACAAGAATTAAAAATGTATCGGTAATTGATCTTACTTTCTCACAGCTATTTCTTACCTGAAATAAATCACTAGTCCATAACATTATAGAGGCTTTTATAAGATAGGTCCTTTTTGTTGAAATAGTTTACAGTTATGTAAGAAAAGAAAACGTGCTCCTTATTAGTAGTGGATGGAATCAATCCACAGAGGTTTTGACTTTGTTTGAAAGCTTGCAACAAGTTGACTAAATGACCCTTCATCAAATGAACTTACTCGAGTGAGTGATGACTGCATCTCATAATAAAAAGAAGTACATTTAAGCGATTGTTTTAATCAGATATACATTTAACCAAGATGATAGATGACATACAACTTGGGCACAGCCGAGGCTGAGACGGCAATATATATATATATATATATATATATATATACTATATATATATATATATATATATATATATATATATATATATATATAGTATTGAAATTCCCTAACATCGTAATAACTGTGACGGAATTATAAATTTATTATAGGCCTGAATTCAAGCGGCATTAGGTCTTTTGTATTGAGGAGGTATAGTAATTAAATTTCTTGCATAACTTTCTTCAAGACTCCAAACATCTTAAAGTTCGATTGACTCGGTCTCTAACTAATTCAGCGACTAATTAACTTCTCTACTAACTAGCGCACTAAGTGACTAACTAACTAACTTACTAAGTATGACCCTTGCTAACTAACTTTAAAAAGTACCCCCCCACACACACACACATTTACATATATACATACATACCTAAAATTTTAACTAATAACTAGTGAGATGACTAACTGTTTGTTTAAATTACTATTTACCTGTCGTACAAACTCATAGATTGACAGACTGACTATTTGTGTCTGAATTATACTGACTGGAAACTATTGTATTGAAACAATTTCTACCATAATATTCCTGTTTTTGTTTTGCTATGCATACTATTTGAGGTTTTAATTTTATTTAAAATAAAGATACTAGATTAAAAAAAATTGTTGGATTCATACTTCATTATATTTGTTATTTTTACTTTTTTATTGTCACAGTTGTTTATTTTTATATGTCAAGCACCGAAAAGAAATGTAGCTTATCATAAGATAAATAATAACAATCTTTTCCCATTAGTTACAAACGCATTGTCACGTAAAATATGCTTAACATATCTTTCTATATCGATATGAATAGAGTTTTACTCAGAACTTGTTTAGCTAAACAACACCCCGTTTAAATCATCTTGCTTGCCTCTTCGAAATAAAATCCTTATCGGGAAAAAACACTTCATTTATTGAGTCCTTTGACAAGGACAGAGTGTTGAATATAATCCATACTGCTTCAATAGGAAGAAATTTCGTCCTACCTTGGGTGCATTAGTTGATTCCACGGACTGTGCCTAAATTTGAGTAGAAATGTTGTCCAGTCTGCCTTTTTGCGGACAAAGAAGAAGCAGTAGTACTAGTATGATGATGATTGAGGAGTTGGTAGAGTGGTTATTTGACAATACTGGCTATATAGTTCCGATTAAAGTAGATGTTTAGAAATTTTAATATAAAGAATTGAAATAAATCAAGTGAGATAAAGTCCTCCAAATAAACACAAACATGAGGTACTAAATGATAAAACGTAAAGGTAAGAATGTTCAAATTTATTAAAGTGAATGTATAATAAAAAATAAAGGTAAATTCTTGAAATATATGTTGAAATCTTTTTATATAAACTGTATTTCGTCAAAAAGCCAAAGTTATTTTCTCTGGTGGTGCATGTTCATAAAAGTTATTAATTGAGATCACATGAAATAACTTACGTCTCACAGACTGGAAGTCGACATGTAGCTTTGAAATGAGAAGCAAATGTTTGCGTGGACCCTGTTTTGTTTAAACAAATCTGAGTCCAATATGTTTATCAAATCGAAAAGAAACGTCTTCTAAAGATGGTGGTAAATCTTTTCTTTTTAAATCTCTAAAATGGAGCATAGTGTAACAAACAAAGATAATGTACAGAAGCCATAAATGGCAACATTTAGTGTTTTACAAACTACAGTTTACCTGAAAAATTATACATGGAAAGTATGCATGGATTTTCGAACAAAACATTTTAGCAATAATAGTTAAAAAGAACAAACTTCGAAGTGACCCTCTCCTCAATGTTGTAATATCTTACAATCCCTTTAACAAAGGCAGACGATGATAATATTGTTCCTCTTTCCTTACATTATAGTAGTTAGATATTAAAGATGTATTTATTAAAAGGGGTAGTCACTATAAGACCTCCTTTTGGCCCAAACAATTTCAAATTTTCAGACAAGTAGTGGATCTGATAATACCGTTGCAAAAATGTGATCATCAGTTGACAAATTTAAAGTTGCAATTGGTGTTTAAAAAAGATTTAAGTATGACGTCATACGTACGTGTTCATGACGTTACGTTTGGCTATGAAACATTGAAGCTATTTTACAAATTTAATGTGGTTCACATGCAACAACCAGTTTTATATTCTTGCAGAATATAAAGGTATGCGTAAATAATGAATTACTAGAAAATCGTTTTGGTTGTCGCATGTGGACCATGTGAAGAAAAAATAATTAAGTCCGTTGGCGCTCTTTGGTAGCTTGCATATCGATATTGATCAATTACTAATTATATCTAATCTGACGTTTCTGTTCTAATAAACACATAAACCGATTTCGACATAAAACAGAGTGATTCTTATGATATAGCTAACCTTATAGAGGAAGAATTTTTGTTATAGAATAGAATTTGTCCCGACATATTTAAAGATTGAATGGAGACAACAGTTGTTGCATCATTTACAATTATGACATCATAGTTAAAATGTTAATTGAGAATTGATTGCAGAACCAAGTGATAGCCTAGAGTTATCTTTTGCATTGTAACCTTGTTGATTTATGTTTTGAAAATACTTTAATTTCGCTCTTATACGATATGCTTGTGGTGATACATCTGTTGATATTTTTCTTTTCCTTTCCTCCTTTAAGCGTACGTTTCATTTCTTATAGCACAAACTATTATTTTTGCAATAACTAAGTAGATCTACTATGTGGACATGGACTATTTATTTTTTCATACAAAATATGAAACATGCTTTTATTTCTAATTCTAGTATAAGGTGAAGAGAGCAGCTGATGAATAAGGTTATTCATCGCATGTTCTCATTATAGTATATGCATTGAGAGATTCAATGCAGATGTGCAATTACTGCTTCAGTTGCCATTCTTTGTAAAAACAAATGTGTTTTTTTATGAAACTATCATTTTAACATGTTTACTTCTTTTCGATTTTATCACTATTTTTGGCTTTATATATCCATGTTTTATCAATAGAGGAGGCATGTTATGGTTTCATGAGAATTACGATTATGTTTCCTGGTTATGTCAGCCAGGTTTCCCTGCAAAAACCAGCTTCCATTTGTACTTCCATCCCCGATAGAGATCCTCAGTCTCAGTTGCATCTGTGCTGGTGACAATCAAGAAAGACTCCTTGCCCAGTTAGACACTTAAGTTCTATTTAGCATTTGCTAAGGGTGAAGGAAAGGTAGGAAAAGGTTTTACTCCTCTTAAGGGGCTCAGCTGATATTTCAGCATCTACCATCTTCAGATGGAATTCGCCAAAACCATCAAGAGAGCGTGTCAGTATCTCAATGAGAGAGGCCTCTCATTCACGAGGATAAAATACCATCAGGCCACGGCTGTCGCTACTTCTTGGGCATATCACTATCATTCATCTTTAGAGGATATTATGAATTCTGTATTATCGCGATCGCACACAACTTTTTCGCTTTACCTTCGGTCCTTATCAAACCAGAGTCAAGGTATTTTGCTCTAGGTCAAAATGTTCCTGCGCAAGCAGTGACCCAGACTGCTGCTTATAACATCAGTTTAGTGACTGGGCTACAAGGTGAGCAATGTTTCCCTTTCTACGCCCTTACAGTCCATCAGCCTCCCTCCTTATTGGCAAATTCAGCTTAACGATAGTGACAGATCTTGTAGTACTGATATTAAAATTTATTTTTTTTGGTGGAGTAAAACTAAATGTATTTGTATAATACTTAGATGTCACTATTGGATGCCCTGCTCCCACCCCGCTCTGATGTCCCTCATTATCCAATCGTCTTGTAAAAAAGAACGAGAACGCGCTATTGCGCATGGGCTGATGACGTAGGTCAGACTGGGTCGATGCAAGTGTTCTAAGAATTTCTAGAACAGGAGGATGTTGCATCTAGCAATGACGTGGTTTTTCTATAAGCTAAACAATAGTGACTGGGAAGAATCACATAATTAAAATTAGTTTTACTCCCCCAAAAAACTACATTTTTCAAACTATCTTACTAATGGATTGTAAATAAATATACATGCGCATATTCACTTAACATCGAGAGCATAAAACATAATAAAACAATTCATGACTTTACTAAATTGGAAGAAACGTCATGTCAGGAGAAACTAAATGTTTCGACTGAAGGTGACTAAATTTTAATCAATTTGCACAAAACTTGGCCTGATGAGTCTTTATCGAAAAAAATTTAAATTGTCAATTGAGCCAAAATGAACTCTTTTATAGTAGGTTTTACCACTGAATTATTTACTTGTTAAGGAGGAAGATCGCATTACAAGTTAACCAGATATAATTTTAATATGGTTTACTTAAAAAGAGAAAATAATGGCTGCAGTCATGCTTCTCATATATTGATTCTGCCAAATGATCGATCTCGTTCATTTCCTAAAAACGACGGATATGAAATTTATGTAGGCCTGTGTAAGTTTCTTCATCTTATCCTGTGTGGGTAAAACTGATTATTTGCTTCATTTACACAAACGAAATAATCCTGTGGGTTCACTATTTTTCATGGGAAGCAATTTTTAAAGAGCGCAGATTTAAAGATCCAACCAATAATTATCCGTGTATGAAAACAATACGACTCCTTCCTCAAACCACGAATTGAAGTAACAACGAAAATGTAATTTCGTTGAAAAACCCCCAAAATTGATGCCAACTAATTACGTTCACTTCATAACTTACTAGCTCTAATTTATTTTTTGGTTGCACCCACTTTGATAATGCAATAACTCTCCTTAGTAGGTTTTGTCATAATTTATAATCTGCTTATCTTGCGTGACTAAATGGTTAGCGTGCATTTATGAATTCTGTCTAGACCGGCCCGGGTTTGCTGCCGTAGTGTCTGTGTAAGTCAATCTACTCCCATTGACTCAGCACAAAATAGTCTTTCACGTCTTAATGTGCATCAATCAATCAATCAATCAATCAATCAATCATTCAATCAATCCATAAGCCAATCCATTAGTTTTCCTATAGCGCTGTAATGAAATATCGATCTAAGGGAATAAAATAGATTCCTGAAGATATTAACGATTGTCGATCACTAATTCATGCAATCATATATCACACATTAATGTAGTCACATCATTATGATGCTCTGACCATGGTTTCTTAAGACTGCATTAATATATGTAAAGTGCATATACGTGGTCATGGTATCGCATCTTTGCGAGCACCAGTGTACTTAATAAAATTTGATGAACTTCGTGAATAATTAAAATAACACAGCAACACTATCTTTGTAGAACTTACAATTGGTTACTTTGAACATCGGTTAGACATATTTTCCACCTATAAACTGAAACATAGGTATGACTTCTCTCTATGAATGAAAAGCAGTTCAGATTTAAACAAAGGTATGTGATTTTCTGGGTGTGTTCACATCTTAATTCACTTAACGATAATAAAACTTGTTTGACATTTGTCTTGATACAAAGATTTATCAACACTAGAGAAATGATATTCACTAAGGTCACAGTTCGAGCTTAATATTCTTTTTTCTAGGGTTATTAGATCCTTGTTCTGAACCAAAATAAAATAAATTTATTTAAAAAAACCAAGTAATTATGCTATTGCATGATTATTTTTATTTATGTTCTTCACCCTTACCAGCATTCACTCAACGCTTGATGAAGTTTGATCTGAAAAAGATGCGCTGCAGTATTTCAGCAAAACAGTAGTCTTATTAATTCGTTGGATGAAATATTTATGGGAATTTTAATAATCAAAATTATAAAAATGAACAGAAAAAATTGCATATGTTCGGAATCATTTATCTTTTTTTCCATAGTTTGTAGCCCTCAAACTCTCATTTAAAACGAAATTATAAACATACGAAAGGAGGCGATACAAGGATAAACAGACCGACGAACAGACAGTGAAATGAAGAAATCACTGATTACAAATAGGTAATGTTGTGGCTATGTTCGTGTCTCATGACATAAATAATCAATGACCAGGGCATAATGACGGCCGACATATTTCACATGGGCATATCAATCTAAGATATTTTGTCTATTGTATTCTCAAATCGTATTAGATTTTTAAAAAAAGTGTGGTATAGTCTGCTATTTTGACCTTGCCACATTTTGATATGTTGCCTTTTTGACGATTTCCATCTGCCCACGACGGTTCCATCGGTGATTAGGAATACTCATCAGAGCATAACTGCAACTGTCATATAGCGTTCAACGTTGTTCAGGATCACCCTTGTTTCCTCCCGAGAAGCCGTTCCCGCAGTCTGCATGATTAGGTACACATCATAGCCTCTTAAATTGTGCATAATTACCGGAATCTTTGTTTTATCCGGCTTTATCCTCAGCTTGAGGTTGCAGCCATCGTGCGCTGCACACCCGTATTTACCTGTAATGTGGCAGTTGTCCCGCATCTTTGCCACTGTAAGCACTTCTTTTCGCCAGCATCTTTTCTTTTGTCAGCCGTGGCCGTTGCCCCGTTAACTGCACGCTAATCTATAATTGCACGACCTGCCCTGGAGAAATCTTGCAAAAGATCTTCGTGATTTTCCCAGATACACGCTAATCTCTGATTGCACGCTCTGCCCTGGAGCAAATCTTGCAAAAGATCTTCGCGTTTTTCCAGCTGCACGCTAATCACTAATTACACAATCTGCCCTGGAGCAAATTTTGCAAAAGATCCTCACGATTTTCCCAGCCACACGCTAATCTCTAATTGCATGACCAGCCTGCAGGGAAAAAGACGTTTTGGCCCCATGCTTTAAACGAATCCAAGATGGCCGAGGGGGAGGGGGCGATCAACACTCTCGCATGTAGGCAAGTGCCTCGTTGGCTGGCTCTGGCCGGCAGGAGCGGAGGGCAGGGTAAAGAACTTTATGACCCGATTTCGAGTGCAGGGTAAAAACGTTTTCGCCATGTTCAAAGAATCGGCGTAAAAACACTTTAGCCCCATTTGTGCAGCGGGGGTAGAAACGTTCATGACCCTATATCAACATAAGTGTTGTTTTATTACATTTACGCTTAAGCCTATAAGTTGGGATAAGGGCTTTTAAATTATGTAAATGATGTTCCATTATGGTAAGCATATAAAACTCCTATTTTCCATCTACTTGATATTGAGAAAGGCTGATTTAGTATCTGAATATATATTGTTCAAATAACCAGTATCCTACCATGCACACTATTTTGTAATAATGCATACCACGGCATCTATCTATCACATGAATCAAATCCCATTTTAAGATCGATATATAAGCAAAATAATCTTCATCTTCTTTTGAAACATATCTCTGTATTAAAAATTGCAATATAAAAATATCTATTGTCGAATAACCCTCCCGGAAACAGCCTGTTCTTCAGATATCTTGTCATAGTTGTTGGGCCAAGTATAAAGTCTTCCTTTAACATTATAGTACATAATTAGCTGCAAGTATCTAGTACAATGATTCCTCTATTAATGTTTATATCAAAGGGGTTGCTTTCATAAAAGTTTTATAATTAAACCCTTTCTTCATCTATCAGGAAAGGTAACATTGTAGAAAATAACATTAACGAGAGGTGTTAAATAGCGTACTATGATATCTTTTTTACACTTGAAAAAGTCTCACGGAAGCCAGTTCTCAGGACGTGATTTGTTACTTTGAAGCAACTTTAATGCTCGCAATGCTTCATTCTCAGATATTTCTGAGTTCAGAATCTGATTTGTATCTTTGTCACTGCATGTATCACAGATATTATTGTAATTATTTTCCATAATATTTGTAATAAATACTAGACAATTTGGGTCTAATTTGCCTTTAGATGGATTCATGACACTTTTAAAATAATCGAACTATTCCACGTTATATATTTTTTCGGCATTATCAAGTGAGGTACTCTTAGATATCGAATTTACAAGATCCCCAAAATATTTTGCCTCATCACATGTATTCTCTAAGTTGTTATACAGAGCTTAATCCAACGTTTATTTTTATTTCTGCAGACTTCTCTATATTGATTTCTGAGTTCCAGAAACGTTTGATAAAATTCTCTTATATCTGTTTCCTAAACTGGTTTAAGATAGTGTATTTCCTCTTTTTCAAATCCATGCATTACAAATCGTACCAGAACGATTTAAGAATATTTGATTTTGTACACTCTGCTTAAAACTCTCTGTTGCATTATATAACATTTTTAGGAGCATGTCAAGAGCCTGTTCTATTATGTGTGACAGTGTTTAAACAATCAAGAAGAAATGACTCCTTGACTAGGAATTCTCAGTTAGTCACATATAAATTATTTGCATTATCTTTCCACTTAAAGCGATAATAGGGTTTTGTTGGAGTTAGAAAGCCTCTTTAACGTCGTCCACGGGGATGTAAGCCAGTGCTGATAGACGGCGTATGCTTGCACCGACCGCATAGTCGGTTTCATATATTACCTTCAATCCGAGTTCGTTTACTTTCCGTTGAACTCTTTGGCAGAGGTGAAAATACCAGCCTATCACGGTGAAAGCATTGAAGAAAGGTGTCAATGCTGCTGTTTCAAAGTCAAGCAGAATAACACTAGAGGCAGCGTTTTGGATATGGCGCTTGCTTTCTGTTAGAAGACTGTGGTAAGTGGAGCGAGTTTTGTTGGGAAAAAGACAGTACATTGTAGTCGCATGACAGTCATTCGCGAACTGGAAATGAAATGTGTATTGTTGGAAGAACACTGAGGGAACCACTTTTAACGTTCCATTAGCCAACCAGACGTCCGCCATAGCGAGTCCTTCAATCAGTTAGTTGCACCCTAGGATAATGATACGATCGTTTCCGGCGCCAGAGTCAATGAGGAGGAACGCAGAGAATTTCTGTTGAATATCAAATATTAAGTCTGCTGACGCAGCAGAGCCCGATCGATTGTCGAACGTTTAGGTAAAGCCATTAAAACGTGGTCGGGCAGCGATGGTGCAATGACTCCTTGAACTGCACTTTTAGAAGCATACATCTCTGTCATCTTGGTCTTCATATCTCCGACAGCTTTGCGTGCGAGCGCGTTGGCGACGTTGCCGGCGTGAGTATGCTCAGGATCTTCTCTACCGACCATATTTTGCTGATCATCTGTGGTTGAATCTACGATATTTGGTGCAGCGTCATATTGACTGCCCTTTTAAGTTTGTCTTGTGTCGCCAGAATTCGAAACTACGATATATCAGTGTGTTTGTCGATCGCGTCGACTTTCCTAATACCACTGCTATAGTCGAACGTTTTGTAAGAGGCACACTGTACTTATGACGATGAGAATGCGTTAGTAGTTATATAGTTAATATAAATCAAAAGCATCTATCACAATGAACATACCAACTAAGCAATACAATTTGCAATGACCAAACAGATTAAATATACGAATTAAACAATAAACGTAGCGACGACCAAACAGATTAAATATACCAATTGAACAATAAATATAGCGATGATCGAACGGCGCTTTGATCAAACGGCGGGATAATCAAAGGTCGCGGCGATCAATCTTCGTGGTGATCAACAGGTTGTGATCAAACGTCGGATGATCATATGTCGTAGATCCAACCTGACAAGGGTATATAGATACAACCTGACGGGGGTATATAGATACAACCTGACGGGGTATATAGATACAACCTAGTATGACATCATACTGAACCTCGGATAATTGCTTGTTCAGTAAGATAAAAATAACGTCCTTATACTCAGTATTAACATGTGTCACGTGATTGAAACGTGCGTTATGTACGAGCACTGCTGCATCACCGCGGTCATTAGTAGTTCTTTGGTTTACTACACACGTACAGTCAAAAAAAAAGTAAATGATCATAGCTGAATCAAATGTCCATACTTCAGTAAAAGAAATCATTTTATATCATTTTGCAAAGGAAATGAAATCAAAGTTATACAACTTTCTTTGTATGCCCTGTATATTCCAAGATAGCAGGTTGATAAAATGAATATATATTCTGACGTTATGTTGGGATTTATGAGCATGATTGATTAAATTTGTTACGTACATGAATTGCTATAATCAACAATATTAGTCTGAAAACTAGTTTTATGACTATTTACGGATTTCTGACGACCACTGTAATATCTAGGCCGGCCATGCCCCTAATCTTTGGTACATTCTACAACACTCTGTTGAGAAAGATCGTGGGTGTACACTTTGTACTCAGCATAGACTTTGTCGAATCTCAGCCTTCCTATTATACAATCCTTCTTCAAATCATCTACAAAGTCTCTTAACTCTTTGCGCTTATGCATTACCATATGCAAAAAGTCCTCACTAATTCCAATCCCCATGCGCTTCAATTCAGGTACTCTGGATATAACGAGATTTCTGTCCTTGTGTCGTAGAACTTTTAGTATTGTAACGTCACCTTTATCCCAATGAGCGCGTTCTATCTCAGTGTCCTCCTTCGTCTTAAGATTGTTCTCAATCACTTTGTGAACCTTCGTTCAACTGATCCCATGTCTCCTTCCCGTTTCCTCTCTTGATTCCAAAGAGCACTAAGTTGTTTCTTCTAGACTGGTTCTCCAGGCAGTCAACCTTGTCTTCCAGAATACTCACTTTGGTGTTTAGGGTGTCATATTCCTCTCAAGCTCCTTAATTCTTGACAACAGAGCAACACAATTATTGGCCGTCTCCTGTACATCATTGATTTGATGCTGGACCACATTGAATCTTTCATAAAATCGTTTACCAAATTTCTCTATCTCCGATTTCATAGTCACCATCATCAGATCAACTGCGTTCTGGTCAGATTCCACAGACAATCTCATTTGTCGTGCAGGGTTTGATTCCGGACCTGGATTTTGTTCTTTTCCCGCCATAAAAAGTAACATAAGCAGAACGTTTAAAACGACTATTCGATCACTCATAGTTAGCACAAACATCTTCCTCACCATCCCATTTCCTATACCACTGTGATCTTAAATAGAATAAAACAGAAAGGATAAACGTGAACTCACCAATCGACGCTCTGTACTGGTCTACACTGACACCCATGAGCATTGCTTTCTTCTTCACTGTTAAAGATCTTAACATACTGTCTAACAGCATACTCTAAATAGCACAGACGTGCAGTGTGCTTATGTTTTTATTTAAATGTTCAGAATACACTATCTAAATGTCATAAGGAACAGATTTTGCGTTATTATGCACATTTTAGATTACGCTAAGCAAATTTCACATTTGTACTCAACCTGATAAACTTACAATTCTTAAAGTTTGTTAACGTGAAATGACTTCCTTCCATACCTTTCGTGCAGATTAACGTATACACCTTTTTATTAACGTTGTTACTGATAATTGGCAATCCTTTGCAATCGCTTAAGGTAATGAGGGGATGTTCAGCTACGCTCCTTTATCATCTGTAGATGCCTCTGCTGATATTTTCTCGTTTTTCATGAGTTGACATAAGCAAAATTACGTCATCAACAAAACAATTTATCAATCTCCAACACATTAATGAAAGTGTCCGTTTTATTGATCGTGTTTGAAAGGGAAACAGTGATTGGCTCATTCAAACAGAGTGAAAGGTCATGTTGGTCCACAATGGCGAGAATATTTTACTCGCGCTCGTAGTGATTGGTTAAGCAGATTTAGGTATATTCAGGGAAACGGAGAAAAATCCGCAGCGGCATCCATGGGTGATAAAGGCGTGGCTTGCGACTACGGGTTATCAATGGGTGTTTGGAACGAAGTCACTCTGCGATAAGGCATCGACCATGAACATTACGCTACCAGCAGACTCACAGCAGCTACTCTCTAGTGAAATGTACATTGGTATTGCTATTTTACTGACTATAGTACCTGTTGTGGGATTCTTCGAAAACTCTGCGGTGATATTTGTGTTTTTCAAGAATCGTCACTTAAGAACACCTTGTAATGTATACATAACTGGTTTGGCAATTTGTGATTTTTTACTCTGTACCATAGGAATGCCAATGGTGACCGCATCAGCTTACGAAAAGAAATGGATTTTTCACCGGGCAGGCTGTATTTATTATGGGTTTATAACCACGTTTCTTGGAATTGCACAAATAACTATTTTAACAATTATAGCAGTTGACCGATACAAGGCTGTACAAACAAATTATATTTCAACATATAAATGGGACATAAAACGCTGTGTGATGATGTTGGTGGCTTGTTACTGTCATGGACTTATCTGGGCCATTTTTCCTTTGGTGGGCTGGAGTTCTTTTCAACTAGATACCGCACAGCTGTCATGTTGTATCAATTGGATGAGCAAAGCTCCGCTTGACACATCTTACTTGCTTTGTCATACTTTGTTTGTTTATATCATTCCAGCTGCGTGCATTGTTTATTCTTACTGTGGGATATACATCATGGTAAGTACTTAGCATTGTATCGACCGACAAAGATCGTAAAATAACCTTTCATACACTCTACTTGTTTGAAGTACATATCATCATACAATTGATTTTAATGTATTTTATCTTTTATCAAGAAGAAAATTACATCATCATTGATATGAGGCTTGATTTATTGTTTCGGTATACTGCATTCGATATAAACACTCTGTGAATTAAAAATCACAGAAGGAACAGCAATCAACTGTTGATTAGTTGAAAGTACGTAATTATCGTTTCCTTCCCTCTCGTATTCATTAATCTTAATAATTACAAATTTTAGGTTAATTTAGTGGAAACTTTCTCAACGGGGTGTAGGGAATTTATATATCCCGGGACCTGTTATTACCGCGGTACCTGAACTGCAAGTTGTACAAACCATATCCAATTATAAATTCTATTTAAAACTGAAATCTTTACACAGATGAATGAAGTTCCATTTCTAAATAAGATAGACCATTAAAACAATTTTTGGCAAGCTGACTGTGGGGTTACCGAAGAGACATATGCAATTACCACGGCAATGTAGAACTCCTATCAAGCCTCTTTTTCGTCCAAAAATTGAACTATTTTAAAAACAAAAGTAGTTCCACTGATAATGCCATGGCATAAAAGTGATTAACATTTGAAAAACTTCAAATTAGAATAGATGTTTAGAAAATATTTAATGTGACGTCATACGCACCTGTTTGCGACGTCACGTTTGGCTATGAAATTGACATTTTGTACCGAAACTGGAGCTATTAAAAAACATATTTGGAGGTAAATAAATATTCAGTTACATCTCTCTAGATATATTTAAAGATGGAGTTATTTACGTTATCAGTTCATTTAAAACTAACACACCGTAAATTCAGTCGTCTGCAGATTATCCAATTATGTTTTATATGCTATCTTCAAAATCGGTATGAATGTATCGTATAACTTAGTTGTCATGCATCATGCAAAATATAACGGTATATTAATGGCACTAATTGTACATCGAGAAATAGATGAAAATAGCAAATTATTGCAGTATGATAGTTGTAAGCTTAATGTGGGTGTGAGAAAAAAAAACCCCACAACAAAAACAACAACAACAACAACAACAACAACAAAAAGCAGTTACTGCATAGTCGATAATAAGATTAGTTATATATAGGTTCGGTTTTCCTGAGTGTTCAAGCGTTAAATTGTAAGGACTATTTTATCGCACAGCGGGTGTTCGACTCCCACCACAGTGCTTGTGTTTTTTGCACATTTATATTGTATCCTTATTTAAAGTCATTTGTTGTTAATGTATCTCAGATTAAATAGATTGTATGGATTACCTTTATCCCTCATTAATATAAAATGACGATGATACTTCTCTAGACTTGTTTTCCTTTCCTAAAGGTACGTTTCATTTCTCTTGGTACAACTATTTGATCCGCAATCAATTAAGTATATCTACTATGTTGACATGGAATACTTTCTTCATGGACAATATGAAATATACTTTCACTTCAAACTGGCTATACTTGCCTCCCTCTGTCTCTGTCTGTCTCTCTCTCTCTCCCTATTACAGACACACACACCCACACGCGAAAGTTTTTGTTAAAGTATACTCTTCTTCGTTTTTAACTTAAGATTTGTTCTACGTAACTGATTGAAAGTCAGTCTTATCTTTTGGAGTTTAAAATCGAAAGAACATTGGAGGACGATAACGTCGTCAAAGGGGACCGGGCAACTTTCAAATTAGAGCCCATTAAGGGCCAACTCCATCTGATGCTCGAATGGAGGAACAGAAGGAAAGTATTCGGAATTGAAAAAGCCATTGTACGCTCGTACCGTCAAATTTATATACATTTTGTTCCTTATGAATTTCAAACGGTATTACGTCACCAGTATTTTGTCTCTAATTTGTTTTATTTTATTTATTTTGATCCTTGTAAGGCATAATTCTAAGTTGTGTATTGGGGAAATTGTTCAGTGGGTCACATGATCTGCGGGTGTCGTATGCTATCTAACGCATTGGAACGGCATTTTTGTGACATTGTCTATGTAGCAATGAGTTACGCCCTGAAAAGAATTTTTGTTTCAAGAAAGACACAAGTTATATTGTGAACCGTGTGGCAGAACATATTTGTATTTGAAAAACACTGTCCTGTGTACAGACCTAACTCTGCGTTGTTTCGTGAGAATTCCACAATTCTGAGGTGATGTTTCATAAATGTGTTCAAACTGGTGTTTCCTAGTTTCATGTTTATGTCACGGTGAAGGATGTGTGCAATGTTCCATTTGAGATATTATGTACCTAATGTATAGGCATTTTTTATTTATATTTCAATAAGGTATTCATTTCCACCATATAAATCATTTAGTAATTTTGTCGGGGTTTCATGTCCCACCTTACATTGACCCGCATACAATTTAATTTGGACTCTCGTAAGTTCCACGAGAGGAAGAAAACGGTACGTTTATTCTTTTATTTTTAAAGTTATAAAATGTTTCAATATATTTGTTTTTAGAGCTCTGTTGAAATTCACTCTCAAACAAATATTTATATTATCGTTGATTGTGTCATAACTCATTCTTATATTAATATTTTTGACAACATTCAGGTAGATTTTTACTGACCAGTCTTGGCGAAATTTTATTATCTTGCAACGTTTTTTCATTTTGTCTCCTTGCAATTGTTACCTGTATCTGTTGAATGTGAGATAAATGGAAATAAATTTCTTCCTGAAGTTAGCGACATTGTCTGCTTTCCAAATTTCCACTAAATCTGCAATAGTCCTTTCCGATAAGGGTTATTACCTCCCATACCCAATTACTTCGCTTGATCTTACCCATAATGCACTCCGTATCCGGAGAGCATAAACAATCAAGATGATAAAGATGAAACAACTCAACCGTTTAACCCAGATAAGGCAAAGAACTGCGAATGAAGGAATTTCTTACGCGACAGAGGTGTGCCAATATCTGGTGTAAAATCAGTGTTGATTCAGCGAGCCAAAGGAATGTTGAATTTGGGCTTAGAAAATCAAAGAGAAGCAACAGAACGTGACGTGCGAGAAACAAATGAACGTCGTATCCAGAAGTTAATAACTCCCTTGAGAGACAATCTTCCGAATCCATGTGGACTTAAATCGGGTTAGACATTCCATCATTTAATGATCTCTACCCGAAACTTACAGTCGAAATAGCTATATAATGGTAGTTGGAGACTTTTTTTCGAATGAACCTAAGCTTACACGACTCTAGATCATACGGCACAAACCGTATTTGGTAAATTAGTTATTGAGTTTCTTTTGTTTTGTTTTGATTTGTTTTGTTTTATGTTTTTTGCTTGGGGTTTGTTTTCTTTTGGGGGGTTGGTGGGGGTTCGTTTGGGGAATTCCGAGCAAATCCACAAATATCAAGGTCCTCAATTTAACTCTGAATTATTTTCAGAACTATGCAATATAATTCGAATATGAAAATGTTGTACAACCTCATCTCTCTCTCTCTCTCTCTCTCTCTCTCTCTCTCTCTCTCTCTCTCTCTCTCTCTCTCTCTCAAAGTGACATCATCATAGAAGGATTAAATTGCACCACTAACAAATGTTCGCCTTGTTTTGTCGATGAAATAGATGTGATTGGGATGATCACTTGCCACACCTCATGATGGCATATTGTGCTGCGATGCAAGAGAGTTCATAATGTACTCCGAATCTGTTGTGGTCTGGAAGTCGCACTCGTATCTGGTACACAATCTGATGGACTTTTTCTAAAGGTCGACTGACAATTTGGTGATTTCCCAAACGTAGAATTGTTTGTTGATCCAATATTTTCAAGCAAAAGTCTTGATCTTGTCACGACTGTAAAGCTTCTTTCAACACGTCAAAGTTGACTATTTAATTGGAACCGTACTTTAGAGTCAGCCTTTTACTTTGCACTTGCTATGAATTTCTCTATGTTTGTCTCTGTATAGGAATCCATAATTTTTGGGGCCAACGAAAGAAAAATTTACAATATTATCTTTTGGGTTTTCGTCAGTCCCCTTCGATGTCTGGGTGATGGCTAAGAGGGCGATGGATGTACATACAGTTGTCGGTGTCAAAGCGTCAAGGACTCGATCTCCTGAAAGTTCCACGGTATCATACAATGTTTAAACGGGCATTGAATATCACGTACGCTTTGATGATGACATTTCTAAACTCGTTGGGGGTTGCAAACTGTGTCACTTCTTCGTAATTTGCCAAGATCAAAACTTCATGGAGGATTTCGACAGGTTTCATAAGCTTTCCTTTGTCGTCCACCAGTTGAGAGTAGCGACTTGGATCTGCCAAGTATTCCGTCTTGGGTAATATCGGACGTTGGTCCAATTTTCCCCACAACATGACTTTGGCAAAGGATTGTCTTCCTTCATTCTTTTCCACGTGTTCCAAAGTGATGCCTTGTAAGGATCGGTACCGTTCTTTGAATGTATCTTTGTCTTTTTTAGTTTGACACCAAGAAGTATAACCTCTAGCTTCTTGTTATCACTTTAGGAATTCGTTGACGTAGCCGGAAATATTCCTTCATTGGAGTTGTCGTCCTTTTCTTATTGCTCTGAGGTAGGAAAGAGTCAAATTTCGTATACTTTTAGCAAGCGGTTTCCACGATCCAGAGCTTGAAACAATTCGACTATCACCCACGTTCACGTCAAAGCGTGTTCTTCATCCTTGTGGCAACAATGTTGGTCTTGTTACGTGTTTTAGCGCACGTACGGCATACGGAAACAATAGTTTTCCTTGGCAATGATGTGGTAAGACAGGATGGAACAAGTTGATTGGGGGTAAAACTTTGCATTTTATCAATCCTTCGTATTGATGAATGTGTTCCACGTCGTTGTGTTCTGTCAACATTTCAGGGTGACCGGCATTTGCACACCCAAGGATACAAGGAACACACATCGATGTATTTGATTTCTTCTTGAGATTAGTCCACGTCGTACAGCAAGCGTGTTGCATTGGTTTGTCCTACAAACAAACTGTCGCGTGGATTCAAAGGTTCGATCACGTCGTACCTTTCGGCAATGAGCCTTAATTCTGGATCGGTTTTGAAACATCGATCTTAATCGTGCTCTTACATGTCTATCACTTGGTATCCTTGAATTTCTAATCTCAGGCGTCATTGGTATGTTGGCTTGTATTATTCTTCCATGGTGAACTCTGAGAAAGGACGTTTCAGGTTTCGTTGAGGAAAAGATGTGGAGCATCCGAGAAATAAATATCCCTGGAATTCGTACACCGTTTGTTTTTTTTTTAAATCACAGCCATCCACAGAAGACTTCCAATTTTCTTGTCTCCACCGTTTGTAACAAGTTGTATCCATTTGTCTTCACTTTTGCACGAGTAATGGAGCCAGCTCACCGCTTTGGCGGAATATAGACGGCTGATCGAGAGATAGGATTGGTAGGTATGATAGCTAGTTTGTTTTCGGGCATGAACTTCTTTCGATAGACTAATCTACAACCTTTAGCAATGGCAGAAGCTTCGTTCAAAGGATCGATTCTTTCGTGATCCGGAAATAATTGTTGAAATTTTCCACAACAACGGAAAAAGTCAAACAGGTTTGAAGAGTGAGTTTGGTACCAATTGTAGAATTCTTCTCGTTGTGCTGTGTGCATACCATCTGCGTCGTAGCACAGCGTGTTGATTAGCTTCGGTATTGAAAAAGTGTGGAAAATAACCTTCGTCCATTTCTTATATTCCATATGTTTTTGGCATTCTACTCAAAGGCACTGCAAAATAACTCGTACAATCTTTAAGCTATACTTGTCCCACTTTCATGTAGATGAATTTGGCTCCATTCGTGGTGACTGTTGGACATTCGGCGCCTTGTTCTGAAAAATATTTCAAACGAAATTGTCTGTCGTATCCCGAGAAATTGTGAGACATGACTGTAGCATATCGGTGTCAATTTCCGTAACGCTGAATGTCCTCTTCGCTCCAAGTGTCGTCGATAGGGTCTAAAATCCATTCAGCAAAATCAGGAAGAGTGTGATATCCCCAAAAGATTTTTTCTCGTCCTCCTGGAATCTTATTACAATTGGGACAATGACAAAATGTAGGTTCCTGTATACACTTCCCACAAGCACGATGAGCTACGCAAATAAATAGGGATGCAAATACCAGTCTCTTGTGTACATTCAAATTCAAAAAGATAAAATCCATTTGTTTCTTTTTGTTCTTGTGTTGGTATTCCTTTAAGTCTTCCTCCAATCCATTTTCATAATTTTGGATGTAACATTGATGTTCAAAGTCCCCGATTTGGTCACACAAATGGCATCTTATTTTTCCTGGACAAACTTGTGCCTTTGGGTTATTGGTTCGAATACGATGTCCACAAGTGGAGCACAACCTCAATAATTTTAAATACTTTTCTGTTGTTGAAAGTGTTTCATGCGATGTTGTTCGTAACAGGATGGACTGACAAAGGGTCGCTTGCAAGAAGAGCAATGAACTCGTTATTTTCCTTCACGGAATGCAAGGTTTGGAAGCTAAACACCCACATCTCGCTCCACAATGAATGTTATGCTCCCGATTGGCAAATCCTTGGTCACATTTCTTGCAATAATAAGCGTATCAAAGAAATCCTGTGATACTGGTAATAGAACCGAAATGCTCTTGATGGTGATACACATTGAACGTATTTCCCGTGTGGGAAAACTGGTCCACGAAACACGAGAGCTCCGCGAACCACTTGAGGGCATATTTCCAACGTATAACGAGGAGCCAACACGTCGTGAAGTTTCTTCATTTCAGGAATGGCACACATCGTCTCTTTGGAAATGCCTGCTTGCTTCAAAAGGAGTTCTGCTTCTTTGTTGGGGTCTGTCAGATTTTTGAATACACGCCCATGGTCTTTTCCATTCTGCGGTGTCATTCTTCTCGGCATACGTTCTGCCTACGACGATGGGACGGGCTAAGCACATCTGGTCTTGTGAGTTGTCAATTTGGACGAAATTTGTTTTGGTAGTGCTGAGTTCATCCATCAATAACATTTTGCTACCTCTAGGAGGTGAATCGTGGGTCATGTGAAGAGTGGTTTTTCCATCGGTGATATTAAACTCGTCATTGGATTGTTGGACGTGTTGAATTTTGTCAATGATTTTGGATGGTGTTAATTCTGCCGGTGTACTAAACTCAATTCAGACAGAAGACTTCAAACTGTCGTGAGTGATGGAGTGTCTAGAACCATCGGCACCTTTAGCTTGGCATTGTCGTTTCAATGTCTCTAACAATAAATCCTACAAATCTAATGAAACCCGCTGCTTTCTCTGGTGACACTTGAAACTTAAACGCTTTAAATTTCACCCTGTTAGTGTATGCAGCGGTTCTAAATTTTCTCGGAGTCACCTTTTGGGTCTCTCGAATGTGAAAATAATCTTCGGGGGGTAGTGAACACCTTTCTTTATTGGTGGATCTTGACTCTATTGGTCATGTGGCAGAGGTAGAAGGTGTTGATTCAGGCTCACTCATGTCATCTTAGAAATCGCTGGCATGCACTTGTGCTAACACTTCAGTTAGCGTATGAGGCGACACCGAAAGTCGTCGTCGTCTCTTGGCTTCTTCTTCTGGTTTCTTCTTAGAGAAGTGTGATTGTTTCATCTTGATTCCAAATTCCAAAATTTGATCTGGCTTAGTTTTACACAATCTCTCCATAGAGAGAGTTTCTCACCCATAGATTATATATTCATTCAGCTTTCAGACTGTGAAGAAGATGGAAGAGTCAAAACAGATCGCCCTTCTCGTCAGAGATCTACAGAGTCATTCGAAATTATACTTCCAATAAGATCACGGACTACTCCACTCGAGATTAAAGTCAAGATACTTGCTATGTCTGTCAAGAGAAAGGACATTGGGCTCCAGAATGTTCACAACGTCAAAGAAAAGGAAAGACATAAGAAAACAGAGACAAAGGTAAATATACATGTTATCATTGTCAGGATAAAGGACATTGGTCTTCAGAGCGTTATATGAAGAAAGAGAACAAGCACGAGGAGAAGTAAGAGGAGGAGCAGCGTTCTTTAGACACATAAACAGAATAACCCATATCCGTCAAGAAATTCATGACGGAAAGACAACTTGAAGACACTGATTAGGAAGAACCAATAGCAGTCAAGAAATTGAAAAAAAAGAGAAACACAGTGAAAGAAAAAAAGAAGAAATAAAAAAGAACTTTATGATGTGTTATGAAATTTTCATTGTGATTCTTATTCAAAGAGAATATACCGAAAAAGAAACGTAAGTGTCTCTGTGTCATGATTTATTCTTTTAGTATGGCTACGATACTTAAACACACTCACACACGCACATAATTGAATCATGGAAGGGGATTTGATTTGGCAATCATTGAGTAATATCTCATTTCTAGAAGATATAGGTGACCCTGAAATGGGCCGTTGGCGTTTTTTTAATAACAAAAAAAACAAAACAAAAAAACAACAAAAGTATGGGGTTGACATCATCAGCTTTAACACTCTTAATCCTTTTCCACGGTGAAGTCCTTCTCCTCATGCTGTCGCTGTTACTGCTTTGGTAGTGGTAGTAGAAGCTGTTGCTGGTGCTGGTATCTCAGTGGCGATGAGAGTTGATGTAGTGATTGAAGGCTTAGAAATATTGGCATGTGAAGGTCTCTTTCTCTTGGACAGAACTAAGGAAATCTGATACATTACTCTTAGGTGCTCTAACTCCTTCAAAATGTCCTGTAATAGACTCACCGTTTCGTTGTCACTTCCTTGCTTCTGTCATTCACAATTCAAAGTTTTCCTCTTCTCTTCTTATTCTTCTCGCTTTCTTTTTTCCTCTTCTTGCTGTTGCTGAATAAATACTTCTTCTGCTTCTTTCTGACGTTGCAAAAAACTCTCCAACTCTTACTTTTGTCTCTTTCTGAAATCATACACCAATAGTAATGATGGAGAAGGAGGTGAAGGTAGAACAATCGTCGCAGGCAAATATTCTTGAGAAAACATCAGGAAATCATTCAAAGCTAAACATTACGTCCTCATCTTCTTGAAGAAAAATACTGGCTACAGCCACATTAGTAGTCGTAGTCATGGTACTATCACTCGGAGTATACGCGGTATCCGCAGCAGGCGCACCCCAATACATTATCTTCGTTTTTTCAGCCATAGCTATTGTACTTGAACTGTTCCGCAATAGTAAACCGTAGGAACGCTCGTGCGCCTATATATTGAAAGTGACGCAACGCGTCCGCTTTCTTCTGATTGGAAGAGAGACCCCACGCTCTGACTGGATTTTGTAACATTCGTTTTGATTGGTGGAACATTTCGATCCGTTCCATTCAGTCCTAATATATATTTACAAGGGGATTCTCCTTTGGTGTCACCGTTCTCAAGACAACTCAGGCAAGATGTGGAAAAATTTAGAGTCATCAATCGTCGTTTCGGGCATGCTGTTTAACCCGGACTATCCCATGTATGTGAAGGCAACGTGGACCATTACCAGCATCACAGAAACAGCGATATGGAAGAGAAGAGTGTGTTTGGAGAGGAAAGGGTGTCTGAAGCAGATATTAGTCTAAGGACCTGCTGTGAGACGAGAAGAAAAAGACCAGCGAAGCGATGTCACTTGTGTTAACAGACTTTGGTTAACAAATCACAACGGTCTTTTCAGGGGCCACCCAGAGTTCTAAAAAAGAGAGATACTAATCATATTTGCCAAAAATTTGAGTTTGTGTATGTTTTTTGTGTATGTGTTGTGTATGTCTTTGTCTCTCCGCACAAAAACTAAATCTTAAACCCTCTTTACCCCTTCTCTTGTGATAGTATGTGTGATCGGGTATAGTAGTGTGTCTATAAACATTTCCTACCCTTGTGTGTGATAGCATGTTTGTGTGTACGTATGTATAGGGTGTGTGTGCATAAATAATCCTACCCTTTTCGTTGGATAGTAGGGGTGTGTGCTTGGATAGTAATCAAAAAGCAGTTGCTGGATTGTAGAGGTGTGTGTTAGATTGTAATCAAAACATGTTAACATTACATTTCCCGTACGTCCCCAAAAATTTTCAAACATGGAAACGGCCTACAACTAAAAATGTTAACATATGATATCCCGTACGTCCCCAGAGTGGCATATTAATAAAAACCTACGGACAATGTCAGCATAGGATTTCCTGTACGTACACAGAGTGACTAATATTGAGGTCACACTCTAACAATGTAACAACGTAGCCACAACTGAAGTCAGTCACTTCTAACCATGTTACAATGTACCCCAATGTTCAACCTATGGACAATTTTAATATAGGATTTCCCGTTTGTCCCCAGAGTGCCATTTCTATGTAAACCTACGGCATAATGTAAATTCCCATGCGTTCCCAGTGTGCAAAATATAACTACTGTCCAGTAAATAATGATTACTGGCTTCATATGACCTATGTGTTCTTCCTTATCGATTAGTGCCAACTGCGTGACAGCATAAAAAGATGTGTGTATTTGTATTTGTATCATGAAACTGATATATATATTTACAGATTCAGATAGCTACATCGAGGAGGCTATTAACAAAACTAGACTCCTAGATAGTGGAACCGTCCTAAAATATAAAACCAAGAAAACCAACAACGCATCCCCTTCTTGGTTAATTTTCACTCATAGTGAAAGTTACAACAGATCATTCGGAAGCATTGGCACCAGTTTAAACATATTCTATTGCCAAGAAGATAAAAGTATGGATTGGGAACAAGTTTTTCGACTTACGAGTTCCTCTCCATTATAAATATAATTAATTAATTAAGGAGCATGCAGGTAAGAGTTCTGGAAAAAGTCAAGATAGGTGACGTACATACATATCATGAAATGAGAGGGATGAAAGAAAGATAAGAGCGGAGAGATAGTGTTTGGTGTGGTCCGGTACGTACAATTTTAACTGTAATCATAATGGAACAAAAATAAATTATATGTTTGTGAATATTTTTGTGTTAATAATACATTTCTGCATTTCCTTTTGAAGCAAAAATTTTGTTTCTGATGTGTAAAGTTAGTTGCCAGATACAAGTGTATCAGTATCAATGTTAATATTCATTAATGATATACTGTGATAAGCTCATATCTTGCATTATTAAATAGTCTGCATTCAAAAAGAATATTTTGGTAGTTTTCTATTGGCAATTTACAAGAACATGAAGGAATGGCGATAAGATTACACCTAAAGAAATAATAATTTAGCGAACTTCATTTGCGTCGTAATCGGCTTAATAGCACAGAAGCTTGCCTGTTACTAAATGCCAAATAATTTGGAGCAGAAGTTTTGCGCTCGATACGTTCTTTTGTGAAGGTTATTATAGATAAACAATTTCTTGTGGATTGTGGCAGACCGTTCCACGAGTCGATAAGAGTTCGTATACACGTTTGTTTGAACAAAGAGGTTCTACGTTGATATTGAATGCTTTTGTTCGAGTTTCTCCGATTTTAAGGCACTGTGTATCGAGAACAAGGTGGGAGTAAATCGGTTATGTTTCAAGAAGTTCCTATGACTGCGTACCGTTGGCCAACACATCTAAAGGACCTTCTGGTACGTGCCAAGGTTGTTTCAAACAAGACCACTGATGCAGGCACATACCGCTGCAAAGAGAAGCGTTGCCTAATTTGCAAACATATGCCCGAGACCACATCGTTCAGACGTTCGACGACAGGAGTTACTTCACTATCAATCAGAAGTGGATGTAGAACCAAACATGTAATATATCTTCTAACATTCAAGATCTCTGCAAATCAATATGTTGGCGAAACCGTTGATTTAAGAAAACAAGAGCCACGTTCGCAACAAAATCAACGCGAAACTCGCCAACCACTACAACTCGACTGGACATTTAGTCGAGTCCCTCGAGATGCTACCCATTGATTCTAACCTGGAGTCGACCGATATAGAACGCACACGTAAGGAACGATACTGGATACTTCAATTGAAAACTCATTGGGAGTTCGGCCTAAATGAAAAAGTCTAACTTTCCTAATGCAATTTTATCAAAACTACAGCCAGTCATCAGTTTATCAGACGTACACAATTTTTGCTATAATATTTACCCAAGTAAATACCCCGTAACTCTTTACATGTATTATTATTATTATTTGAACTTTTGTCCATTATCCCGCAGCACCATGATCTTGACATACTTCCTTAGTATATCCGTGCTTAACTTTTCCGGGATATAATTTCTATTGTTCATTTTGATGATGACATTGATTTTTCGCCACTCATGGTGTCCGTCGTTTGTTTCTAACCTGGAATTAGGTCAAACACACTTTGGTCCTCTCCGTGGTAGCCACAATAATCCCTTCTCTGAATTTTGTTATACAACTTTGCTGGGCTGATGGCAGCATAACATATATATGTAGTTCACCCGCTTTAAGACCGTTTATTAATTTCTTCGTCTTTCTTTGTTCAATTTTTGATCCTTTGTTTGTTTATTTCCTTGTCATTGAAACATGTAAGAGTCAAGAATTTCTCTTCGCTTTTGTGTTTAGTGTTTGTTTTGTGGATGTAAATTGTTACTTCCCCTGACAATTAGCTCGAAACGTTAGGAAACTGATTTTTATTTGCGCTGTTATGAATTTTTGCATATATATATATATATATATATATATATATATATATATATATATATATATATATACTCAGTCTGAACGTCCTACGTCTTACTGTCAGCTCAATACCTTTTTATTGATTTGCACTAATTATTGTCACAGTTTTTGTTAACCATTACTTGAACACCCACATCTTAGATAAACAGAACGGAATAGAACTTTATTGATTTGCCGTATACAAAAAAGCACATAGTCAGTACAACACATCACGCATATACAATATATTTTTGCATAACCGAGTTAATAAATGAATGAATAATGGCGATACAAAATCTGTGTACACATAAATACTGGGGTGGTAGAGGTGGAGAGAGAGAGCGAGAGAAACAACTTGACAGCTAGAGAAAATAATCTAAGCTGGAATGCATTATACACATATTTGACTAGGTACTTTTTTACAGTTGATAAATCTTCATTTATAAGTAATTGTAATAGTTTATACACGCTTGGTTTCTGCGAATGATAAGGATCAATATAAGATTTTCTAAGTGAGCGGTATAGAGGACATATTAAAACAAAATTATATTCATTTTCAGCCTCATTATGTACACAAAGTTCACATTTCTTTTCATGTCATTAATTTTCTACATGTCTACTAGTCTCGATACTTAATGGGTGTGATCAAATCCCTAATTTACTTAAAGCCTTTCTGTGGCTGGCATTAGCAATTATTATAAGATAGGAAGCGGTTTTGACGATATTTTTTATATTTTTATACATATATGAAGTTTTGGAAGCAACTGCAAAACTCCAGTCAAAACGAAATATATCTTTTAGTCTTTGGCGACAGAGCGATTAAAAGAAAGATATATAGACTGAATTAGGGTAAAACCTTCTCCAAGGATTGAGAGCACTAGTATCTTTCTCACATTTGAAACCAAGTTTTTCTAATTCTTTCCTTTGCACTTGGTAAGCATTAATTAGTATAGTCTTCGAAGAAGAAAATTTTCTGTGTTTAGCAATTTGAACCAGTACTTAATGATACACACGTATCTATTTACATAAAGTTCTTATCGTCCCAACTTATCTAATAGTAGACCATCTGCTGCCTCTGAAAATATCACCGGATCACCAGCAAACAATAAATGATATAAAGAGATTTATTTTTTAAATGATTACCGCCTTTATATTTTATTGTAATGTAATTTCCATATCATTAATATACAGAGAAAATAGAAATTGAGAGAGGCTTTCGCCTTGAAGGAGCCAAAGTGAACAATCGAAATAATCTGAAAGAGTTTAAGTGCTTTAGACATGACTGCACTGGACTATAAATAGATCTCATTGTCATTAACATTTTCCCAGTCCTAGCTACTCCGCAGTTTACTACTTTTTGAAATAGACTTGTCCTTCTACATAATCAAATGCTTTTCAAATGTCAGTAAAGGCACAAAAAGCATTTTATTTTTTTTAATAATAATAATAATAATAATAATAATGAGGCCTTTGTATAACGCCTAATCTTTAGAGGCTCTAAGCGCTTTACAACATTAGATAACACCTAAAAACATATATAATGATATGATTACGAAAAACAAACACCATGAAATTGGAAAACAAAAACATGCTGAAAATAGTTAAGGTAAGGAAACATTATTAAGTCTTTAGGTCTACTCTTGCAGTCGAAATAGGTGAGTTTTAAGAGCACTCTTGAATGAGATCACTGTGTCTTTGTGTCTAAGTTCTGTGGGCAATTCGTTCCACGTTGCTGGGCCCTGGTATGCAAAATAACGTTGTTCGTATGACTTCATTTTGATAGTGGGAATAATGAGACTACGAGTGTCGGAAGAGGAGCGTAAGTATCTTGCTGGTGTGCACACATGGGTGAGGTGAGATAGGTATGTTGGACTGGTGCCAGTCAATGAAACGTAGCACAGAGAACAAATTTTCTGTTTGATTCGGGATCGAATGGGTAGCCAGTGTAAGGTACAGAGCAGGAGGAGGTGTGCTCTGTTCGTGGTACTCTAAGAATGAACCGAGCAGCTGTGTTTTGAACTTTTTGAAGTTTCTGGAGTAGATACTGAGACAAACCAGATAGAATTGAATTACAATAGTCCAGTCTTGAAAGTACTAGGGAACACACAAGTGTTTTAGTGGCATCAACTGAAAGATAATTTCGAATGGAGCTGATGCGTCTCAGCTCAAGATATGCAGCCTTGCATATGTTCATGACATGTTGATGCAATGAGAGAGTACTGTCTAGAGGAACACCTAGGTTTCGTACTGACTGTGTGAATTTAATGTTGGTGTTGCTGATATTTATTGTTTGAGGCAAAGGATGTGAATGAGAAAGTCTTTGTGTTGTAATAAGAATGGCTTCAGTTTTATCATCATTCATCTGCAGCTTGTTACATGTCATCCATGATTTCACAGCGGAAATGCACCTCTCTACACCTTGGATGGTAGCATCAACTTCAGTTGGGTGGCTCGATTTGTATATTTAGGTGTGATCAGCGTACAATTGGTGAAACAATGGATGACGATCTATGACACTTGAGAGCGGGTGTGTGTTTAGAATGAAGATAACAGGTCCAAGAACAGAACCCAGTGGAACACCAAAACATAGATCAACTGGGCTGGAGTGTTTTCCATTTGCGGACACAATTTGTGTCCTGTTGACCAAGTAGGACTTTAACCATAGTAAGGCTGTATCGTGAATGCCAAATACATGATGGAGACGGTGATATTATGGTCTATTGTGTCAAATGCTGCAGACAAGTCAAGGAGGGTGAGGTCTTTTTAATCTTTCCACTATCCAAAGCAGAGAGAAGGTCGTTAACTACTTTCAGAAGGGTAGTTTCGGTACTGTGGCGAGGGCGATATGCAGACTGTACATTGCTAAAAAGGCTGTTTGAATTCAGATGAGATACAAGTTGAGATAGAACAACTTTTTCTAAGATTTTTGACATGAATGGGAGGTTAGAAACTGGGCGGTAGTTCTTAAAATCGTTATGGTCAAGTGTTGGTTTCTTCAGCAGAGGCTTTACAATGGCAGTTTTAAAAAATGATGGGAATACCCCGGATGAGAGAGAAGTATTAATAGCATCAGTTGGTGAATGCAATATTGGATCTAAGCACTCGAGCAGCAGTGATGTCGGAATCGGATCAAGTTCACATGACTTTGGGGCACTCTTCATCATGATTGTACGTACTAAATCCATAGAGACAGGTTCAAATGCTGCTAACGGTTGCTGCTGAAATTCTGTATCACAACTGTATGGCGACGACGAGTCAATTGAAATTGTGTCATCAAGCTTGTCTTTAATGGTTTGTACTTTGTCATGGAAGAAATTTGCAAAGTGGTGTACATTTGTTCCTTGACATTAGCTTGTTAGTAATCTCGAAGAGCTCTTTGCAGCTGAAACTTTCAGTGATCTTACTACTGTAGTGGGCTGATTTCGTTAAATTGTTCATCGAGAAGTATTTGAATAAAAACGTTAATATAAAAATAGCGTCTGCTCTACTATTATTCTTCTTACCCCGAATTGTGCATCAGTAATAATATTATATTTAATGGCACAGGAAGAGAATCTTTGATTTAATATGCTAGTGAAAACGTTTCCTTTACAGTTAAGCAATGGTATCCCTCTATGATTATTTGCATTGGATGGATCACCTTTTCTTAAAAATGGTCTAATAAGACCCTTGCTCCAGTTTGAAGAATCAATGTCGCTGGTAAATATCATCTTAAAAAGTTTAGTGTGTAATCTGCTAAATGTGAAACCGAGTCAATAATGTATTAATTCAAAACTTTATCAAGAGATGGCGCTTTATTATTATTTAAATTTGTCACAGCTGAGCTACGTTCTTCAATTGTAATTGGGGTATCCATCTCTGAAAATATAGGTTTGCTTAAATACTCAGTTCTATCTTCGTCTTGTATGTTTATACTCTAATTGACCAGTATTAATTTCTGGTAAGGCTGATGCAAAGTTCTTAAAATGTTCATAAAAACATTACTGGAACGTTTCGGACCTTTAATAAGATTCCAAAAGTCATGTAGATTTCCTTTTCGTCAAGTATGCAATTTTTGCCTTCCGGATCTATTATAGAGTAATTTACATGTTCGGCAGAACTTTTTGTATTCAATTTTCTTCGTTATGTAATTCTTTCAATCTGCATCATATTTGAAAGAATTGTAATTAATCAAAGCACTTTTGTATCCTTTCCTTTTTTTCTCTACATTTAACATTAAACCAAGGAGCACTATCTTTAATACGAACACTAAATTTTCCATTCTGAAAATGCAACGCTTTTTTTAAACATCGATTTGCCTTTTAGGAATAAGAACCATCAATCTTAAGCTTTTTCATCGATTGTGCTTGGGTCCATGAGCCCAATAGTACTAACGTTAAAGTATTCATCCAATTCCCCAATGCCGAGTTGTATATCAGCAATGGACGAAGTTTTAAAATCAGGATTCCATTTATGTTGTAGCGTTGTAAAGTTCATATAATTCTGCCGATTATTTGCGGTTTTTAACGTGAAGTACAATGGACTATTATTTGAAAATTCTAAAAATCTATGAACTCTGAAGTTTTTAATGAAGGAGAAATTATTCTCAGTAGTCAAGACATAATCTATTGTACTTTCTCAATTTGTTGTAAAACATGTGTACTGACGCTTATCTGCATCGTCACCAAAGCTCCAACTGACAATGCGAATACCAGTGCTCTTACGTAAATCGAATAGGTTATTTCCAAAACTGTTACTGTGTTGGTCATGATTAGCACGTAGAATTAGAAAACCAGTAGTGTTTACCTCGTCATGCGTTATGACGGTTAGAAATTTTCTATGTAATCAGCCTTTAGACCGGTCCTACTATTAAGATCATCAGCTAATATAACAGTTCCCTTATGTGCGTAATGATTGACTCCTGTCTGTAGTTTACCAAAATAAATTGAAATTAAGAAGACTACATATCGGTGTTTGTTCCGGTGGAATATAAACAAAGCAAATATAAACATGCTCATCAAAACGAAAAATAATACTTTTCTAATCTTAACTTCGTACAATATGTACACCTTTTACCAGACTTTGCTTTGCGTCTAATACAATACCTCCACATTTTGCCTTTTTCTTAACAAATTTTCTGGAGAAAAGATAAACTTGATAACCATAAAAGTCTATATGAGGATTTTGTTTGGTCTATGTTTGTCACAGGCATATTAGGTCGAATTTCGAAAAAATTCTTTAAACTGATTTGCTTCCTTTTTCTCTTCCGAAAGTCCTTCTATATTCCATGTGAATATCTTAACCGATCTGTAGTTCTCTTCGCTCGCGCATTCTGATTGCATCTCTTAGGTGACCAAGTCTCTCTGATCATCATCTTCGATGTTATCATGGTGCTCATTATGTACGCCTTTTCTCTATCCGGAAAGTATGCAAACTTTGCAACAATGGGGCGAATCTTTCTAGGTGTGAATTTCCCAAGTCGATGCGCGCAATGTTATTTTTTTTCTGTGTTTGCGTTATTCACTGTCCGATTTGTTTTGCATAATTCCAGAACCTTTTCAACGCAGTGTTCCTCTTTTTTTTAATGATATTAAAAAACAACAAATTATCTCGCATTGACCGACACTGAAGGTCTGTGACCTGACGGTTTAATTGACTATTGAGGGACTTGATCTGCTTCATGTCCTCAACTATGGTAGTCTGGTGTTTCCTCATTTCCTCCAATGTATCAGAGTCAAACTGACAACTTTCCGCATTGGCACAAACTCTATTGTCGGGTGTAGAGTCTGTCGCTTCGATTCTGTTTACCTTTAGCTGAAAGTTGGCTAATTTTGTTAGTCTTTCTTCCATCCCAGATAATTTCTGCAAATTTTACTCAAGTGGATTACTGATCACCTGCCCATCTTGTCTAGGTGATTGTAAATGTGTATCAGGTCAGGCTACGCCAGCTATCGTAAGTAACAGTAGACGGTACTAACTGTGACTGTTGACCCAGAGTGGACAACTACACCTGGTTCCCTCTAGAAAGTCCTTTCTGGTGGATCAGGCGGCCGAGCCGATATGCTCATCCCCTGGCTGTGAAGGCAGATGGCAATAGCTGTGTGGACAGCGCAGGGCATTAGGTCAGATGCAGTAGGAACTTATGGCCATCCACTGCATCCTGAATCGTCTCCAGACGTCTCGACATTGTCGTGCCACTGGATTCATACAGGCCTGGGCGAGAGAGTGAGGGTGACTATGCGCAAATTTCCCTCACTTAAATCAAACTCTCTCGCAAGTCATGATATTATTCCCCTCCCCCACTAAATACCTTCAAGTCCGGTGGCGATCGACGAGCGGCAAAGCAGCAGGTGTGGATACACTGGGAACTGTAGTTGCAGACCTGCACACAGGCAACTCAGAGCAAAGGTCGATTTCCACTGGACCGAAGCAGCAGTGGAACTGGGTGACTGAGCAGCCTTTTTTTGGATCACACTCCTCACCACTATAGCACGAGGAAGGGCCTAGAAAATGCGCCCTAAACATGCCTGCTTCACCTTAACACTGGTCAGCATACCGCTGCTGACGGGGATCCCGCCTTAGCGGTCGAAAATATAAGAAGACAAAAGTGATGAACTCACTATCGGTGCCGGAAACGTGCGCACACTAATGAAGATTACATCAGCAGATAGACTAGAGAGAAGAGCAGCTCTAGTTGGTAGAGAACTGGCCTGATTCATCATCCCGATAGCAGCCCTGAGTGAAACTCGCCTAGCTGAGTGTAACAGGATAAAGCGGTGTTAAGATTGTATTGAACGAAGACACTGAAAGCAATCTCGTGAATGAGATGTTTATTTATAATGTAATTGAACGATGACTGAATCTGACACCATACTCTTGCACATAAAGTCTAACGATGGATTTCACAGAATGATGCACATTGAGTTCAACAACTGATATAAGCAAATGATATAGTTACCAAAATGGAACTAATCAGAACATGTAACTTCAACGAGTAATCAAACAAGAATCAACGTATGGAACTTATAAACAAATATGATTGATATATGGATGAATCACCATGAATGACCAATGTATAGAATTTATACACAAATATGATGAATGTATGATTCTATCACCAAGGGTGATCAAAGTATAGGATTTACGCACACGATGAGCAGTGTATGTTTCAACACCAAGTAGTATGTATGTATTATTGATTTTTGCTCATATAGCGATATTGAATTATTGATTTACGCTCATATACCGATATTGAATTATTGATTTACGCACATATGGCGATATTGAATAATATTAATTCAAAAATGGAACATATGTATCTCGTGGCGTCCAGCTGACGATCACAATGTATTTCCGGTTCCACAATTCTCAACAAATGGTCTAGGAGCCACCACGCATGGCCCGTCCCTTCCAGTCTGCATAAGGATCACACAAGGACCTCCTTAATCCATACTGACCGGTTGGTCACGAAGCTTTGGTACCTCACTGCGAGTCAACCAATACCGTCTGCGTCAACGTCACCATAGACCCCAGCATACGGGTTACACGAAACTCCACTGAGTTCTACCACTTCCTCGTCACAAAAACTGCTAAAAATATAATGACTGAGCCGTGTAGTGCATGAGACACGGTGAAGCACGAATACAATAATATACATTACGCATGCGCGCACATGAATTTGTTTTGTTTATTCATTACATCATTTCATCAGAACTACGGTACGAGATTATTATTATAATAACCACGTTCGTACATGAATATGTGTCCGACAAGAATAATCTCACTGAATTATAAGAACTCGAACATTACTCGTCCTTCAATGTATGCAATGCATAATTGAATTCAATTTGTCTGTTCAGTTATAAAAAATTTATAACTTGAAACAGACTATAGTCTATCTGATAGCATGGCGTTATATGACATAGATCTGACTATCTGTACAATTTAGAATCAATTCCCAAACATTAAATCTATAAAACAATTTTATCGCATAAAACTGATAGCAAGAAGAATACAATATTATATTTCACATATCTCTACAGCTGAAGATTGCTCCCATAAAGTGGACAGCTACCTAACAAATCTCATTGCAATGTGATTATACATCGAGAATTCAGTCTATAAATACCCTGGGTGTGGTGAAAAGTCGCAGCAAGAGAACTCGAGGTAATCGGGTTTCTTACTGCAGGCAATTTGCTTGTACAGCATTGGATGAACCGAAGACAGTAGTTTGAAATAACTAAAGCCGAAAAATAAGCCACCCGCCGTTAACACTGTACGCGGCAACGAGACCCGAGTACATTTTCGTTTACATATATATATATATATATATATATATATATATATATATATATATATATATATATATATATATATATATATATATATATATATATATATATATATATATATATATACATTGACATAAGGTACACACAATTCCGTGACACTGAGGAAGGTCAACTCACCGAAGTAGGAGCCGACTACACCTTCTTCTGGAGCGGCCGGAGTAAAGAAGAGAGACGTGAAACTGGTGTAGGTTTTGCCATCAAATCACAGCTAGTGAGCAAGCTCACAAATCTCCCATGGGCGTGAATGACAGACAAATGCTAATGAGACTCCCACTTTCTGGAAAAAGACATGCAACTATTATCAGCGCCCAATACACCCACCATTACCAACCCAGATGAGATCAAGGACAAATTTTTGAGTCTCTTATCGCAGAAGTACAAAGGCAGATAAGCTCCTCATCATTGGTGACTTCAATGCTGGAGTTGGCACAGATCACCAGACATGGTCAGGTGTCATTGGCGAAAATGGCTTTGGCAAATACAACGACAGTGGACTCCTCCTACTGAGGAAATACACTTAACACGACCTCCTAATCACCAACACAGTCTTCCGCCTGCCAAACCACAAGAAGACGTCTTGGATGCACCCACGCTCCAAGCACTGGCATCTCAAAGACTACGTCGTCATCAGGAGAAGACACAGGCAGGATGTCCGAGTGACGAAGGCAATAAGAAGTGCAGAATGCTAGACTGACCACAGACTCATAGTCTCCAATCTCAATATCTAGTCTTAGCCTAGCAGACGACCACAAGGTAAAAAAGTGCCCCAAAAGCTTAATGTCACTAAATTGAAACAGGAGAATATGAAACAGGTATTGTTGAAGAACTGTGCAGCCAAATAGAAACAATCGATATGAAATCCGAGAATGTCGAGGAAAACTGGACATCCTTCAAAGACACTGTGAACTCAACTACATCGAAAATTCTCGGTTCCATCACTCGTAAACATCATGATTGGTTTGATGAGAACGATACTGACATAGAGAGACTTCTGAATGAGAAACATCGGCTATATATGGTCTGTTTAGGAGACAGCACTTTATCGTCTAAGAAGGCAGCCTTCAACGACATCAAGAGGACTGTCCAATGCAAACTCAAAGAGTTGCAAGACTCATTTCTGAGCAATAAGGCAGATGAGATTCAGTCCTACGCAGACAGGAATGACTTGAAGAACTTTGATGCTTTGAAGACAGTCTCCGAGCCACAGTTATCAGTAACATCTCCAATACTGAGTGCGGATAGCACCACACTGCTCATTGACAAAGAAAATACAATTCAAAGATGCGCAGAACACTTCAACAACATCCTCAATCAACAGTCATCAGTGAGAAGGTAATTGATTGACTTCCCCAAGTGGAAATTAACATATCACTTGCTGCTCCCCCAACGCTGACTGAAACTGAGAAAGCAGTTGACTTGTTGTCAAATGACAAAAAACCTGGGCAGATGCTACACCAGCAGAAGTCTAAAAAGCCGGAGTCTCGCAAATGGCGCAGAAAGTGATTGATCTCTTCCAGTCAATGTGGGCTCAAGGAACTTTACCCCAGGAGTACAAGGATGTATGCATTGTCCACTTGTACAAGCGGAAAGGCAACAGACAATCCTGCGACAATCATCGGGGCATCTCCTTGCTGTAAATATCTAGCAACATCCTCGCCAGAATTCCGCTGAATCGCCTTGTGCATGAAATCGATCAAGGGCTCTTGCCTGAGAGTCAATGTGGCTTCAGGAGAGGACGAGGGACCACCAACATGGTGTTTGCAGCTCGTCATCTCCAGGAGAAATGGCAGGAACAGAACTTCAACCTGTACGCGAAACGTGGACAATGTACAGAAAGCTGAACCATATTCACATTGGCTGTCTGAGGAAATTTCCTCAAGTCATCCTTGAAACACTTCAACATTGACCCTGAGCCTTGGGAAGATCTCGCACAGCATTACTCCACTTGGCGGAGTCTCCTCCATACTGTAGCTACAGACTTTGAACTTATGAGGATTGTAGTGGCAGTGCAGAAGCGAGTGCAACGTAAATCTCAGAACATATATATATATATATATATATATATATATATATATATATATATATATATATATATATATATCCGGGGTTTCCCAAACTGAACTGTTGGATATTGTAGGAATGTATTTATTATGAAAACAATAATAGAAGATTTTTATATCGTAAATAATAATAATAAAACATTGATATGTTTCATGATCCGAATTAATGGAATGTGTAGCTGTTTCTCGTTCCGGATATGATGTTACTTCAGTTTTAGTATTATCCATCCTTTAAATAATTTTCCCCTTTTCTACTTATTATTTTAAAAAAAGGAAATTCTTTTATAAGAAATTAGCATAGAATACTACCCTAAAACAATCTTTGCTGCTTTTTCATGATTTAATATTATTTATTTGTTTTCTCGGCGAGCTAACGTAAGGTCTCGCACATACATAATACTTACTTAGCAGACATGTTTCTCTGAGTCTAATGGCAAACAAGGTCCCAAAATAGTACGTTGTGGGCGATAGTCAATGTTACTTTTGTTGCTTCTTTCTTCGGTTTGGTTCAACTATCGTATAGACTACATGTATATTGTTTTAAGTCTTGTCACTGGGCTGTGTTTCTATAAATTTCCTTCTTCCAAAAGCTTTTCTGCAAACTTTTATTCGAATATAAACACTTAATCCTATGCTGATAAATTCGCACAAACTTATTAAGTAATATAAACACTTCTCCCTTGTTTTAGAGCGCTTTGATACTTCCCGAACCCACTTTAAACACAGAAGAGGCGTGAATTCCTTTTTCTTCTAATAGAAAAGACCCCAAAGGGTCCAAATTTGTTAAACATTACAGAAATCTCGATCGTAATTGGCAATTAAAAGTTCGATATATCGTTAGTTTTATGGTTGAAGACGGCGGTTAGTGCGCGGAATATTGGACTCATCATCAACTTTTTAAAAAAAATGCATATACGTATATCTATACTGGTTCGGATATACTTAAAAATATACCGGAAATTTATTGGAATAATAATTACGTGAAAATACCAGAACCTCCTAGAAAACAAAGGGATATCAAACAGATCGCTTTCAAGTATAGAGATCAAGACAATATTTTGAATAGAAATGAAAATGATAAAATATATAACCTACTTAGGGAATGCGAAAACAAAAAAGTTGGAAAAAAGTAGCGAAAAGAAGGTTAAACTTAAACTGGAACACAATATGGAAGATGTGGACTAGAATAACACCAACTTACAAACAATCAATAGGTTTTGCATACTTGCATGATGCTTGGCACATAGGAGAATTAGAATTCAAAAGGCATATGTCAAACTATGTACATCCATGCCCGCTATGTAATTCAGGATTTTATACAAAGAAAAATATTATGATGCAATGCGATAAGACACGAACAATAAGGAAACCAATTATAGAGGAATTAAGTAAGAAATACTTAAAATATAAAATAAAGCAACACTATTTACATACCAAATTGAAAAAAGCATCTACATAATACAAATGTAGTAGATTCTATATTAAGGGTAATTCTTTGTGTAGAGATACTAAGCAAAAGACAGTACTGAAGTAACAACAGTAAGCAAAACTATCCACTAATAGGGGAAGTAGTCATCGTACCATTAGCGAGGGCTGACACGGTTCGTGCCAGGTGCATATCCCGCACTCACAAGGGGAGAGGTGTCAATAATTAGGGTCATCTATGTAGTTCCCATCCCTTGTACTTTCGGTTTCGCACATAAGAGTGGGACTACAGAGTGACTGTATATGCATATATGTGTCATATGCATTATATATAGTTTGAAGCCGTTTATGAAAATGTATATTTTTGGAACTTTTAAATAAGAGGGACCTGGTTTGCCAAACACGTGGGAGAATTGAAGTATATCCACTGTTTGTGTGTGTGGTGGTGGGGGGGGGGGGGGAGGGCGGGAAGAGGCGTATACCAGTTCCACTAGAGGTATGGTGCGTTGGAAGCGGCCCAACCCCCACCCTCACATGATAGAAAATGTCCATCCCCATATAGTGACAAACAAGTCCACTTTGACAAGAAAATAGACTAAAAAATATAACCTTTACCAAAACCACCCAATCTCACAATCACTAATATGAGTGCAACCTGTTTTTGATATTTAACACATCAAGATAAAACAGGCAAATAACAGGGGGTTATGTCCCTTAAGTAAGAGGTGAGGATGATGAGAAGTTAAGCTACAAAGGCGCTACGCGAGGAAGAAAGACTCTCATAGGAGTCTCAGAAAATAATGTGCATAACAAAAAATATATATAAGACGCAATACAAAAAAGGGTGAAAACAAATACAGATATTAACAATTGTGAGTTAAAGTACACATACCATCTAGACACTCAGTATAAGAAACAAAAAATGTTTTCGTTTTTCCCGTACAAAACATCAAGCTTTTCCTAATAATCCTTCTGTGCAATGGGCACAGATGTTTTAGATGCCATGATCAGCCTGTGTGTTTTATTTTGGCAGGCGCTCATTATAAAAGAAAACGAATAATACATCCTTATACCAACATTTTTATGGCACTTTTCACATATTTTGTCAAATGAGCATGTACCGGGATCAGCCTATGTGTTTTGTTCTGGATAGCGCTCAGAACAAGAAAATAACGAACCATTTTAATCACAATTTTGCATACAGCATAATAAAAATAAAAAAAGACACAAAAAAACAAAAAAAAAACCCAACAAAGAAACTCATGATAGATTTGGCGTAAGGAAAAGCCAGTCTTAACAATTACACATATGGGACAATAGCACGTATACCACAGATACACCGCACATTGTTGCATACATGGTAAGGGCAGAGATAAAGATCCATGGCAAGGATCTCAAAGCTATTTCCTTCCTGAAATGAATCACTATTCAGTAACATTAGGGAGGCTTCTTGTAAGATAGATCCTTTTGTTGAAATAGTTTACAGTTGTCTAAGAAAAGAAAAACTCCTTCCTTATTAGCAGAGGATGCAATAAGATTAGAGGTTTTATCTTTTTGGAAGCTTGCACGAGGTTGACTAATGACCAATTATCAAACGAAATTCCTCTACTGAGTGATGACTGCATCAGATGGTAAAAATAAGCATCAATACATTTACGCGATTGTTTTAACGAGATATAAACTTAAGCTGAGACGGCAACACTATATATATATATATATATATATATATATATATATATATATATATATATATATATATATATATGTATGTACGTATACTTGTATTTAAATGCGCTATGATTGTAACAAAATCCGACGGAGTTATAAAGTTATTATAAACCTGAAATCAAGCGGAATTTCATCTTTTATATTACACAGGTATAATAATTTATTTTCATACTAAAATTTCTTAACAACTCTTTAACATTTAAGCTAGTACAAGTAAGTCGTCAAACAAAGGAAAAAAGCCATATTGTCTGTCTAACTGCGCATATTTATAACCAACTAAATAAATAATCATCAACTAAATGATAAAATGAACGGCCAGACGACCAAATGAACACAAAGACAAACAAATGAACAAACATTACGATCCAACTACTTTCCCTAATAATGTTAAAATTCGATCGACTCGATCTTTAGCTAATTAAGCAAATAATTGACTTACTAACTCGCGCATTAAGTGACTAACTAATTTACTAAGTATCAACCTTGCCAACTAACTTGGAAAAAAGTTAGCCACCACATACATATCGACATACCTAAAATATTAACTAACTAGTGAGACAACTAACAGACTTTTTTGCTTAAATTACTATTTAACTGTTGTAAAAACTCATAGATTGTAACTGAGATATAATACCTGTAAACAATTGTATTGAAACAATTTATATCATGATGTTGGTGTTTTTTTTATAATTCTGCATGCTATATGAGGTTCTAATTTTATTTAAATATAATTAATCGATAAAACATAGCTGGATTCATACTTCATTATATTTTTATTTTGACCTTTTTCATTGCCACCCTTGTTTTATTTCATATGTCAAACACCGAAAAGAAATGTAGCTTATCGCTAGATAAATAACAACAGCTTACTCGTCAGTTACAAACTAATTGTCACGTAAAATATGCTCTAGATACCTTTCAATTGCGAAAGGAATTGGTTCCTAGTTGGAAAATGCTTATATCAGAGATATTTTAATTGGACAACACCCCGTTCAAATTCTCTGGCTTGCCTCATCGAATTAAAATCTATAAGGGGAGGGGTGGGGTGGTTGTCATTATTGATTCATTTCACAAGGGCAGAGTCTTGAATATATTCCAGACTGCTTCAAGAGGAAGAAATTTCATCCTACCTTGGGTTCGTTAATTGATTCCGCAGACTGTGTCTAAATTTTAGTAGAAATGTTGTGCACTCCGCATTTATGTAGACAAAGAAAAGGAAGCAATTGTAATAGTATAATGAAGAGGAAAATTAGGAGGAGATTGTAGCAACACTGGCTATGTGGTTCCTATTAAAGTAAATTTGTACCAATTTTAATCTAAAGAATTGCAAAACAATATTGGTGAGATAAAGTCTTCCAAACAAATATAAACATGAGGTACTAAATGATACAAGTTAAATGGTAAGGATTTTTAATTCTATACAATGAATATAAAATATAAAATAAAGGTTAAAAATATGTAAAATCTCTTAAATATATGGTGACATTTTTTATACAAACTGCAATCCCTCAAAAAGTCTAAGATTTCCTCTGGTAGTGCATGATCCAAAAAGTTCATCATTGAGCTCGCACTGAAAAAACCCCAACTAATCTCTCACAGACTGGAAGTCGACACACAGCTATTGAAATATAACATATCCATGAAATACTAAAACAAGTCCTTTTGTACCGGGACAAGCACATTTTTGCGTGTAGCCTCTTGTGCTTAGGCAAATCTTAGTCGAATATGCTTACCAAATCGAAGAGAAACGTCTTCTCGGCGATAGATCTATTTTTTTCTTTTAACTGCATGGCGCGTAGTGTAACAAAGAAAATTAATGTATGTAAGTCATCAATGGCGACATTCGGTGTTGTACAGTTTACCTGAAAAAATATATATGGAAAATATATATGGATTTCAAATAATGCATTTTAGCAATACTAAATAAAAAAAGAACAAACATGAACTTCGAAGTGACACTCTCTTTAATATTGTAGTATCTTACAATCCCTTTAATGAAGGAAGACAATGATCATATTGTTCCTCATTCCTTAAATTATAGTAGTTAGATATTAAACAAATATTTACTGAAAGGGGTAGGCCTCCTTCGATTACTAAAATTTACAAATTTAAAAAAAAGTAGTTGATCTGATAAAACCGTAGCAAAAAGTGATCAGCAATTGAAAAACTTGAAATAGCAATTGATGTTTAAAATTTTGTTTAAAATATTACATCATACACACTTGGTCATGACGTCACGTTTGGCTGTGCAATAGTCATTGTTTACTAAAATTTGAGATGTTTTTAAAAAGTTAAAGTGATTCACGTGGAACAACTTATTGTACATCAATAAATAGATGAAAAGAGCAAATTACTGTTGTATTATAGCTGTATCATTACTGTGGGTATAAACACCAACAATAACAACTACAACAATAACAACAACAAAAAACAAGAGTTTTAGAATAGTCATTATTAAGGTTCGTTATGTACGAGTTCGGTGATCGTCAGAGTGAATGTATGTGATTCTAAGGAATGTTTTATCGCACATAGGGTGCTCGAGTCTCACCACAATACTTGTGTTTGTCTTCCACATATGTATTTTTCCTTTCTTTCTGATAGTCATTTATTGTTAATATATCTCAGATTAAATAGATTGCATGGTTTTCATTTTTCCCTCATTATAAGGAAATGATGGTGATACAACTCTTGATGTTTTTCTTCTTTTTCTTTCCTCATATAAATCTATGTTTCATTTCTCATAGCACAACTATTTTATCTGGCACAAACTAAATAGATCTGATATGTCGACATGGAATATTTTTTATGCACAATATGAAAAATGCTTTAAAATCTATCTCCATTATAAGATAAAGAGAACAGTTGATGAATAACGTTAATCATATAATGTTCGCATTATTTTATATACATTTAAAGACTCAATGAAGACATGCAATTATAGATTGAGTTATTATTTGCTTGTTAAAAACGTGTTTTTCATTATCACACTATCATGTTTACTCCTTTTCGATTTCGTAGCTATATGTACCTCCGTATCTCACCTCTCTCTCTCTCTCACACACACAGAAACAGACACACACGAACACACACATTCGAAAGATTTTGGAAATGTATCAATATATAATTCTTCATTTCATCTCATATAATAAAATTAAACAAGTGAAAACGCTCAAGAGTGAAAAGTGTGGTCAATATGTCCTCTTAAAAATGGGGTGGGGTGGTGGTGGGATAATAATTGTGGATCATTTTTACACCCAATATATATATATATATATATATATATATATATATATATATATATATATATATATATATTACACTAAAAGACTTTAATAATAAGCCCTTGTGATTTTCATTGGTTAATGAAGATTTTATTTGTTGCTGGTCTTGTTGTTGAATACAAAAATCTTTCACTGCCAGTGATCTTTATCCGAATATATTACATGCTACAGTAAATAAAGAAATAAATAAATATACACTTAGATAAATAAAAGTATTTCGAAGGCCAAAAAGTGCACAAGTAATGTTTGGATATGTATATTGAAGCAATGACAAAAGTTAGGTATCGCTTCAATGTGGTTTTAGCGCAATTCCATTTCACATACATACATACATACATACATACATACATACATACATACATACATACATACATACATACATACATACATACATACATACATACATACATACATACATACATACATACATACATACATACATACATACATATCTCAACGTATCATATTCAGATACAGAAACTGCTACTTTCCCTTCCAAATGGATTGTAAATAAACATATATGTGGGTATTCATTTTAAACATCGAGTACATAAGTAAATAATACGATTTCATGACGTCACTGAAATGAAACTATCGTCATATCAGGAAAACCCAATTTTGAATGCTTATGACACGTCTGCATTGACTCAATTTGACAATTTTTTAACCAATTTGTACCAAATAACTCCTGAGGAGTCCTTATAGAAAAAAAGGCACAAAATAAGGCCTGAGGAGTCCTTATAGAAAAAAAATGCCCTGTTTTAGAATGGAAAAAAGTAAATGGAAAGTATGAGTTGATGGGGTACAAACCTAGGTTTATCATAATAAATAATTATTTATTATTATAAAGAGGATGTTGGTGTCTATGGCTTCTCGCAGGAAAAAATATAGGATAACTACACCCTGCAAGTTGTAACGCCAATTTCGCAAGCCATGTGTATTAATCCGTATTAGTAGTTAATAGGGCCAGAATGATAGGCAACATATAACTCTGCGGACAAGGGGAATTTAACGTTATGCCGCAGCTCTCAAAATATAACCCTATGATGGTTATGGGAATTTAATGTTAAAAGCTTTCATAAGACTAACATTGTGGGCTGGTATTGCGGTTATGGAAATGTAATATTACGGTTGCGCTGCAATGGCAGTTATGAGAATTTAACATTATGGTCCGGTATGGTGGTTATGGGAATTTAACATAGCATGGGTTGGTATGGCGGTCTTAACGTTAAAACATCTATGGGATTAACATTGTTGGACACTCTGAAGTCTAAAGGTAATTTAACATTGTGGGACGCAATGGAATCTAATACATTTAATGACAATCCAACATAAATCCTTACTGACCCGATAATATAGAGCCTATTGGGCGCTCATTGACTTGACATGGAAGGCTCATGTGATTAAATAAAATTAAAAATGGCAGTAACACATGCATACATTCATCCACATACACGCAAACATACAGTCATACATACATATAATTACATTAGCCACTTATCGGAATTGAGTCAAGGACGAAAATGGGAAAAGAAACAACAAAAATTGCAAAACTACAAAATTATAAATTGTAAAAAAAATATTTATAAACATATTAAGAGATTAAAAATTGCACAAAATTTAAAAAATTTACCAAGTGTAAAAAAAAAAATGACAAATTGTAGAAAAAGAAATATCCAATAAAATTATTTAAAGAAAGCTTTAAATTTAAAAAGTAAAATTGAAAAACTGATAAAATATATTGGCAAATTTAATTTCTCTTTAATCAAATTGAAGAATTTTGAAGAAAGCAAAAAACATTGTATAAAACAATTTTGAACAAAAATAAAAGTTTTAAAAAAAAGTTTTTTTTCTTTATAAATTAAAAAAACCCCCAAATATGAAACAAATTATAGTATCATATATGTAATCAATTCTCTTATGCTTTTCATGATTTTAGGCGAATTTCACAGCAAATGTTCTACACTTTCCCAAAACACAAAGTCATAATTGTTTAAATTTGGCATAAGTCTTTGTTTACTTTTATTTCAAATAGGGCGCTACATTTTCTGTTTGTGTTTTGGTTATAACGGCATAGCTAAAATACATTGTCCATGTAAATCGTACACTGAATATCTGTAATTGTCACGAAAGGTATACTTTTATCCGCTGCTGATAAAAAAGGAAAGGTTATTATTGCCTATGCAATCGCTGTTTTATATATTAATAAATGGATAAATGAAAGAACGAGTGAATTAATTAGTGAGCAAAGGAGTAACGATTGTAGTAAGAAGAGAGACAGAGAGAGAGAGAGAGAGAGAGAGAGAGAGAGAGACAGAGAGAGAGAGAGAGAGAGAGAGAGAGAGAGAGAGAGAGAGAGAGCACAATCGAATGAAACAACTGTATGCACTACTACCAACAGAGAGAGTTAAAATCATCCATTAGTGAAAGTCGTACTGTAGCACACTAAGATTATTTTCATATCTGATCTGCGAGTAGGCTGACTTCAAGAAAATTTCGAACGACAGCATCCACTTACTTAGTTGTAATATTTTAGGATTTTAAGTCTGATGCTCAGGAAGAAAATTGGAATAGTTTATCATTGTCCATTAAAGTTGAAACGTCAGTGTCGGACTAGGGCGAAACGCAAGTGTCTTGTCTGTTTTCACGAAAAAGTATTTAAATAGTAAATACACTACTAAAACAATCAAACCAGACAATTTACTTGCGATGACACTTACGCATAATTTAAAAATAATTTATAATAGTAATAATATTTAAACAATAATCTTTCGGGCATTTACATTTTGTTGGAAAATGCGGAGTGAATCTAGTCATATAAAACGAAAATTAAATTATGCGTAAGACATTTTTGTTGCAATATTTGTCCCCCAAAAAATTAAAACAGAAACCTTTCTTTGACGAGGCTATGGAAGAATTTTGTTTCGCTCATTCAATTTTGTATCTACAATACGCGGATATTCTTATGTTTGTTTTTTTGGTAAGTTGTCCTAACTGTCTCGGCCGTAATGTTGCAAACGTAAAACTGTTAAAACAAAGGTTGTAAAAGTTCCTAAAGGATTTTTCTTCTTTAAATGATGAACTCAAGGCCTAATCGTTTTTGTCAGCCAAGCATGCCAACGCGTGATTGCTTGTACTTTGTAAAATGTTTTATTCGTCTATGCCTTCTCTCTCAAGGCCACAAATAGACGTTACAAAAGGTTTATGAAAGCTGCGAAGCACATTGTGATCCTAAGATTTAACGAAATTTAATAATACTAATGGGATTTATATATATATATATATATATATATATATATATATATATATATATATATATATATATATATATATTATTCTGTACATATGTTCTTGGTACAAGTCAGTTACCTTAAACAAAACAGCAGTTTAGTGTTGCATGCCCAATACGGCAATCAAGTGCTTTGCGATGTTTACTTTCATTCTAGAACCGAGCTGAGGAAAGTGATAATAAAGTCACGAAATGCATGTATCGAGTTATAAAAAAACCAACAACATAAAAAAAAAAAATACGAGTATCAGTGCGAAATAGAGAGTATCAAGTTGAGAAAATGAACTCAAATGAGGAATAATAAAGTATCCGAAGAAAAGAAAATTCATGCCTAAGAGAAAATGTATAACACACGTCTTTCACTGCAGTTTTAATTACTAGTTTCTGCCATATGAAATCAAACTTTCAAACAATACACTGTGTTTTGTATAACACAAGTTCGAGCTGTTTAAGTTTACTCCAACATTCGTGTGTAGTACATTTGAAAGGTTATCCCCTCCGCTTACCACATGTATGCGTGAAAGCAAAAGGCAATTCTAAAAATTTTAAAATTGTCCCTGTCCTTACTACCTTCTTGCGCACAGTTATCACATGTTCCATTTGGAATGTCATAGGCATGTATTTAAAGGCCCAGGACAATTTAAATCGTTTTGTCAGCAGTGATGAGAGTTATTGAAGCATTGTATTAATAAAGCAAAATTAAGCATACTCATACTTTTTTTCTATACATGCTATAAAATCAATAGAATCATTTCGTGAGTCTTTGCAATCGAAACATGCATAACACATTTGCTTCTTCAAAGTGTGTTTATCTGATGACATTCATAGATACATATATACGTTCATAAATCTGGACGTCTGCTAATATTATGAATATAACGCAACATATGGTACAGGGAGGGGAGGGGACACACAGCAATATACCACAACAAATACCATAAAAACAGATCCAGAGAAGGAAAAGGAGAGTTTTTAGGTTTTGTTTTTAAATACTTTGATTTATCATTTAACAAAATAAAATTGCAAATATTTTATTTTTTAAATTTTTTTTTAGCAGTTTCTTAACTTTTAATATTGTTAAATATTGTAATTATAGTTTTTACATTTTCAAAACATTTTAATGTTTTCCTTTAGTTTTGATCTTCTGATATTTTAATTTTTTTAAACTTTGTTTATGGATTGGTTATCGCCTTTAAACTTTTAAATGTCATTTTAAAAAAAATGAATTATATAATTTTGTATAATATAACTAATTAAAAAAATATTTAAATTTGTTTTGTTTTTTATTATGTGCAATTTATTAAAATATTTTTGATGTCACATTTATAAAAATATTTTTAAAAAATTATAGTTAATTATTTCACAATTTTATTTTTAATTTAATTATTTTGAAATTTAAAATAATTTTACATTTGTTTAGACAATGATTAGTTTCTAAGCTTCAAAATGTTCCATGCTTAAAATAATTTAAAATTTGTTCCATTTTCATATAATTATTATATTTTTTATATTTGTTACATTTTTCTTACAATTTATACCAAAATATTTATTTGAAAAAAAAATTTCTCGAAATTTTAATTGTTTTAAAATTAAAAATTAAAATTTTGAAAATTTATATTTTAAACATGTTAAATCCCACTGACTACCTTACAATTTCGTTGGTCATATATGAATTGTTGTTGTCTATACATAAAAACATCTGTGAAATATTTTTTGTCTTGAGAAAAGTGAAAAGAATATACAAAAGTGAAATAGAAAAGGAGCAAACAGACAGAAGGCAAAAAGTAAAGAATGTAGGACTTTCTGTATAACTAGAAACATTGCTCTGATCTATGTGTGTGTGTGATTTAATTTTGATATTTTAAAATGTGTTTTATTGTTACAATGTTTTTAAAGTTTGTGCGTTTTTGTTTTTAGTATTTAAATATTATATTGATTTATTGCTACTCCAAATTTATATCCGTGCCTCAATTCTCAGTAGTGCCTACTGGGATAATAACACAGGTCTACAGCCAAAAATGCTTCCGCAATAAATGTTGTCAAACTTAACTAATTCTGGGTCACTGAGAACGAAAATGATGCTTAAAATTGTTGATTGGCTCTAGTTTTAAAGATATTATACTGGGTCAGTATATACGACCCTTGACTTGGGAATGGCGGAGGATAAGTGAGTTAAAAAGGGAAGGGATCTCAATTTAAACCAGAAATGACTAAAATACATCTTTGACTGGATCTATGAATAAATCTATGACTGGGTTTGGACAGTACTTGCCTTTTAGGCAAAACAATGAATGATGCAATCTGAAGCTGGTATTGCGCCATACACGATATGAATTGCATCATGTTATTCCTAGAAGTCATGGATGATGCAATCATAACTAAGCTTACATCACTCTGGTGAAGCAATTGCCCTATATCAGCTCTACAAGTCACACAGTGTCGTGCTCTCTTATTTGTCAGTGTTTGATTTTGCAAAGGGACACATTTCAGTTTAGCCAAAGTGAGCAGAGATGCCTCGTACTTGTGTGAACAATGCAGATAACTTCTGCTATGTTTGTGGTGAAGTAACTTTTGCATCACAAAAGCGCAGTATAACCACAATGGTTAAGAAAGCTTATCACCTTTATTTTGGCTGCAAAATTGGAGATCAGGACAAGATGTGGGCCCCACACATATGCCGCAACACTTGTGCAACAAATCTTCGCCAGTGGTTGAACAGGAAAAGGAAATCTATGCCTTTTGCAGTGCCAATGATTCGTAGAGAGCCAACAGATCATATCAGCAATTGTTACTTCTGCATGGTGCCTCCAGTTGGGAAAGGCGTGTCAAAGAAGAAAAAGTGGACTGTGCATTATCCAAACATTCCGTCAGCTATACGCCCAGTACCCAACGGAGAAGGACTGCCGGTTCCTGATGCACCAGAATCATTCTCACTTGAGTCAGACGAGGAAGAAGAAGAGGATGAAACTTCTAGTCCTGAACCATCAATGTCACATGACCCATATTTTGTCCCATCCTCATTCTCTGAACCACACCTCATAAAACAAGGTGAACTGAATGACCTTGTCAGGGATTTGGAACTACCCAAGAGTAAGACAGAGCTGTTGGGCTCCAGACTACAGCAGTGGAATCTCCTGGCAGGTGATGTTAGGGTTTCCATGTTCCGTGACCGTCAAAAGGATCTTGTCCGATTCTTCTTCATGAAAGGTGATCTTGTAGCCTGCAACAACATCGATGGTGTGATGGCAGCCCTCAACATCGTTCATGATTCAGATGAGTGGAGACTGTTCATTGATTCATAGAAGACGAGTCTTAAAACTGTTTTACTGCATAATGGCAGTGTTTTGCCATCAATTCCAGTTGGTCATGGAGTCCATATAAAGGAAACCTATGAAAACATAAAACAAATTTTGAGGTGCATGAACTATGGACAACATCAGTGGCAGCTTTGTGGCGATTTCAAGGTTCTTGCTCTCTTGCTTGGTCTGCAGACTGAATACACAAAGTATTGCTGTTTTCTCTGCGAATGGGATAGTCGCGCGAGAGATTTCCACTACATCAAGAGAGATTGACCACTCCGACAGTCATTGGAGCCTGGGATGAAAAGCGTTCAGCATCCACCACTTGTTGAATCAAGGAAGATTTTGTTACCACCCTTGCACATCAAGCTGGGTCTGATGAAGAACTTTGTCAAGGCCATGGACAAAACATAAGAAGCTTTCAAGTACCTCCATGGAAAATTTCCAAGGTTAAGTGAAGCTAAGATAAGGGAAGGTGTCTTTGTTGGTCCTCAGATTCGTGAACTTCTTCGAGATGATGCATTTCACCGTGCTCTGCGTGGCAAGGAAAAGACGGCATGGAAAGCCTTCCAGTTAGTGGCAACAAATTTTCTCGGAAACCACAAGGCAGACAACTACAGGGAGTTGGTGGAAAACCTCCTCAAGGCATACAAAATCCTTGGTTGCAACATGTCACTAAAGATACATTTTTTGCACTCTCATCTAGAATTTTTTCCATCGAACTGCGGAGCAGTGAGCGACGAGCATGGCGAACGATTTCACCAGGACATTGCAACAATGGAGAAACGCTATCAGGGCAAATGGAGCTCATCAATGCTTGCAGACTATTGCTGGACAGTGACAAGAGATGCTCCATTTAATGAATACAAGAGACAAGCCAAGAAGTAGACACTGAATAAGGACTAAACTATGTACTTATATATACATAATAGTTTTTTGACTTTTGTTTCAATATATTTTTTATTTATATAACCCTTTTGCTGTTTTTTTAAAGTGTTACATAAACAGGACAGGTGAAATATTATCACGTAAAGCTACCCCATAAACACATGAAAAGACCTAGGTTTACAATTTATGATTAAAACTCTACTATGTACACAATATACATAGACGTAAAATGTAAAAACTTAAATATCTTGGAAACAGTAGACAATCAGTTGTTTTAATTGTCATATCTGAATTCAGCACATCAAAATCCCTAATAAATAGCACATTTTATCTCTGAAGCAGACGACTTCGAAAAAATTGTAGACCAGTGTAATTATACGTATGTATGTGGGTGGATATGCATGTGCTAGCGCAGGTACCCACACCCTCACCTCGTTTGGTATATACGATTGTGTGTTTGTACTTATGTATACATTGTGGAAAGCAAGAAGGTCCCCTACCCTTTGTTTCTTTGTATGTAATGATGTGTGTTTCGTTGTTAACAATAACGTGTGTTTGTAAGGATGTGGGATGTGGTTTCTTTGTTAATATGAATGCGTTTGCTTGTTTGTTTTCTTGTGACGATGCGATTTTTATTTTGTTAATAGGGACGTGTGTTTGTTTGTTTGTTTGCTAATAGGAAAGTGTGTTTATTTGTCCATAAATAGGCGTGAGTTACCCTCATGAATCCCATTTCCGTCCTCTGTTTTGTTTTTTATGTATTGTGTTGGATAGAAACGGAAAGTGTGGTTATTTGCCCATAGGTAGATCCATTTCTTTGTACGGGTTGTATTTGTCTTTGAGGACATGTGTGGGTCCTTATGAATAAGAGTTAATCCTCATAACTCTCCATATACTTTACATCCCCGATGCACATGAATTTGCATTAATGCGTGAGTGTTGGTTAGTAAGAGTGGTTATAGGTTAGTAAAATAGGTTATTAAAGATCTGTGCTGGTCAGTAAGGATGTTTGTTAGTGAGTAACTGTGTATGATAGTCAGTAAGTGTGTCGTTTTTTAAAGAGTTGTAATTTGGTTTTTTAAATTTTGCTTTTCCTTCAAGGTGTTATTTATATTTTTTGTTTCGAATTTTTATTTTAAATATTCTTTTTTTCAAATTTTGTTTTTAATTTTTAAATTCTTTATTTTAGAAGCTTGATGTAATAATTTACATAATTTTTCAAAATCGCTTTGCATAGTTTTGAAATTAATTTCAAAATTGATTATATTGGTTATTTTTAAAACCTGTAAAATTTTTATTTTTTATTTTTTATATATTTTCTTTAAAATAATTTTTTTTCTCAATAATTCACTTTTTATTCATTAAGCTTTTGAATTGTCTTTGTAGAGTAAAAAATAATACTTTTAAATTTTTTTTATTTAAAACAACTAAGTTGGGCCATTGTTTATAATTTGTTTAATTTAATTATTTAAAAAAATATATATATTTTTAGAAACCTGTTAATTTTATGTTTAATATTTTTTTGTTCAAATGTTGTGGATTTTTAATTATTTTATGTTCTAATTTATTCATGACTTAATACCTGTCAATGGCTGGCTTTCTTGAATGAATGTGTGGTGTTGGATCGTATGGGTGTGAAAAATTTTTTGTCAATAAACTGATGTGAGTGACCCCCAAATATCTCTTTTCCCTCCTCCGTTATGTTAGTATGTGTATAAGTAACCATAACATAAATCCCATTTCCCTCGTGAGTGTTGTTTCTCTGTGTGGGTGATGAATAGTAATAAGGTGTGTTTGTGACCATTACCTGTCACCTATCCTTCATGGTCCGTTTGTTCGCAAAGGTGACTGTTGGATTGTAATTTTGTGTGTTTAGTGACTATCAGATAACTCCCTTTTCTCTCGTTCCTTTTGCTTGTAAGGTGGGTATTGTGTGCTAAAGTTTGGTGTTGGATGCTAATTATGTGTGTTCGTGACCATCATAAAACCCACTTTCCCTTCATCCGGCTGCTTGTTTGTGTTGGTGTTTGTCTTTCAACACTTGTGTGGGTCTGTAAGAAGAAGTGTTAGTGCTCATACCCCTCCACATAATTTTCATCCCCCATACTCATGAGTTGTATGTATGGGGCAATGTTGGTCAGTAATGGTGAGTATTGGTAAAGAAAAAGTGTGCTGCTCTGTAACGATGTTTGCTGTTCAGTAACGTTGTGTGATGGTCACTAAATAGTCGTGCTTTTTATCATGATTCAGTAATTTAAATTTAAAAAAATTCTTTGTTAGATTTTGCTTATGTTGGCAATTTTGTTTCGAATTTTTGTAATCCCATTTTTTTTCCCAATTAGTAAATGTATGTACATTTTTCTAAAAGTCTTTTGTACATCTTTTTCTTTGAAATTTAATATTTGTTTTTTTTATTGTTTTTTATTTTCTTTATCATTTTGAAAAATGCTTACATTTTAAAAAAAAAAATATTTTATTACATTTGTGAAAATATGTTCACAATTTGCTGAGTTTTTATGATTTTTCTAATTTGTCTAATTTGTAACGATTTTAATCTTTTTATAATAATGTTAAAACAATTTGAATTTTTTTTCCCTTTTTTCCTTTCTTTTACAATCTATTTTCTATTTTTTTTTCAGGAAATAAGTTGATTTGTTTTAGTAATTAATAGTTTATTTTTTTATATTTTTATTTTGTTTCATTTCATTTAGTAAATTTGTGGAAATTTTTTAAAAATATTTCGGGATATTTTATTCGCAATTTTATATATTTAAATTTTCAAAACTTAAATTTCAAAATTTTTACTGCTTATTTAATTGTTTTTAAAAATTCTTTTTGTGAAAAGTTTTACATTTAAAAAATATTTTTTTTTTAAATTTTGTTTTTCTCGACTAGAATTTGTTGTTTCATATATTTGACGTTTAATTATAAGAATATTATTTTATCCTCCAGGGAGAGTTTTAAATTTTGTTAAAACAATCTTTAATTAATTTTTCAATTTTTGATTTTTAATTTTTTTTAAAGGATTCTTAAAATGTTTAAGGTTTTTTTTGTATATCCTCTCCTTTATTCGGTGTCAGTTTCTTAGTTCTAGTGTTACTTTAGTCAAGGACATAGTCTGTTATATAATTTTCAGTTATTATTTTTGTCTCAGGTAAATTTAGCGCCAGGTGTGTAATTTGGTATCAATTCTAGTCTTCGCCATTTTAATAGACCATTCCCGGTTCGCTTTAGTCTCTGCTATTCAGTTTAGGTTATACTATTTTAATATAATGTTCTGGGATTTTTAGTTTTGGTCAATTACGTGTCAGTTAAGGAATTTGAGTATCACCTTACGTCTGGGTCATTTTGATAAAATATTCCATTCGTTGTAGCCTTTTTATGTAGGCTGCGCTAAAATCTGCCTTGGTTTTGTAATTTTACTTTTACTTTTTATCTCACCCATTTTGGTATTCCGTTCTTTATTCGGAGGGGTGGGGATTGCATGGGGTTGTTTCCGCTAAATTCCGAGCCAGTTTCTGAATTTTATTATTACTTTTAGTCTCGGTCATTTAATACAATATTCTTTGTTCTACACCCCGGTAATTCCGTTTCAGTTTATGAATTTTTTGTACTACTTTTAGCCAGTTATTTTGGATATACGGTCGCCACCATGTTAAATACACCCCTCCTTCCTCATGTTCCTCAGAGTGAGCAGCTATCGTTGGAATTATAATACCACTGCCACAACACTGTAAATTTGGTGGTAAAATGTCACCTGGACAAATATGTACGTTGAGATAACTGCACCACACTCAATTTACATGCATTTTCTGCGATTCTTTCTACACAATGGTTTTAGTGCGGATTGTGAAAATTTTATGTAATATGTATGAGGAAAAAGACAGCAATCATTTTATTGCAGGGAGGAGATATAGGACTGAGGAAGTTAAGAGGAATCACGCGGTAGACGTCACAATACACCGATAACATCACAATGAAGCGCATCTGAGCTGCTATAACAAGTCTCGATGTTTTATTCCTCTCTTGTGACTTGATTTCAATCAGTGATTGGAGATAGGAGATAGGATCGAGTCAATGTGATTGTGTGATAATGCTCAGAGACTATAAGGTTTAGATGACCTAGGAGTCAGAACAGCCTTATGGCAGCAATACATCCTAGAAAGGAATGAAATGTGAAGGGCGTGCTCCTTCACCTATATAACCTCATTGCAGCCGCCATTTTGAATTTCACTTAGTCACGTGAACTTAACATAACGGTTGGGACACGACGGGATGAAAGAAGAGTTTAACTTTTGAGCGTTAACATATAAAAGTTTCAAAAAAAATCACGCATACACACATACACATTACTTGAAAGTTTGTGCATGCACTCTGAATTTTGTTAAAAATGTTTGTGCATGCGCACTTAACAGCTTTACGAATGTTTGCGCATGCCCAATCAAAATAAAAAAATGAATTTGTAAGAGAGATCGTATAAAATTAAACAAATTTATCTACAGAAATTACAAAAAAGGAAAAAATGTTTTCAGTAATTATGTTGTAAAAAAAAATTACACATGCATACATTCTTACATACATACATACATACATACATACATACATACATACATACATACATACATACATACATACATACATACATACATACATACATACATACATACATGCATACATACGGTGTTATCTGTGATGCACGTGATTGACCACTTGTACTTCACATACAAAGAGTACTCTTGATCAAACAGCATTGTAGAAATGATCGTTGAAGTTTCCATACTTGTGCACATCATGTTTGACTTGAGGACGGTCGACAAGACTGACAAGAAAACGGTCTTTATATAGACGGTATATCAATCGAAACTGAGCTAAGAAAATCAGAACGCGTGTTAGATGCTTCACCTATTGAGTGTTTTGTAATTACCAACCAGAACGCAGGAGAACGTATGGAGTGACTTTCGGCGGACATACAATAGGGTGTTTCAACAATTCACAGAATGCGTTACAGCTAAAATACAATACACGTGATTGAGTTCAAAACAGACTATATGTTTGGGCGCTCCTTCAGTAGATTACTATACCTGAAGGGAAAATGCTACTACCACCGCTATTGCTACTATTACTCAACCGATCGTATCCTCTGTTCCAGAGATTGTACTGGATTTGGATTGTGTTTTCTGTAAATTCTTTTCATCGCGAAAATATCCCACGAATCTCGAACATAACTATCAATTTCAGACGATTTTTTAAATTAAACAAATTCAGAAAGAAGAGTTAAAGATATCTTTGAAACAACTGAATGAAGAAGATAATTTTGTACATCAATAAGAAGAGGAAACGAGGAAGCTAAAGATAAAATCCATGGCTAGGAGCGACCAGAGCGTTAAATAAAACCCTTTTGATCAAACCCAATTGAACGAGACTTTCACCTCCAAAGAATGCAAAACCAGACATGACAGCAACCAATATTACAATCATGCTACCAAGACGGCAGCAACAGCAACAACAGCAGCAGTGGGACTCACATGAGGAAAAGAGGCTTCAAACAGTTTTAGCTGATTATGGAACTTACATTCCTTTTTTTTGGGACTCTTTTTGAAACCAACGTTCCTTTGTAAGGCCACCCATATATTTCAGTAATGTGATTCTAGTACCTCCTCAAAATGTATCACTCCTAACAAGACAAGAGGTGTGATCTTTTGTTTCTCCTTCATGTTCACAGGTTGAAAATCTATGTGAAACTGAACTATATTATAATCTTACGTAGGGGCTCTCTCTCTCACTCTCTCTCTCTCTCTCTCTCTCTCTCTCTCTCTCTCTCTCTCTATATATATATATATATATATATATATATATATATATATATAATATATATATATATATATATATATATATATATATATATATATACTGAGAGAGATTTTTATAGTCAAATCAAATCTAAGTAGTTGAGAATAATGAAGCGATCACATCACTCCAAGGAGAAGCTAGAAACAAAGCGTTGACCACGTTCTGTGTCACACAACACCATCAGAGAAGTTCTGGCAAACATTGACCCAAGCAAATTTGAAGATGAGATGGTTATGCCTGATACATTATCATTACCATTATCCAATTTGGCAGCAGTTTTTATCTTCATAAATGAAATAATTCTAATTTTTGTGAACAAAGTATTTTATTTTCTTGCAGATACGGAAGAAAGCTAGAAGCAACATGTCTGCAGCAGATAATATGTTCACTTTAGAGAAATCTGTTGCAATTACTGTATTCCTCATGACAGGTAAGCAATTTCAGTGATTTCTTAAACAAATACACCTTGTTTAGACCTAATGGTGAAATAATTTAGTATTAAAATAAAGGATAAGAGTTAGGAACATGTTTGATTACATCTTGTCTTCGAGAGAACCAGCTAAATCAGATATTGCGTTATCATTGTGAAATAATCATTCATGTTGCATTGCACGAAGAATGGGCATATTTTATTGCTAGCAAGGTCACGAGTGTATTTAGTCCCCTGATTTTGTATACAACATTTATTGCCATCAAAATGCAAGCAAATTTCTTTTTAATATTTTAAAGAAACGGTTTTGGGAAATTTAAAAGCAAAAGTGATATGCTTCACATTTGGATTCATTAAGGCGAGTAGGTAAATAATTCTCACAGATTGCACAAAAAAAAAAAAATAGATCATAAGTTTGTCACAACATTGAATGGCAATTTAGGATTTAAGATTATGAAGAAGCTAGCTTCTTTTCCGGGGATATATTGCTTGATTTATAACCTTTTTCTTGATATTATTATTTGCTCTTTATACACATGTATTCGAGTTCAAAATGCTTAACATTAACGGGTTATTACTTCTAAATTAAAAATCACAACATATTTCTCTATTTCTTTCAGATCGAATCGCATATGTCTGCATACAATGAAATATAAACCGTATAAAGACGGGTTTTATAATAAGACCCAAAATAACATGAATATGACCAGTAGTATAATACAGTACCTGTGCTAGCTTTAATAGCATTCTTATAAATTAACAGCTCTTCGTATTGACTAGTTTTATCAGCTGTATCAAGGATGTATATAAGACTATGTCTCATCACCAATGAGTTGTCACATATAAATTAACATAAAAATGTGTCATGTTTTTGTTGTTGTTGTAGTGCTCTTTGGCCTAATTGGTTTAAATATCGCTATGTTTCTGCAACATACTTTTGCACTGCTCTAGGAAATGACCTCACCCAAAGCTGAGCAATCTGTTTCAAATAAACTGTATGTCTATTGGGAAAAATCTTGGTGGAGGAACTTATTTTGAACCTAGAGACGTTTGATATAGACGTTTTGACCTAGAGCATTAAGCTTGTAAAAAGATGCGCATGGAAAAGAACCTACTATTTTTCAGGCTATTGTAAGACTATCAGCCAAATGACGGTTTATTGCAAAAGTATGTATTAACTAAAAGGCAAACTTGTATTTATAATATCGCTCCCAGAAAGTATCTAACAACATTCAAAGTAATACTGTCCATGTATATGTACAGACAGGACTCACTTTCTGTGCTGCTCACTAATACTGGTCTCATATTATTTACTTTAATAAGCCATTATAAAAACTGTAGATTTCTATGATAATTTTTCACCAATTTAGCAAACACTAAAAACACGTGCACTGGAGAGTGTTACACATTTGCCTTTCAAGCGTCGGATATGGACTCAGTTCTAAATAATAAGAACTTCCTCTTTAATAGCTTGAAAAAATTATTCGGAACATCTGTTTTAATGATGCAAAGTAAAATATAATAATGATTCGTTGCTTTATTTATTGTTGTTATTTTCCTAACCCTGAAGTATTGTTTCTCTTTTCCTCTATCACCAGCATTATTTATTGTCTGAACCTTGTACACATATTGAATAAAACCATATATATCCACAACTGTCCCTTGTAATAATGTTTACATTGAAATTATTTTCTTTTCTCGTGGTAACGACATCAACAATCAAAAGTAACAGAAATCAAAGTCTTAAGAGTACTTGAAGTTGTACAATCAATTGCAAAACTAGGTTTATTTCCGTCCAATGACAATATATCAACACACAAAGCATGCAAATTATACCTGATTAACGCATGTTATTATTTATTCAACAAACAACTATTTATGAAAAAAAAAATAAAACTCAAGTTTCGCTCAACTTTATATATAATTTAAACAGATAAACAAACAAAAATATGTGTACCTGAAAGTTTACAAAATGCAATAAATGGTTCTGGGTTTATTTTGTTTTGTTTTGTTTCTACTCATGATAACGTCTAGGTTCTTAAAGATTTCTTTCTTTCAACCCCACTAAGCCCCAATTTGAATATTTTAAACTTGCTTTATAGATGATATTCCATCTTGGCCATTTCTGTAAATTCGTTTTAACATCTACCGTAATTCTATTTCCGAAGTATCTCAAAATAATATAGTGCGGGACAATGTTTTTGCATAGCTACTATTCCTTTGTTCGTTTGTGACAAACAAGAGTGCCACACTGGCGTGAAATCAACCCAAAGACGATTGCAAAATCGAAACAAGAACGAAACAATTATTAAATAAAACACAAAAAAGGGGGGAAAAAAAGAAAAAAAAGAAAACAAAACAAGAAGGAGAAAAAAAAACGTGATTACTTTGAAACATTTGCATGATTTTTGGCTCTTTATATTTGCAAAGATGATACAAGAAAAAATTATTATGAAAGGAATAAGGTTGCACGGCCGTATTGGCTACAATAGATCCTTAGTGATCGCTCGCAAGGCGGAAAGTGGTTAGAACAAAATAATTTCATCAATGACGTAAGCGTGTTGGTTAGTAATGAAAAATGTGCGCCATCAGTATGGTTGTCCAAAACTGTCAAATTAAAACTTTATCTAGCATATTTTTTTTGTGGAAATTACAATTACTGCAAACTAGCAGAAGTTTTTTTCTAACATAGCATTACAAAATTGTTTGTGGCTAATTTAAACATACCAAAAAAAAAAAAAAAAAGAAAATCAATACGTCATCAGAGCATATTTTCCTGATTCTATGTGTTTGAGTGCAAGTGAGTAGAGCCTTGGATGACAACTGGATGGAAGAAGGTACTGATGTTTGTCAGTCGCTTCGGAATATATATATATATATATATATATATATATATATATATATATATATATATATATATATATATATATATGTATATATATACTCAAATTATATCAATTGTCGGGTCTGTGTTATATAACCTGAATTAGTGGGACGTCTCCTTTATACTTAGAATTTTACTAAAAACACTGTCTTATCCTATGGTATTCAGAAATGCAAATGTATATATGGGTCCATATTTTATATATTGTATTTAATTCTTTCCTATTTCAACAAAATATATTTGAGCCTTAAACCTGTATTATCGGGTCGTAGACCCGACAATTTTGTATATATATATATATATATATATATATATATATATATATATATATATATATATATATATATATATATATATATATATATATATATATATATATATATATATATATATATATAGGTCAAAGTATATGGATTGTCGGGTCTGTGTTATATAACCTGAATTAGTGGGACGTCTCCTTTATACTTAGAATTTTATTAAAAACGCTGTCTTATCCTATGGTATTCACAAATGCAAATGTATATATGGGTCCATATTTTATATATTGTATTTAATTCTTTCCTATTTCAACAAAATATATTTGAGCCTTAAACCTGTATTATCGGGTCGTAGACCCGACAATTTTGTATATATATATATATATATATATATATATGTAGGTCAAATTATATGGATTGTCGGGTCTGTGTTATATAACCTGAATTACTAGGATGTCTCCTTTATGCTTTGAATTTTATTAAAAAAATGTCTTATCCTATGGTATTCACCCGTGCAAAGGTATATATGGGTCCATATTCTCTATATAATATTTAATTCTTTAATATTTCAACACAATTTATTTGAACCTTAAACCTGTAGTATCGGGTCTACGACCCGATAATTTTATATAGACACATATATCAGGATTGTAGTATATCGATTGTCGGGTCTGTGTTATATAGTGTGGATAACTGGGACGTCTCCTTTATGCTTATAATTTTAGTAAAAACTTATCCTATGGTATTCACCCAAGCAAATGTATATATGTGTTCATATTTATCTTTCATATTAAAAAAACAATAATAATAATATAAAAAAATAAAAAATATTAGAGCCATAAACCCGTATGATTGGGTCGTAGACCTACACATTTTATATACGTTACAATATCGAGTGTTAGACTCACTAATAATATATATGATGTATTACTGGGTGTTAGACTCACCAATATTATATATCGAACTATTACTATAACATGCGCAACTCGCGATATATTTCAAACTCATATGACGTCATTCTATGCTTTATTGATTAATGTTTTATTACTTGAATTAATAATTTATATAAGGTATCGGCAACTTTAATTAAGGAGTGATCTCAAATCTGACGTGTGGAATTTGGTCCTATCGACACTGTCGTAAATACATCTTATATTACGCCACGGCACCATTGATTTATTTATTTTAAAATAGGTCATTGTCTGTGATGCGAGTAAATAATATCTGTATCAGAGTAAGTTACTGACTCAGTACTAATACATAGAGGATATTTGCTTTTATTTGATGCTAGGCAGTGAATTACTGGATTACCCGAGTGAAATAATTTGTGAAATTTCACTTGAGTGAAAAAATTAATTTTTTCACTGGCAGTTAATAGATATTGATAACATTATGACTGAGAAATTTCAAAATATCCTAAGACGTTTACGTGATGTAAAGGTAGATATGGCTGCTTCGCGTTCAGGCGACTCGGGTTCAAATCCAGGAATGCAATGTTTTTTTCTTTTTCTTCGTATTTTTTTCATCTGCTGTTGTACCTTGAATTGGGAAGGAGCATCATCTTACTACTGATATTTTCTGTGCAAATATACAGCAAACAGAGCAGAACAAAAACTGTAACATTATCGCGCGGGATATCCTCTGTCCGCTATATTTCGTGCCCTTACGTGAATTTTAACGCGTTCGTTATAATATTGTGAGAATCTATTCAAATCACCATAGAAAGTGTTCAACTATATCTACTTAATTTATTCATCGTAGAAAAATGTTTATTAAATTCACTAAATCCTTTGCGAGCTATCGTTTTTCTGGGCGTCTCAAAATTTGTCTATTTCTGGAAGTCTATCTATGGTTCGTGCCCCTGAAATAAAGGCCACGTGACGTAAGATTGTAATGTGACAAATAGGCCAAAGTATGGAAACAGATCGTTTATAATGTCTCTTTATTTTAAATAATTTAATTTGTAATATACTTCATTACTTTCGTACGCATATTCACTGCAAAACACATATCAAAAATGATGTCAAAAAAAAGTAAAAAATTTAAAAATAGGAAGCGTTTTTTAATTATTTTGTTTTTAAGCTATTTCGATATAATTATCGTATTTAAAGATACGCTGAACTTTTAAAAGATTTTTTTTTCTTCACAACAAAGATTTTTCCCCCTACATTACAATAATCCAATAAAGAATTTTATACTGCATACTCTTCCATTTCATTTATTTTTTCTAACATGATATTAGAAGTACATGTTATATAAACGAAGTTTTTACATTGCCTTTGTCGTCTGTGAAATCTCTGTCGTGGATTTCCTTCTAATTAAAAGGTAAAAAAAATCAACACGTGAACAGCGGCCCTGGCTTGAACAGCTAACACTCACGCCAGGGCCATAAACTTGAGGCAAATATGGCATTAGTAAAATTGTCCGTTTTCATTGTGTTTTTTCAATTTGAATTGTAGTTCGTATTTAAATTTCATTTCATCGAATATTTCTTAATCAACACTTACTATCATTGTCAAAGAACGCTAGTGACCCAGTTGATGACGTCAGGATCTCAAAACAAGCACGTTTAGTCGCGAGCACAGGGGCTCGTATTGTTGCTTAAAATTTACCTATCAGTCATGCATGTACTATATAAATCTACAAGAGAGGACACTTCTCTACTTTCTCGCGCGACCTATTTAAGAATCGACGCTGATATTTCAAGCTACACTTAGCATAGCGTAATAAATTTTGCACCGATGTTTAACCCAGGCATTCTACTTTTAATTGCCTACACAAAATTTGACTTACTACCACACCTTTAAGGAATGCCAGACCATTTTCCCACGCCACCGGTCGATATGGCCATGATCGCGCCCGCTTAATATGCAGGTACAACGCACTGAATGGAAGTCTGCCCCCTTAATGGTCGACTGAAAATCAGGTTATCAGTAGGCGTAGTACGTCATTTTCGGTCGACCAAGGAGAGAGCCGTATTCCATTCAGCTCGTTACACTTGAATATTAAACAAGCGCGATCATGGCCATGTCGACCGGTAGCGTTGTGTAAGGCATAAAATGTCGAATGCCTGCGCTAAACATTGGTGCCAAATTTATTACGCTATGCTAAGTGCAGCTCGAAATATCATCGTCGATTCTTAAATAAGTCGCGCGATAAAGGAGAGAAATGTCCTCCCTTATAGTTTTATATAGTACATGTATGACTGATAGGTAAATTGTAAGCAACAATAAGAGCCCCTGTGGTCGCGAGAAATATGGCGCACGATTCAAGGATTACCACGAAGTTAGGAGGATCGACGATACTCTAAGAAATCTGCTTCTTCAGTCTGTTTTACAAATTGCTAGATAATACGTTTGAGCATAGAAAAGAGAAAATTTGATTGCTCCGAGTGAATAACGGATATATTTCATCTCGTGGGTGAAAAACTTAAATATTTTCAATTCGCCACTCTTGAAAGTACTGAGCTTTTCACCCACTCGATGATATATATCCGTTATTCACTCGGAGCAAGCAAATATCCTCTATGTAGTGTATGCTCCAACGTATTGGCTAGCATATATAACAGACTGAAGTAGCAGATTTCTTACGGTATGCGCGCGATAATGTATGTTGCTTACCGGTTATGTTCTGCTGTGTTTTGTGTTTATTTACACAGAACATATCAGTAGTAACATAATTCTCTTTCCTAACTCAAAGTAAGAAAAGCACATTAAAAAATTTGAATAAAATTAAAAGAAAATTAAAAAATAAGCATCTTGTGGGATTTGAACACGGTACTCTTATGTGACAGGTGGCCATGCTTACCACAAGACCAACTAAGTGACAAAACGATGAATTTTTTCTTGGACATAATGTTATACAAGTCTATTGAACACAGTGAAAAAGGTCTTTATCAGAATTCACTCCAGTGAATTATTAAAATTATTTCTCTTTGAAAATCCACTAATTCACGAACTAGCATAAAATAAAATGAATTTATTTACAAACCAAATAAAATAAAGTGAAATAACGACATCCGTCGACCCATCTTCGGTACTGTTTACTAGATACGGCATCATACAAAGCGTCAAGTAGTAATTACCTTTATAGGAAACATATTTTGCTCTTTAAGGCATATTTTATTTTCTCGTTGAAACTCAAATCGAATCAAACTTTATTCCAACTAACCACATGCCTGATCTTGAGGTTATCAAGATTCAAACTAGGAGCAAGTGAATAATGCACATCTCTCAACTAATTAGACTATACCGAGTACGTACTCTCAGAAATTCTCACAAATACTCTCCTGGCAGAAGGCTATTAGTAGCCTCTTGTAAAAGCTCTAAAGTTTCAAGTTTGATTGGTTACGTTCGGTTGGAATGTTTCATTGATAAATGAAAAACAGCTCTTGACTAGTATTTGTCAAGTTTTCTTTCAAGAAACCATCCATTCGCACGGCGGCTGTGTACTGAATTTTACAAAAACTATTTTCACCGCTGCCGTGTACCCACTGTAGCAAAGAATATCTCTGAATGATCTTGCGTCAAATCATCAAGTGAACATAAGACCTCGTAATAGATGAAATTAAGATTATCGGTTAATAGATAATTGAATGTAGGTGAGGGTATATAAACCTGTAATGACATTGTTACATATTTGGATCTCCCTCCTTGCATCCATTAATCAATACTCTTAATTGTACTGGTAAAGAGTGTTTGTGAAATGAAGGAGTATATAGAGGATATTGCTTGAAACGAGTGAATAGCAGATATATTTCATCGACTGGATGAAAAACTCGAGTATTTTCACGAGTGAAAAGTACTTGCGTTTTGCACCCACTCGATGAAATATATCCGTTATTGACCAGGACAAAGCAATTTTCTAGTAAGCAGAGAATGGGAATTGTAGATTTATGCCACTTATTAGGGTTAACCCCTTCCAGACCCCCTGACTTTACCCCCTCTGCAAACGTCCATAAATCTTCCATGAATCCCCGTGGGTTCCGAAACAAAGGTCTGAAGCCGCGATGCCCAAAGTTTCCATGACTACACATATTTTTGGTTACTGCAGGGTTAGCCCCGTGCGATCGCGCGGTTGAGGTTACTGATCAGGGTTAAGCCGATAGACCCTCATGAATTTATTCCGCTGTCGCGCGCAAAGCGATGAATCTGCGTGGGTGACAAAAGCGGGTCCGGGACGGTGAAGCGCGGTGGGTCTAAGCGCTGTACTGTATTAGCCGGTTTTGGTTGCAGCATTGAGACAGATCGATCACGCCGACATTGCGTAAGTGATTTACTATTACGTAATTGGAGTGGAATATTATATAACGCCTTCAAAAGCACCACCGTTTGACATATACAGTATCGTGAGCGAATTCGCGTCTGCTGCTAATGCAGGAATTAAATTGCCCGAGCAATGGTGCCTTTGTAACATCACAGAAAAGATTAAATCGCTGTTTAGCCTGAATGCGTCATATGGATTAATCTAAGATTCACAAAAGATGCTGTATGAGTTTCAATTATGCACCCGGAGCATATTGATAAATTAGTCGATTTAGGGATCGCGTTGGAGACAGCACGGCGAAGAATATAACATAAAGAGTGAAAAGTCATTGTACGGTGTTGTGCAACAAAAAATTCAAGTCGCTGACATTAAATGAGTTGCCGATGAGCGAAGACATCAAAATGCCCAGCGAGGACAGCGAAATGACCAGCGAAGACAGTTAAGATCCTCACGATCGCCACCAAGAGCTAATCAAGTAGATAAATGCTTTTGGCATATAATATATGGAAACACAAAAGACACTTACACGTATGCACGACAATGCATTAATTTGTAGTGACAAAGAATATGGGGAAATGATACGAAGCCCGAGTAAATGGGGGTGGAGGATTTGTGAAAAACTATTCCAGTGCGAAGACACAGAAACCATAGGCTCAGTATTTGGAGACGGCACGATTATTGTAGGGAATTTCAAGTTCAAAGACAACTACTGCAACAGGTTTGAAATTCTTGGCTGCCAACGTGCAATGGAAGGCCATTTACGAGTTGGCATAATGCATATTCGCAATCGCAAGTGTGCAGTGATTTCGCCAAATACCCGCTTGAAGAAAATTTTATTTGCACAGGAAGAGCTATTTGATGCTAAGCTGCGGAGGCTGCCGCGTGGCAAACAAGCCTGCTTACGAGACTCTACCCAGTCTTTAAACATTACCATCATGGACGCAAGGGTTTTTTCGGTTGACAATTGTATGATCAGACACCATCCATTGCAGCATAATCTGATAAAGAGCCGCATGAGGTTATACACCATGAATTAAAAGGATAGATGAACAGTATTTCATATTAAAGAATACAATCCTCATGTATATAGGAAGTCTGATGTTACTGGGACGCAGTAGATCCAGGGCGTTTGTCTTGTACAACGCACACTTTGCGGCAGAACATGCCAATATGAATTTTGTAAATCCCACTTGCTACTTTACGTGTTGGCACTGGCGCTCGACCATACCTTAAATGCGGCATCGGAGTCAAGTCGCGTAATCAACTTTACCCACTGTGCGGATCAATAGCTGATTATTATCGCGCGCGCCGGTGAAAACTTGCCAACATGAATATGGAAAAAGCCGACGATTAGATGGAGGAAAACTCCAACGATGCCGTCAAGGAAAAAAGACAATGAAGTCAATAAAATAATATCCAGGATCGAAGTAATTGCTGTTTCCAATCCTAGTAAAGTAAAAATGATACTACAAAAATGTATTATCGAATATGCAATTAGATGATATTTGTTATTTTAATTATACGGGCGTGCCTACCGTAAATCACCTCAAGCAATTCGCGCGAGCCAATGGAATTTGGATACCAAGAGGTATAAGAACGGCAGATTTACTTGGACTATAAGGACCTCCTCCCGATGAGCCACGGTTGACCGTGATGTAGCTTCGTTCAACGGCAGCCCAGTTGCATATCAAGATTCCTTCACGGGTCACCCGGGCTGAAATCGCACGTGGTCGCTGATGAACAAAACAACCGACCTATCACAGCTACTATTGCCGCTGAGGCCGTTGCACAGGCTCGTCAACGAGTCCAAGTCCCAGAGTTCAAGTTGCACAGGCGTTCTGGTGATTTCGAAGATTACCGGGCAGTCATCCCAAACGCATACAAGCCAAGCATAGACGCTGTGACGCTTCTTTCAAACACGTGCTCGGGAATCATATCAAAGTTGCAGCACGCGGGCACAACGCCACTCGAGTCCGGGTCCAAGGTGAACATTATTCTCGTTGAGGACTTTATTATGCCGATTTTCACCTCGGAAGGCAGCAAAAGATCTACAGTTTCAAGTGGGCACTTTATCAGTGGTGCCCTTGTAATCTTGAACCGCGGAGACACTGAGGCCATCAATGATGAAATCAACAAATGTTTTGCAACGATCCTTAGGAAGTTTGATGATTACACGCGGGCAGGTTTAGGATATATTCATTCCAGATGTGCAGAAGTTCATATTGGGTTTGCCCCGTACAAGCCTTTCCGCGGGTCAAGTTATATTCCAACGCCGGCGTGTATTCCGCGGCGAGCAGTAGTAAACGCGAAAAACAAGGACAACCGATGTTTCGAATGGGCGATTTTATCCGCGCTGCATCCTGCGCGGGACAATACAGATCAGCCTCGAAAATACAAACAGTACATGGGTGAACTAGTTTGGCAATATAGAATCCCCCATACAGGTTTCTGACATCGGCAAGTTTGAACAACTCAATCCTAACATAGCTGTTAATGTGTTCGCTTGGAACAGTGTCCTTCAGCCGATGCGACTATCCACTGTGGCGCGCGCGCGGGTCAACAATGATCTGTTGTTGTCAAGCAACATGGACTGTCCAGGGGCGCGTAAGACCCTTTGGGTGTATAGTTACGTGTGGATTAAAGATTTTCTCCTGATGGTTTACCGGTACAGCAAGCAAAAGACGAAATAGTTTGCATGTCGACGCTGCATAGATGTATTTAGCGTCCAACAGCTGCTTGATGACCATGACTTTTACTGCGGGGGTGTCAGTTGGAAGCCGTAGCGTATGATCATACCGGAACCTGGCAAGAACATTCTGATATTCACAACGGTGCAACCGAAGATGAAAGTTCCATGTTATTTACGCTTCCCGATGACCACGCGGTTGAATCAAATACGACACAAGTTGCCGAACAAGTCCCATGCGTGGTTTGCTACACTGCTGTCAGATGTGCCGGAGCAAATGAGCCGCCTATGTTGTACCGCGCCAAGGACTCTGTTGAGGTGTTTATGAAATCGCTCGAGGTTACAGCGAAATGGATCCGACAACAGCTTTACTCGCCTGCAGACATGATCTTAATAAACGATGACGTTCGCAATTTTTCCGCGGCGACTCATTGTTGGATTTGCTAAAAACCATTCGCGGACGGCGAAGACGGCGCAAGAAGCTCCGGAAGCGAAGCTTCTCGAGTTCGCGATCACTGTCACACACTGGCACGTAAAGAGGAGCCGCACACAACGTATGTAATCTACAGCTGCTAATTTACCACGGTAAAATAAGAATTCCTGGTGAGCTCATTATCCTGCGCGGTTATGATGGTCACTTAATCATGCAAGGAATCGCAACGACATCTAACGCAAGAACAAGTGACATTCCCAACAGCAATCAAAAGTACATGACGTTCCGGCTGGGTCAGCTGCAGTTCATTGACAGTTTCTCAATTCCAGCATTGACAAACTCGTTATGAACCTTGCCGCGGGAGGCGATGACCCCTTTACGATTACTTGTCCATACGGTGGCGCTGAAACTGGAACGTTCATTTGCTCAAGCGCAAAGGAATCTATCCGTACTAGTACATGAGCGACTGGGAGAGGTTTTCTCAAAAAGAATCGCCTAAGTGGGTATTTCGGGAGTGGACTGGAATTTCAAAATTAACCCGCGATAATCAGATGTGGGAGGAGTTTAATAAGATCGTTTACGTGCTTAGAGCCACAAATGAAAAAAATACCGAGGCTTACTTTAATATATTTCGCAGTATATAAAAACCCCGCTGGGAAAAAACCGTGGCTTTGTCTCCGGAGGATCTGTCTTCCGCAGACGACGAAGTTGTTTCAGAAGAATATTATTCCCGAAGGAGGAGGCTGACTCACAGGAACCACCCAAACGTGGAAAAGGTCTTGGATGAACCCGTGGTGGAATCATTGGTTCTCGTAGACGGCGTAGACCAGCAGCGGGTCAGTTAACTTGTGGATCGGTTGGAAACACTCGTGGGGTCGGATCCCGCCTACAATAACGCGCCGGAAGTCATCAATGAGGTCACATCGATTAGTCAGCGGTTGTTCATCGACAACATGATGGACTCAAATACGTCTCGCGCGTTGATGCACGAATTCATTGAAGACATCGATGATGTAGTATATGACGAACGCGCGTACACCGATGATGACGACCTCTGAAGGAAATGAGACACTTCGTGTCCTAGGGGAAATCAATGCTGTGATGCAGCGTGTAGTTCCAAATACAACCCCGAGCGTCACCTAAATGATTAGAACATCGTCAATGAATCCAGAATTCCACGTGGTTTTCCCGACGCCAATATAGGTAATGAGGAATACTTTATTCCAATTACCGCGCGGGAAGGCTGCACACTCGAAATCTCACTAGCGTTGTTGCGCGTTTATTACAGTTGGTCTAATAACAGATGGACGTCGTTTGGGGGCCTCGACGCGAATAAGTCACTCGTGTTCTCGTCGGACGGTGGCGCAACCTGGAACGTTGTTGGACTTCTCACGGGCGCGTACGACATTGAATCGATGAATGAGAAGATGCAACGGAGGATTTCGTTGGTGACCAGCAAAGACTATAAAATCTACATATGCGTACATGAACCCACACTTGACTCTACCATCTCGATTGAATCTCAGCAATACGCAGTGGATATTGCACAGTCGTCGCCGAGAACAGTTCTTGGTTGGCCCGAGGATATTATTGAGATTCCCGAACGCGAACGAAATTTACGCATGGGGTACACCATCGTGCCAGACATTGCCAGGTTCACCTTGACGATGCAGGTTAATCAAAAATGTGACGCCATCAAAGGCAGCTACCGAGCCTCAGCCTCGACGATGAGCAGCGGAGATGTCACGCAGAGTTACATATTGTTTCGGTTTTCCCCAAATGCGCCCCCGGGTGATCTGCTGTGTTAGGGTCCCCAATGAACGTGGACAAATAGAATTACAAGCGCAGGATACGTCTAGATATTTTCTCCCGGGTGAGGCCTTCTTGGAGATCGAGGGAAAACTTGCAAGTGCCGACAACGGTAACAATTACGATGAAAATGTCAAGATTGCATTTGTCAGCAACGGCATGATGGTGTTGTTCAACAGCGCATGATATCTCATGGACGGAAAGGAAATCGAAGCATGTTTGGACAACGTCGACGCATAGATCCGCTGGTCCAACTATGATGTTTTTCAAGGATGCAGACGATCATGCAGATCACACCCAGCATATCTTACATCAACTTATGCGGGCTTCTTTCGTTGACCCACAACCTGCTGGTATGCCTCCTAAGATCTGGTGTTGGTGGCACCGCTATGCTGTTTAGTGGCAACCCGACTTTCTGCCTTGGATTGGCGACGCGACGTGGACAACTTCGTCGAAACGAATTATTGTTTTCGTGTGCGATTCCTCTCAGTCCTATATTTCGTTTGGCAGAGATCTCCGCAAGGTTATTTTTGGAGCCAAACACACAGTCGTGTTAACCCGCTGGCGTCTCTGATGGTGAAGCTGTGTTGTCAAAATTGATATTGTGGATGCCTGTGATAACCCCATCATTGGACACAGAAGCGAGTTTGTTGTCGTTTATGGAGTCTGGAGACGGGTCAACGTTATCGCTTCTAGCACTCACCACAGACACGACACAAAGCGCCATTCAAGGACAGTTTATATAGCAAATAAATACGCAACAAGGTAACAGCGCACCAAGACACGTATTCGTTGCGTTTCAGAAAATGAATCGATTGGCCGACGAGCAAGCCCATAGTGTGATGATATTCGACAAGTTAGGAGAGTCTGAAGTATCACTGCGGTTAAGCCGTCATCAGGAACCCTCCAAAAAATGTTTGCTCGATTGAGACGCCAAACAAATTGCACATGCATATCACAAGCTATGGTCGTACATGGGCCGGGATCAAAACATCGACACAGGTCTGCAGATTTCCCAGCATGACTTCACTAAGTTGTACCCGATTTACTAGTTTTCGTTGGAACATCTGGACTTATTTAGGCAGTCCGTGGTCGACAAGCAGTTCATTGCACGTGTTAACCCGGCTTGTGTCAATTACAGATGCCTTGATGTTATACTCTCCGACAAGACTTTGTTGTTGTTCAGGTGGCCGAATGAGGGTCATTGACGCACCTGTGGAAAATTCGAAAAAAATGTTCTAAAAACTCATAGTTGTTTTCACAAATTCGTAGTGAGTAATTAAACCTGTGACGTTTCAAATAAAATGTCGCACCAGCGTAAATTTGTCACGTTGAGCCGAGGTCAACTCGAAAAGATCTTAGCCGGGATGAAAAACAAACCGGAGTTCATTTGAAAGTTTATCCGGACAAATTATATGGGAACACGCCAACGATGTTGACACCGACGCAGCTGCAACAGTTCGAAGCAACTAAACGTCAAAGCAGCGGGATAACCTTTAACTTGTCAGCGGCCGGGATCGCCACGACGAAACACAACGGCGAAATATTTCCATTCCTCGCGGCGATTCCATCTGCCGTGGTTGCAAAAGTAGGGCCGTCGGAACCGCATCCAGGATGACTGAGAAAGACGGTTGGTGTGTAAACAAAAAAGGGAAAAGGTCTTCGACTATATGGGCGTGGGGGACAAAGACTCTTGATTTGAAGAGGTCTTCGGCTATGCTCTCGCCGTTGACGGCTATGGAAGCGAAGGTTCTCTGACGTCCGTTGACCAATTTTGAACTCGAGATGACAAAATCAGTTAAGCATTTCCGAGGGGTCTTTATGCGGGTTGAACTTGCATCAATGATCCCCCGCACGTAGGAAACTGGAATCGTTAACCTGGATTCATCGACAGGACCTGGGACTGGTTGGGTCGCCTCGATGCCTATTCTATTTTGACTCGGATGGGTTTGTACCGCCACGGAAAGTTGTTGACTATCTGCGTGGTGACTTTGCCACTGAACGACTACCTCCGATTTATTCAACGCTGCCGTTGAAAACACAAACAGAAGGCTCAATATGCAAAAAGCCAGACCCCGCACGCACTAGTCGATTGTGCGTTGTCATTTAGAAGCTACGTTCGAAAGTATATACGAAATCCCAGTTGACTTTTATGGACGGGCGAGCACAGCAACCCAACGGGGAGGCGCCGATGTGGATTTAACCAGGTTTGGCACCAAAGACGATTTGGTTCAGTTGAGCAACCGGTTTATTGTAGGCGTCAACCCAAACGAGCTTGTGATTTTTCAAGATTGAACTTTAAAACTGCAAACGTCCAACGTGGACACCAACGACACTGTCTTTTGAAGCCACGAGGAACCATCGCGAAAAACCTGGCCGAAATCAACGAAAACAAAGAAATTAGAGACTCTGGCGTGTCGGCTGCCTTTATCAAAAATTATGTCGACGATGTTGATGTTGAGATGAAACAATACGTGAATGTAAAGGCCGCCCAGGTGTTATCAGCTCTATCCTCACAAATAAACGTAGTAACTTCATGGGGTTTATTCAGTGGAATATTAACTGGCGAAGGAGAGGGAAACAAAATACTGCATAACATGTGGTCGACTTTTTTCATTCGTGTTGTAATGACTTTGATAAACCTAACCTCACATGTTAAAGATACGCGAGTCTGGATCGTATTTGTTTATCTTAACCGGATTTAGAGGCATGTGGGGTGTAACAATGTTGCTAAATAATCACCAAAGTATTAGATCACCAGGGATGCTTACAATCGAACAAGGCTGTGTTCAATATTTCACATCTGCAGTATCGATATTATTGGTCGCTGGAGATGAAACCGAGTTTGAAGAATTCAACGTTTATCCGAAACTGTTTTTATCCGTCTGTGTTTACGATTTATCATTACATATACGTGATGGGTTCTGAACAACCACGCAATGACGATGTTGCGGAACATCAGTTGGAAGATGGCGATTTTGTGCCACTTGTCGACGAATATCTACGTGATAACGGCGTTAATAAACGCTCAAATATAATCTCGCCAAGGGCCAGATGGAAATCGATAGTTTGGACCATCCTGGTGTACCAATACCCACTCGAGGCCAGCTTGAAATCATTGCGTTAGCACGCTAAAACGCCCGGTCGCTTAAATCTATGCCATTGTCAGGAGTGGAAACAGCCAGGGATTATTTTTAAAACAATGAAGAAATATTCACTGACAAGTCTACCGCGATAAAACTCTCCGTCAATTATATCGAATCAACAATAACTCGACCGGCGAAAGATAAACCCAGACTACTATTCAACAAAGACGTACTTGTCAGCGTAACGAAAACTAAAACGATTGTTGGCGACACAAAGTAAATGTGTATTCGGTGTATTTCTAGGCGAACATGGCACCGTGCAAACAATCGCCGGAGACATAAATATTCCCCTGGAAAATATTTTCTACGATTACATGGCAGTAGTATCAGTGAAAAAAAAAAAAACACTTCGCTGGAAGTGCATGTGTATCTTGCACCCAACCGCGATGCGTCAGGACTCGGTCTGTCTGTCGAGCAATCATACTACGCGATGACCTTTTTAATCGAAGAACTGTGATGAACCCTCATAGTCACCAACGCGAGAAAATAATTGAAGTGGAACAACAGCTGCGAGATGAAATCGCCAAGAAACTAATACTCGCAAAATACAAACGCGTGTGTGTTGTCGCGGATGTAATTAATGGACTCGCCGCGGCAACAACCGTTGACTTGGGTGTTGCTGGAATTGCAACTATCATAGGCATACTAATAGGATTTGTTCTCGGAGCTGTATTGTTTCTAGCTGGAGGCACTGGAAAAATAATTTTGTTATGTTTACATAAACGAATACATGTCTATTCGGAAATTCTCGCGGCGGCACGAAGCAGTCTCAGCACAGTCCAAAACAGAACCGAAAAAGGGATTTGATTTGCATATGAAATCGAGTAAATTGTCCAAAGGTGGTCTCGATGTAACCTTGACCAGTAGTCGCGCTGGGTAACCGAGATAAGTAACAGCGGTCTAAAACTCACCACGCGAGTGCACGCGTCCGTGGTTTCGGACCCGCGTTCGTCGCCCACCTCACCCGCGCGATCGTGCTGGGCTCACCCCGCAGTAATCGAAAATCTGTGCGCGGTCATGACAACTTTTGGGCGTCGCGGCCTCGGACCTTTGTTTCGGAACCCACGGGAAATCATCGTAGATTCATGGACGTTTGAAACGGGAGTAGAATCAGGGGCTCTAGAAGGGGTTAACCCTAATCAGTAGCAAAATCTGCAATTCCCATTATCTACTTTTCTTTTTATTTTATGCTCTAAAGTATTGGCTAGCAATATCTATCACAGGTTGAAGTAGTAGATTTCTTACAGTATCCCGCGCTCTAATGTGAGTGGTTTACTGTTTATGTTCAGATGTGTTTCATGTATATTCGCACAGACAATATCAGCAGTAACATAATTCTCATTCCTAATTCAAGATGGCGGATTGTCTAGATGGACATTACACTGATCCTCTGCAAATCCTGGATAATTCAGTCTTTGAGGCTAGTTCAGGAAATACGTATACTAAACTGGGAACAGTAAACGCGAGTGATCCTGTTGTACATAGTATATGTGGTATAAATGCATTTTATGAAACAAATTCGATGACTGAGGATCCTGACGATACAAATCTATGTTCACAACCTCAGTACACGAGTACGCAGAATGTCTATCACACATGTTTTGACAGAGATGCCACAGATTCATGTTCTCGCTGTAAAAGCCCAAAATATCGACATACCATATATCAGGTTCTCAACCAGGACTATATTAGAAGACTTGATCAGGAATTAGATAATCTACCCAGAGACATGTATATTAAGAAATTGCTAGAGGTCGCACCATACTGTAACCTGGTATAGGTCAGTCTTATTTAGTAGAGCAAGAGGTTTTCCTGACTTCCCGTCGGGATTGTTTGTGGCTAGAAAGAACAGAACTGGTGTAAGTAGTTTAATCAAATAGGCAAGGGATTGCCATTCTTTAGCTATGTTTATGAAATGGGGTCCTTGCGAGATCGAGTCTACTTTTAGCAAGAAGAAATCAAACCCTAATGTTCAAACTGAACAGTGTGAACCAGATAATGAACATGTCTAACAGCAAACAGAACACGTGACTAATTCAGCAAGACTTTTGCTAGCTGAAATCAAGGGTAATTGCTGTAATTTATAACAAACTGTTGTGTCGCTTTGCGATGAGATTATATCTCTGAAGGCAATCCAAATCTCATTGGTGACAGCGAATGACCGTAATATATTTCATGCCGATTTAGTTACTGGGTGGTATGTAGGCCCCACCTTTTCAAATGGTACTGGTCAGTGGCGTACTAAGGGTATATGGCGCCCGGGGCGAATATGATGGCCCGAAGGGCCAAAATACGAGGCCCGAATTGTCACAGGATGAAGCCGGGTTGGGACTGGATTAGTGAAGACACCGAAAGCAACTGCGTTAATAAGATGTTTATTTATAAACGCAATTTAAAGATGAACAAATCTGACACCATTATAACAAAAAGATAAGGAAAATTATAAAGTTCCTAACATGGAACTATCAACAACAAGTAACTCAACGAGAAAAATCAAAGATGAATTTAACGAATGGAATTTTAAACAAACGTGAATAGCATCCTATCACCCATCGACAAATAAGAGTATATGATTTACACCCCAATATAAACAAGGTCTTATTAAGTACCAAGGGTGACCAAAGCATGTGATTTATGCACTTATCAATATGATACTCATCAATTTATCAATTCATCAAGCGATATTGGAATATGTATGAATTTATGAATATATCGTTCATATAACGAAAATGAAATGGGAATGCATGAAATTATGAATCTATCACACATATAGCGATATTGGAATGGGAATGAATGTAATTCTGCACAGATAGCAATATTGAGATAACATAAAAATGGAACACGCAATAAATATAACTATCGTGGCGCCCGTTTGACGACCAAGATGTATCTCCGGTTCCACCCGCTCTAGTCCATGGTCAAGGAGCCACCACGCATGGTCCACCCCTCCCAGCCTGTTGAAGGATCCCTCGAGAGCCTTCACATTAACACAGACCCGTTGGTCGAGAAGCCTTGGTCCCTCGCATCGAGAAAACCAGTACACTCTTCCGAAACAACGTCACCAGACACAGCGTACACGTCACACGAAACCACACAGAGTTCTGTGACTTCGCACCACCAAACCATGCATAAGGACAGCTAAAAGTATAACAACTAAACCGTGTAGTACATATGACATGGTTAGTACTTTTGTATTGATATATGTTGCGCATGCGCGCACATGAATTATGTCTCGTTACACGTTACATTAATCATTCAATGCATGCCGCGTATAATTAAATAATACCCGTCTGTTCAGTTACAACAAATAGCTAAGTTGAACCAGCCTATAGTATTTCTAATATCATGGCGTTGTATGACCTAGGTATTGACTCTCCGTAGAATTTAGAATAAATTCTAAAACATCTAATATATGAAACAATTATGTCATATAAAACGAATAGTGATAAAGAATACAATCTTAAATTTCACATACCTCTACAGCTGAAGTTTTGCTCCCGTAAAGAGGTAAGCTTTCTGACAAGACTCGTCGTAGTGTAATTTGTTTATAGAGAATTCGCTCTACATGTACTCTAGCTGTGACAGATATGCGCAGCAGCTAGGTACGTGAGTTTTCACTGCAGGCAATTTGCACGTGCAGCATGGGGTGAATTGCGCTCAGTATTTCAAAATAACTACAGCCGAAAAAAATAAACAACCCCCGAGTAACGCTCTAGTCAGAAACGAAACCCGAATACATTTTTGACCACATATACATATTGATATAAACCATACAATTCCGTGACACGAATTTTTATCAGCTGTTTTGGCGCTCCAAGACCTCTGGCGACCGGGGCAAACGTCCCGTTTGCTGGTGCCCTAAGCATGCGCTTAGTCTGCCTATTGGGTAATCCAGCACTGCCTCAGTCCCTCGTATGCCTGTCACGTATTTAATAGTCCTCTATTTAACCTCAAAATAATTCATTTTGTTCAACCCACAACCCCATTAAATGGTCGAGACTGGTCAGTCCTTTAGTGACCTTGCTCTAAAAATCATTGGGCTTCTTCCTTACCTCAAATGCAAGCGATTCACTAATTTTGGTGCAGGTTTGTGATGTAGAACTAATTTTATTTTGAGGATACCATTTTCCTCATTCATCAGTGGCCTTGGTCTTTGACCTTTTGTCCCCCAAACCAAAAGGCTTCTTCCTTACCCCAGATGCAAGTCATCTGCAAAGTTTGGTCTGGGCGTGTGACGCGGAACGAATGTTGTTGTGCATAAACCATTTATCTTCTTTCTGATAGTGACCATAACCTTTTGGCCCCAGATTTGATAGGGTTCTTCCTTGCCCCAAGTACAAGCCATTCACTATGTTTGGTAGCCACAGAGATGTTGCCAAGATTTTATCTGAAATGGGGTACCCCCCTCCACCCACCTTGTCATGTCATGAAAACAATGGGGGTGGGGTTAGTGTAGAAAACAATTGGGGGGGGGGGATGAGGAGAGGAAATCACTACACTCTGTTTGGTCTCTATTGAAATCAAAATCGTCACAAGATTCTCCCTCTAGTTGTATAAGCATTAATCTGCTGACTGTTTCTGAGCTTAATCTGTGCTTCAGTGATGCTGACAGTGCATGCAAGTGCACAAATCATGCAAACAAACTGTGAATTTTTGCACTTGGAAAGCAGTGATGTACAAGAACTCCCGCAAATTAGTTCAAAGGGGGTTCTTAGCACAGAACACTATCCTTACATGGATAAGGAAAAGCTCAGAACCAGTCAACAGATTAATGCTTATACAAAACCTAAAACTAATAATAATTGGAATAGAATCCAAATTTACTACTTTTGATGATGTAATATTTGTATTGTTTGATAACTTTTGGTAACATGGGGGCACATCCTCCCTTCAGATGAAATCCTGGAAGCATCTCTGGCTCCTTATCTGTGCATGCGTAGTGTTCTGTCTTGAGAACCCCTTTTAGTCTGCCATCTCAAGGGGCATTTGCATAGCTAGCTTGAACAAGTTGGGGAAACTGTTCTTTATGGTTGTTTTGTAGAATTTTCCAGTCCACTAATATTTTCTCATGGATAACTCTGCTCTAAATGCATATTATCTGGTTACTCAAGGTGTCATAAGAGTTATTTTCCCATAATTTATGTACTTTTTACACAACATACCTCACATCTTGGTTTTGTGTTGTAACCGTATGTCACGATTTCTGATACTTTGCACCAAATATTAGTTTCTTCTTTGGTGGTTCATCTAACCCGGAATGTGACATCGTTTTTTAATTATCATCTTGTTTGGTGAGAAACTCCACTTCATCCTTCACTTTGCACATTCGTGAAAGTACTGACTTAAAGTTGGAAAGAATCAGTAATTTTCTGCCCAGCCATCTACTATAATCTCACCTTCCAGAAAGGAAACAAAGTTTGCACATGCGCAAATGTGAAAGAGCATCAATTGCAGAACTCCTCTAGTACACACATTTTTCTGTTATAAATAATTAGTGGGATTTTAAAGCATCCTTTTGTTTAAACCTAAACCTGCACACTTTTGAATGGACAGAGGTATTTTCATTAAATAAACATCCTAATTATTTTTTTAAAGTTCTTATTTATTCAGTTTAAATAAAAATTTGATAGTGTGCAGAGTGCATTTTTATATGGGCAACTTTGAACTAATTTGTGAGAGTTCTCACATATCACTGTTGTCCAAATGCGCAAATCTGTAAAATTAAGGCATGATTTGTGCACTCACATGCCCTGGCAGCATCTCTCACAATGGCCTTTTAACCCCAAATCCACTGGATTCTCTTTAACCCCATTTGCAAGCCATCCAGAAAATATCGCTGCTGTAGATAGTAAATAACTCTAATTATGCAAAATTGAAATTGGTCACAGACAAACGGATAGGCATCATAACATAATATGATCTGTATTATGGTGGACATATAAAAACAGGTCATGTTAGTTCAGTCAATGACATTTTCCACGATTCACATGGAAAAGTATTTTAAATAAGAAAATGCTTTAAACCAACTTGTTTGGAGTTTGTTTAGGCATTTATTGATGGCACTTCTTCATCGCTTGCACTAATGTACAGTGTTGTCATATTCTAAGATCTGTTAATAATGAGAGAGAGAGATGATTTAGGTCTAAACATTATATTATAGCATGTTTAAGGGCAGATGTTTCCTAAATGGGAAAAGAAAGTAGTTCGAGATACTGTGGCAATATCACATTTTCTGCCAATGATAGATTTCAATATATTGTTATGAAGTATATAATGAAATATGAAAATGTGAATGAAGACTTTACATAGCATAATTTTATGAACTTAAACCTCTGCCCTGTTCAAAGGTGACCGTTGCACCTATTTGTTCATCCTGACAATTTAACTTGCCAAAGCTGTAATTGGTTGTCTCAATGTTAGAAAACCTTTTCCCCAAATAATTCTTGCTAACAGGAAAACTGCAGAATGCAGTATGACAGGATTGCTAAGCACTGTGAGAAACAGGCATTCATGGCAAACTTATTTCAAGTCACTGGAACATTGGCCAAAAGTGACAGATCTTGTATTTATGACTCTGGAGGAAAAGGTACCTGCAAAAATGAGCTAAACACAAATTCTAACCAAATTATTGATGCCCCATATATTCTTTTTATTCTTTCTTACAACAGATAGTCGTCATCAGTTCGTTGAGTCGATTTGCAAATTAGTTAAAATTTGATCATCATTTTCTTTTATTGCTGTATCTGTAAGAACTGAATATATTCTAGGATGATAGTGTAAGTGATTACAGTTAAATAACATTAACTTGCCTACAAAAATGAAAAAATGTTATTTTACATCTCCAACCATAAACAAAACTACAAACTGTTCATTCCAAGGACTGGGTCAATCGCTTAGGGTAGAAAAGACTTTTATTTTAGCCTTAAATCATGCAAATTATGTAATAATGAATGTGAGAACATTTTATCGTTTCATTCTGCTATAAATGAAGACCATCTTTAACCAATATCACTGGTAAATAGTCTGTCTCCTTTGACACTCATCAAATATATAAAATAGCAACTGCATGTAGTAAAAAATAGTCAAAAATAAAATAGGAAATCTACTCTTTGAATTTTAAATGTTGCACGAAGCAATAACTTCATAAGGATTTATGTATCAATATCCAATTTATAAAAGGCACAGAAATCTGTCCATTGGTATTTAAGTTCCTGGCTGTCAGCACTTGCACAGCAAGCCAATTCCAGACATTGATGTATCTGGCTTTTTGTTGGAAGAAGTGGGGTGTAGTTTGCAATATATATTTGGGGCTTAAAAATTGCTTATGAGAGAAATTTGGTTCATATTCAATAATAATGGAGATTTTGGAACAGACCATTTAATTTTTTATTTTATTTTTATTTATTTATTTTTTTTTGGGGGGGGGGTTGGGTGGTGTTGGGGGTTGGTTGTTCCTTCAAACCAGAAATTTAAAAAAAAAACATGTTAATATAATCATCCAGTCTGGTGTCATGACAAGCTTGACAAGATGGCCATCATACTGCAGTGCTGCATCCAAGAATTTTAAAGGATGGGGAAAGTGCCCATCCACACACACACAGGGTGGGGGTTTCTCAAATCAAATTGCCATTATTTTTCCTAACTAACATTTAATTGGGTACATAGTCACCTTTCTTTTCTTCTCTCTAGCATGTTAATATCGATGTCCTGAAATTGACACACACTCCTCCTCTGCTGTAAAGGGTTTTTTCTTTCCAATTCATACACAGATTGCATGTCATGTCACCTTTTTTTGATCAATTTTATCCATGAAAATGTTTTTGTCCATGCTAATGGAAACTTTGGATCATGAGTGTACTTTTTGCTTGGACAATCATCCTCAGTAACATGAACATCTCCAATCTGTCTGCCATGTTTGTCTGTTTCAGCAGCAGCCCCTCCCCTCCATCCCCTTTCAGTTGTTTCAAGTTCATCCAGAACATTTCCAGCTGGTACAGTTGCACCAGGTGCCAACATTATCAAGAGGACATTTTATATCATCCATGCTGCCACCAATCTGTTTCATTTAAAAAGTTCTAACACTTGATAAGTGCTAAGTAGGGCTACTAAAAAAAAAAAGTTGGGAAAAAGTAAGGAAAAAAGGTATATTTTATAAAGAAAAATAATGTAAAAGTTATGTATATTACTGAAAAACTAAAACCTTTACTTGATTTACCTTCATAAATTCGATCAAAAGCATGATCTTATTCACATACTGTCTCTCTTCAGTCCAGGTTGCCTCTCTTTTTTTAAACTCTGAGCTCCACATCACAAAGACCATTGGCAAATTTGCAGTGTTATGGCCATTCATACAGTGTGTAATCAATTTTCAACATAAAATTTAAAAATAGGGATGTTAGGTCCATTTTGGAAAAAGTTGAGAAAAAATAGGGATTCTGAAGGGAAAAAAAAAAGAAAGGGAAAAACTAGAGCTGTTGGAAAGACTGCTTTTAGGACCAACTTTGAGACACCACAAAAGGTTTTCTAGTGAAACACCCAATGTTGATATGACTTTCCATTTTGATTAAGTAGCGATAACAAGATTTTTAAGATAGCTACCAGATCTGCACCATTTTCATCTAGAACAAACCAGACATTAAAAATGCATTTTGGTAAAAACCCCATGTTCATACAATATCTTAAATAAGCATTTGCCAAGCAAGACAACACCAAAAATTTTGTTCGTGTTTTTTATTTTTATGTATGTAATCATACCATTTATCATTGGTCTATTTCTTGTTAAAACATTCATGCTATTCTAGAAGAAAAGCTTACATCCATGTGACTGTGTGACTGTCCAGAAGCACTGATAAATGGTATGATTACATACATAACATCACATTTCATGCTCAAATGTTCACATTTCTTCAAAATGTCATCGTCAGAGGGCTGTTACTGTCAGAAAGGTTATTTGCAAAATTAATAGATTTTGCATTAGATAATTAAAACTCTGAGGAAAACAAACTAAACTCTGAGGAAGGCTGAGAGAGGTATCATATACATTCAAGATGCAAAACTTGGTTAGACTTTCCCTTTTTTCAATTATTTCAGGTGTTAGCTATCGTGTGCATGTTAATATAATTTTTGTAAATGTTGCTGCTTTAGTTGCAATACTTTGAAAAATATCCATAGAATCTATATATTTGTAACATTCTTCATTGGAAACCCCTAAATGAATTTTCACTTTTATCATCTGATCGAGATGTCCTTATGTCACTTTGCTCCTCAACTTCAAGTTCTCTCTGTCACAATCCTTCTACAGCATATTGTCTCTATGGAGAAGAATGCGATGATCATCATAAACTACCCACTTTTCTTTTTCTTTCATTGATAAACTTTCTCTCAAAGGGTATGGCTCCAAGCGACAACATGACTTGGATTGGAGCATTGTCTTTGCTTTGCTCTATTTCTTGTTAAAACATTCATGCTATTCTAGAAGAAAAGCTTACATCCATGTGACTGAGTGACTGTCCAGAAGCACTGATAAATGGTATGATTACATACCTAACATCACATTTCATGCTCAAATGTTCACATTTCTTCAAAATATCTTTTTAAACTGCTTCAGTTCCTGGGGCATCAATCCAGAGCTACAAAATGTCCTCCATCTTAAAAGAACAAAAGACATGTTTAAAGCAAAATCAAAACACATTGCAACACAAGCAACTTTCTTTTATGGGTAGGTGTCTATATACACTAACAACAAATTTAAAGAGCCTGGGACTATGTATCTCTCTAATCATCTACCTTTTCTCCAAAGCAAGGTTTCTTAATCATTAAGACATCATTTAGTCTCTTTTTGCATTTGACACAAATCTTTTTATCATGCTGGAGGAATTTTTTTCTCCCCTAAACACATGGACAGAATAAATGCTGATTAGAATCATTAGTCAGTGCACAATGCATGTACTTCTCTTTCTCGTCCTTATAGGATGAGGGAGTCGAAGTAAAAGTAGAATGTATGCTGGAACTATTTTGTATTTCCTATTTTCTCCATCAGCTTCTTAAACAACTGTTACTCTATAGATGCCCTATTACTTCAAATAGATGCCTAGATCATTATTTATCTTTCCACTAAAATAATGCACTTGCCAACTGCCCACTTTTACACAAAGTACTGCTTTAATATTTTTATTAAAATGACACATTAACTCATTAACCCCTAGCGCCACGTTTATGCATCATGAGGATGTACCCTACTTCTGAGCTCTATAACGTCAACATCATTTAAGAGATGCTAAAGTGGATGGTATTGCAGGAAAATAGACAGATGTAGCTCTACAACGATACCAAATAATGTTGACTTTCTACTTATATTAAAAAATAAAGTGAGAAAAATGCCAGTTTCTGAACCGGAGTTTGTGTCCGGACTTTAGACCTTTTGACCTTAGATCTAAAGCAGACTGGTCCAAACTGCACACAGACAGATGAACCTTTGCAAAAAGTAGAATAAGTTTGAGATCTAGAGTAAAAAGGGGCCAGGACACGAAAATCTAGGGGCCAATACAGAAAAAAAGAAGTCCAACTTTTACCCTTCTGCACATGCACGAGTGCAATAGCCAATCAAAAACAATGCTCCTGATACACCTAAGCATCCGGTTAAACGAACAAATTTCTTAAGCAGATGTGTTTTGCTGCATTCAGAAGTAACCCCAAAAATGTATTTCCTACACCTATTTGAGGCGAAAATGAAAAGAATCTCCCGGAGTTAATGAGTTAAGTGGAGTAAGCTTGATTCTGAGATGTCTTTATTCCTACTTTATGACTGGTTACTATATTCTATTTCATGGGAAAAAGAAAGCAAATAATAGTAATTTCTACTGTTTTCAGACATTTTAATTTCTTAGAAAGAGACCAAACCATGCTATAAAACATGGAATTCAATAAACAATGATTTCCTGAAGCTACTGTGATGCTCTAAAAACAGACTGGGACTACATTTGTGGGTACTGAACCGGAAGTAATAATAATAAACAGAGTCATATCAGGACAACTTACTTAAGGCCAATTTTAATCAAACTTTTATATTTGCATGTCACACCTATTTCAAGCTTACTCATGAAATCTTTTTGAATTTCATAGCAAACAAGGTGTGTGACAGCTGTCAGAAAGTGTTAAGTGTTGGTATTCTACAGGGTGCAAGTTTTGGGCCAAGTGCTTTTGAGATGCCAAAACTAAATTTGCTATATCTTCCTTAAGTATAGGAATTTTTCAATAATGTAACATCTGAATTGTAATACAAGATAATTTATATCTGAAAATATGTTTGAAATATAAAAACACTGATGATAAATTAAATTTTAATAGAATTTCAAATAAACAATTAAATTTAGAAAACTAAATGTTAACATTTAATTACATTTTCATACAAATTTTAAAAATGAAACTAACATATTTTAGACAGCAAAGTTGACTAATGAATGGTATTTAAAACAAGTGGTAGCTTGGGTCTGTACAACTTATAACATTTTGTCCAGGGGTAGTGAAGCAAGATAGCTCACAGTGATTTTGCAGCAAATTGCAATATGCCTGTTCACATGTATATAGTGTACACCTTAAAGAAACAATGACAGGTGCTATGTTCCACATTTATTGTGCCAGGTACTCGGCCAGTTGTTAGCATAAATAATAACACACTCAAATTTCCCATTTTGATGGAATCAATACCATGTTTTATAGCAAAAATGCATTGCATTTCAATGTCAATAACCACAAAAGGTGACAATGTAATAGGAAAATACAGCTCCAAGAAGGCTCTGCCTTACCAAACAGTGGTGCTGGTCTCTCTCATGAAGACTTTGGCCATGTCTTTGAGGTGCTATATATCAGTGTGGTAGTATGAACTAATTCTGGTGACCTATGGCAGGTACATTGGACATGTCTTAATGAGACCTTGGTATCACCACCTGACTAATGGAGAGCTTCCAAGCTAATCCAACACTACCACCTTGTTCCAAATACCAGGCTAGATCTGAAAAGATATAACATGTTTTACTAAATCTTACAGATCAGTAAGATGTAGGTAAATGAAGTGAAAATGTACTAGATATGGAGATTTCAAAATGACATTAAGGGTGTAAGCACAGGGAAAAACATTAAACTTGACACAGTGGCATCTAGAAATGTGAAGCAATCAGCATGTATTAAAGTGACTATTCATCCCAAAATTATGAGGTTTCTAAAAGTATGTTTATCCGATTATGTTCAGCCATGTAGTCTAAATAACTAACAAGGACTAGCTATCATAAAGTTAAAGATGAGGTTTGATCTTTGGTGCAACAATTAGTACATACATATACCAGTATACAGGGAAGTTAAGTAACAATGTACCAAATTAAAAAATATTACCATAACAAAGTTAACTCATGATGTAAATAACATTTTTTGATATTTCAAGTGCATACAGCCAATTATTTGCCTCACAGATCAACTATAGGTACCAAGGGATGGAGTTGGCGTTAAAAAAGTTGTCGCAAAAAAAATCGCCAACCTCAATATTTTGTCGCCAAATTTCAAAAAAATATCGCCCGGCAAGGTGTCAATATTTTTCCATGTCTATTAATGTAGTAGGCAATGAAAATTGAAAAAGATGGGGTATTTATTACTTTATTGACAACAAACAATACAATACCACAATATTACAGAATAAATCATTACATGACTGTTTTGATTGCTTATTTATAATGTTTTGCACAATTAAAATGTTTCATAAAAATAACAAAATCAAATGCCACACAAGTATGAGTCATGATTTTAATCGCCAGATGGTACATTTTGGAGCCAATCAGGAAAAAAATCGCAATTTGGGACACTGGCGAAGCCCAGCGCAATCCCTCACCAACAGATTATATATCATCAACTAAAAGTGAAGTTCTGATCTCCAAGACTTGTAAACAAGGATGGAAATTTGCATAGGTGAAACATGTACCATGTACTTATTAAGATCAACTGTGCAAATTTAATGTAAATGATCTGTTTGAACTTTTCTAATGCATTTGTGTGCCAGTTAACAATTATTAAGATGAACGGTCCATTAGAATGTGATATCAGCTGATGCTACAATACCGCACTCTGTCAAAGTACCAAATTAAAATGTATTACCTACCATACATAAGAAAAATCATGATGGAAAAAACATTTTGGGATATTTTAAGTGCATGAAGCCAAATATGTGCCTAACAGATCAACTAAAGGTACAACTAGATCCTATATGATGTACTGAATGTGAAATTCTGATCTGAAACATTCTAAAATATATCGACATTTGCTCATGTGGGACACGTAACCATGTTAAGATCAGTTGTAGAAAGTTAATTCAAATGATCTATTTGAACATTTCTGGTGTAATGTTGATAGTGTCAATGAATAATTATTATTAGTAACTAACAATGCATAAAGTAAAATGATTCATTAGAATGGGATATCAGCTTATGCCACAAAGCCGCACTTTCTCAATCAATGTCTTAACCAAAATGAACAATAAAAAGAAGGATTTTTTGTTAGACTTGCATCATTTTGCTGTTTTCTTACATCAAAGGTAAATAGACTTGGGAAAAGTACATATTATCCCTTTGACCTATATTTTTTCTCTCACATTTTTCATTCTCTGACAGTTTAAAATGGCTTAGTTGACAACCTGAGTAGGCTCTACTATAGAGTTATCATCTTCATCCTCTCATTAGATACCATATAACTATGTTTATAAACAATTACTGAATGCCATACAAGCAGATATGTATTACTCACATAATTACCCTATCATAAACACATAAATAAACTGCTTGGATCCATAATACATGTTTTTTTTTAATAAAGGCCTCGTTCTGATTTTAAAAGATATCTTCTCTAACAGAATTTGAACATTATATGGTATAGCCATGATAATTATGAGTATCAACCCTATAAAGACTATAAATATGAACATATTTGCAACATTATAAAATTTAAATTTTTAAGAACAATTTAACATTTTAATTGATACTCCTATTTTTAAAGTCAATACATGCAAACTGTCAAAATTTCATGTGTCTACCTTTAATAATGAACTAGGGATACCAATTTAAAGTTTTATATTTATTAGATTGACAGGCCTCAGATCACAACTAATTTTCCTTTATTGTCTCTACATTAGTTTGTTATCTTCAAAGATGAACTCACTATGAAGTTCATGTCATAAGTTAACTGGCATTATTTCGAGGCTGGACTGTAAACAAAGCAACGCGCAATGGGTCACAGATTTCGCTTCCGGACCAGCACCAATGCCTCATTACTCATCGTGCCAAAATACACACAGACAACAACACCATAATGCTCATATTCTAAAGAATAAACAACTTCCTTTTAATCAATACCAAGAATTTCTAAATCAAATGCACGCATCACCACCAAAATGAGAGGAAAAAATGCGCTAAAATAGACTGGAACTACATTCGTGGGTACTGAATTGAAAGTAATAATTGCGACCGGAGTCCATTTGACAGGATGAGCATGACATACAGACAGAAAAATGTCCATGTCATTTGGATGCCCATGTTTGTAAGAGACACAAACTGTTTGGTAAGTTGGACTGTAATTCTGTTGCTCCAATAACAACTATAGCATTACTTTGTAGCCTCAACTTGTTGAGGTTACAATATTGTATGTATGTAGTAGTGTTTTACAGCACTTTAGCATAAAAGTGGCTATGTAGAGCTAACAAAAGGTTAAGTTTGAAAAATGTAAAAATGAACTGCACAAAACTTTAAGAAGTTAAAACCTTCCAAAATATGTAAAATTTGGTACAACATAGTAAAACGGATGCTAAAATCTGTAAACATATATAAAATAACAGATAAAGGTAACACATGTAAAATCCTTAAAACTTACTGAATAAACCACATTCTTTTAAAATGTCCAAGATTTTCTCGGGTGGTACATACTCATGCAGTTCTTCAAGCAGTTCATGTCAAAATACTTCTGACTCACAGGGTGGAAATCAACACACTTGACAATAATGTGTTCCACTATCACTGGACACTGGATAGGTACATGCTTCGGTCAAGGTTCACGTTTCAGGAGGTACATGTATGCACGAGTCATGTATGTGTGAGATCGACACAATACTACCTCATCTCTCCCATTTGTTCTATACGAGGGATGTCACTCTCCAATAGTGGGTTTGAAGTTCTTCAGTTTGCGGAGTTTTCATTCCACATATTTTGCCAAGTATGATGAACATGCTTATTTATACAATAGTAGCTAAGCAATACACTATTGTCATATGATGTTGAACCACCTCTACTTAGCAGTTCGACAGCAGCTGTATACATAGGTGGTCGTTTCAAAACAGAATTCCTAATATACAGTGTTTGAATACAAAATAATTGATGAAATGAATCAATTGGTGAAAATACAAGACTTTTGTATGACCTGATGCAATACCTTGAGGAAAAAAATGAATTTGGTCTTCTCCTATTGATAGACTTTGAAAAGGCTTTTGACTCGGTCGAATGGGACTTTCTGGAAACTGCTCTGAAGTCTTTTAACTTTGGAGAATCAATTTGTCAATGGTTCAGATTATTTTGCAATAAATCAAAAAGTTGTCTCATTAATAATGGACATTTATCCCCATTTTTTAATTTGGAGAGAGGTTGTCGCCAGGGAGACCCTTTATCACCCTACTTATTTATAATAGGAATTGAACTTCTTGCAATAGAACTAAAGAAGAACACAAATATTACAGGCATTTTCTATAATGAAATGGAGTTCAAATTAGGGCAGTACGCTGATGATGCTTTTCTATTATTAGATGGTTCTCATTTGTCCTTGAAGACAACCTTGCAGATTTTAAATGACTTTGCCTTGGTGTCAGGTCTGTACTGCAATGTTTTGAAATCAAAAGCTATTTGGATTGGAAATAAAAAATATTCTAATGAAAAAATATGTCCAGAAATTGATATTAACTGGTCAATGTCCAATTTTAGATTACTGGGAGTATATTTCTCTTTGAACTTGGAGGACATGGTAGAGCTTAATTTTTCGACGAAGTTAAAGGAAGTAAAGAAACTGCTTGGCTGGTGGAGCAGAAGAAATTTATCCCTTATTGGAAAAATTACTTTGATAAAGTCCTTGATTTTGCCTAAATTCATTCATCTTTTTGCAGCTTTGCCAAATCCTCCACCCCCTTATAGAAAAGGAACTGAATACATTATTTTTCCACTTTATTTGGGGCGGTAAAACTGAGAGGGTTAAAAGAGACACTCTTATAGCTTCTTTTAAGGAAGGGGGATTAAATATGATTCACTTGCATTCATTTGTGTGTTATATAAAACTTTCCTGGATTAGGCGTCTCTTACTAAACGAAGATGGTTTATGGCAAAAACTGGTTTCTGAACAAATATTTGGAAAATTTGGAGGTACGCTGTTATTTACATTAGGAAAAACTAAATTAAAAGTAATTTCTAAATCAATTAAAAGTATTTTTTGGCGTGATGTTATTTATGCTTTATCATAATGGAAAAATGAACCATCTACTGTCCATGAATACTTGTCTCAAGATATTCTTAATTTAGTGACTGTAGATAATTTTAAATCATACACAAGGTGGAGAACAAACGGTGTTGTACTTATTCAACATCTTTTTGATGCACAAGGATCTCTATTAAGTTTTGATGAAATAAAACAAAAAACAAAAACAAATAATTTCATACAGTACTTTGCTCTTATTTCAAAGATCTCGGTGCTGTGGAAAAAGAAAATTAAAAGGTTTTTTGAAAGTGGAAATAGTTTTCATGTAGTTTTGGACAAAACATCACTCCTTAGGGTAAGAGCAAAGAATAAATTTATCTATAAAGACCTGATAAGAACCAAGATACAAAAGCCAAATGGTAAACATGAAACTTGGTCCAGGCAGCTAGAGTGTGCAATTGGTGCAAATGAATGGACCAACTCTTTTGTTTTGGCTAAACTTTGTACAAAAGACACAAAACTGATTAGCTTTAATTTTAGATTTCTCCATAGAAACATTGCCACAAACCAGTTTCTAAAAAAGATTAATTTAAGTGATAACGATAAATGTACCTTTTGTAATGAGGGAATAGAACAAATTGAGCACTTATTTTATGACTGTTCAGTTACTGAACACTTTTGGAAACTGTTGGTGGAATGGATCCAAATTTATGACCCAAATTTTAGAATTACACGAAAAGACGTCTTTATAGGAAATAACAACTTTGATGATCTTATTAACTTCCTAATTTTGCTTGCAAAATATGTGATATACAGATCACGTTGTGCATCAAAAATTCCAAATCTATCATATTATAAAAATTGTGTTTTATCATACAAAACACTGGAAAAATATGTCGCCAAAGTGAATAACAGAAGTGACGAGTTTAAGAAAAAGTGGATCCTATTATCAACTTTTGGTACATGATTTTTTTTTTTTTTTTTTTTTAAGGCAATTTAAAACATCTTGGGGTTTGTATGCGAGTATGACTTTGTGTACAATAATTGTGAATGTAAGTGTCTGTGTGTGCATGTGTGTGTGTGTTGTGTAGGGAACACATGTAAAAGATAAGGACGCAAAATAATTTAAGATAATGCCCCATACACCAGGTCAGGTGGTGATGTAGGGGAATATGTAAAATCCTGACACCTTGTGTTCAATAAAAAAAAAAAAAAAAAAAAAAAAAAAAAAAAAAATATTTGATTACAGTTTGATATGGAAATGTCATATTGTTCCTTGAATTTGTGAATTCATATGCTTCTGGTTAATTACAGATAACACAACAAGTTCACCATTGCAGCAAAACAAAAGCCATTTGTGGGAGCCATATTTTACCACTTTGTAACCCCTCTTACATAAGATAGACTATTCCATTTTTAAAATATGTGAGGTAAAGATCAATCACCGACACTTTGATTTGATAAAATAAAAATAATGTACTAAATCTTTTAAACTGTGTTTTTTGCTTGAGTGCAAATGACAACTCAGACAATACATTAGTTATCCAGTAAATAAAGATGATGGACACTTGAAATTTGAAAACATAATGACCTACATATGACTGAATGAGTAAGGGAACATTTTGATTCGCTGCTGAAAACAGAAAGTCCAAAAATGAAAGTAAAACAGTGCCTGTGCAGAGTTAGCCTACAAAACTGAATTTGCTTGAGAATGCGGGGTATGCTTGTTTGTTTAAATTTTCTGGCAAATTTTCAGTCAAATATATAAGAACTGACTTGTTTATTTACAGTGAAGGTAGATGTTTTCTATGCAATAATCAAAAAGAATTTACTCTGAAGAAAAATAATGGCATGATACAATACTTAGGTGCTAACCTGACATCATGGTAGTACATGTACAGTACCTCAACTGAAGGACTGACCATTTAATTTTCCACGGGTGGGGCATGGGATTTTATTTTTTGCCAGGATATCGTTTTTTTTTCTTTTACCTCAAGATAATTAATTTTTATCAGATAGAATAATGAATATATTTGTTGTTTCTTTGGCTATAAATCAAACAAGCAAGAATATTTCTTTTTAAGCTATTTTAGAGCCATATTTAAAAAAAAAACAAAAAAAAAACAGGCAAACGCCACCAATTAAATGGTCAGTCTCTATGGTTATTACACTTATATAATATTCCATCTTCTTGTATACATGCACTGTATCTAGCAGAAGTTGACAGGTTATGTAAAATCAGGTCCCATGCTTCTAAAATTAGACCTTCTTAAGATACACTGTAACACACGTTGACCCAAAAATACCCACCATTGCCACATACACATTGTATAACTTGTGGCATGGTATTGTGGGGATTTTATTTCTTCTTCTTCATATTATTATTATTGCCTTAGCTGTCAGTTTGATTCACATTTGATAGGCTAGAAACATTAAATAATACAGAAAGTAAAAACCTGTGGATAAAGCATTGTATTAGAGCTTAACCTACATTTTCACCCAATCAGTTAGTGCCTGGGTTTTGTCAGTTAAAGCTTCGTTTAATTCTGAAGAATGTGCACCATAAACTCTCAATTCTTAAGGGATTTTCAAAGTTACAGTCCTGGATATTTCCTTGAAAAAAGCTGGAGTCCCAGCCTTAAAAACAGGAGTCTCACTAACAATACTTTTTTTTCCCATTGGAATAATTCAGAACATTACATGTGTATTGTTGGGTCACCAATATATGTCATCAGATTGCTAATGCTCATTCGTTGTGAAATATCTGATATTACAGTAAAAGAATGAAAAACTAAGGCAATTGAGAACAGTGATAATTGTGATTGTGATGTAGCAGCTAGAAGGAATCATGGAAGAGATTAAAGTTCATTTTCTATATTATCTTATTGAATTAGCTAAATTCTATTTCTATTTAAAATCAATAAATTTGCCAAGACACTGGCATGTAAATGAGGTTGATGTGCATGAAATGTGTGAAAAGGAAAGAATGTTGTTTGTTGCATAAAATTTTTCATTGTATAGTTTGTTTTAAAGGGTATTTATGAACACATTATTTTGTATATAAAGTGATGGTGAAGTTTGGTATATGACAGAAAAGTCTTATGTTTGGTAGCACATACAAGAAAGTTTTATAATCGCATAAAGAAGAATATGATAGAAGCAGAACTAAAAGGAAAAATGTAATTACAGAAGGGATAGGTAACTATTACCTACATTACCTTGTAAGTGTATACATAATCCATGAGGGACACTGATAAAATAAAGCTCAATGGAAGAACTTAACATACGTACATAAGCATAAATAATAATAGGAGCCGAAGATGAAATATAAATATGTCTATTAAGTATGAAATATATAACTGGAGAGTAAGGCATGTTTGTTCTGACATCAGATTTTACAATTTTAGCACATTTCAATGCTAAATGAGGCAAGGTTGTTAAATGTTTAAAAGTCTTGGTTCATTACCTAAATATAACAGACCTAGATGTTTGCACTGTTCTTTCATTAAACCAATTATTTCAGTAGCAGTACTACCAAAGATACACTTAAGATGCCTTATAATACTAACTGTGCAAAACATCTAATATTATTTATTTAGTATGTCGGACAAACCTGTCGCAAGCATCTAAATGCACGAATAAACACAGATCTGACATAAATAACTTTATTGATCCATTCTTTATTAATCTCATGTCTCCATACACTTTAATAATTGCTTCCATAAATTAAAAAAGATTTTTCATTTAAAGTATGGTATTGTTAATTCAGAAATGGAACATCTGTTAAAAGAAACACATAGGATTCACTGTCTGGATACTATATATCCAATAGGTTTAAATTCTAAGATTATACATGAACTTGATTGCTAAAATTTATTGTATTTGGTCACTTCTATTGTTATTGGTGTGGATTATAAACACATTCTCAATAACTGGTTTGGTTTAGTATTTTGCCTACAATGTTTTGGGGTATTTCTACTTCTGAACGGTAACCTATAAAATGCAGCCATTTTTCTTGTTTTTTCCCCATAAATTTGTTTGTCATATTTACATGTTAAAAGATACAAAACCGTATTCACAATAATATGTATATGATATAAATATATTAAAAAGAAAACCACTGCTTTTTTATGTCAGAGACAAACGTTCAAAGTCCAGTTTAGTTGGGCTGAGCTGACTTTAAAGTACAGAGGAGCCTCGTAAATCCGGACTCCGTTTATCCGGAAACATCGCTATCAGGACAGAGTTCAATGGGAATGGATTTCCTAAATGTTATTTTGCTCCGTTAATCAGGAAATCTGCGTTCCGGATCCGGAAATGAAAATCGGGGACCAAAGTGTAAAATCACTATAAAAGTTGCCTAGATCATCCGGGAATAATCTGTCCAAAAATAATAAAATTCGAAAAATCGTATATGAAAATACAGTCAGTCGGATACCACCGATTCACCTACACAAATTTGGAGGTGTGTCAATGTATCAATCTCTGATTGGTCAAATTCTCTAGTGGCACGTTAAAGTTATAAATTGATCACGTGATCATGTGTGTGGAAAAACTTCAAGTAGCGTGACCGTATTGTAACCAGCGATTGTATAAACAATGTCTGTTTTAGCTAGTTGCCGACAGGGGTGTTAAAAATTAAATAAACACACTGGGATCAAATCGTCCACACTTTTTGCCATAACAAATGGTTAATAAATTAAGTGTGTCATTAAGTCTCTTTGTTGTTTACCAATTGTATGTAACAATCACAGTTTGTTGATGGCTGAGCAAATAAAGTGGATCGACTTAAGCTGTGGACAGTATAGGGCTTCATTTCAGAATAAAAGGGGACGTCAATTATCGGCTCATTAGCAGCTGTAACAGTTGTAAAATACGACTTATAGAAATGACTGCATTTTATAAGTTTACCATAACGTATTTAACTGCGAGATATCAGTTTGTATTTGTTGTACTTTTTATATTATTATGGTGACACCATCAAGCAAGCATAGATGAGTAGAGATATCGGCCAGCATAAAAAAGAAGATTTGCCAGCACCAAGAAGATCACCCAAAAGCTACCATTCAAGATATTGCCAGCATGTTATAGTTGACTCATCCTTAGACATTGGCAAGTCGACAATTGCAGACATCATAAAAAACAAGGACAAATGGTTGTCCGTACCTGCCGACTCAACAGACCTAACCCGCGCTCGCCACGCCAAATATCAACAAGTCGATGATGCTGTATTCATGTGGTTCTCAGACATGTCGGCCCACCACGCCGCCGTCAATGATGAAATGCTCATTGCCATGGAAAAGATACTCGGAGACCAACTTGGCATCACTGACTTTGCCTATTCTCATGGTTGGCTACAACGCTTCAAGAATCGGCGGGGCATCAAATGAAAATTGTATGAAGCAGATAGTGCTGACATGAACAAAGTGCAAGCCATACAAGTACATGTCAATAAAGTAAATAAAAACAAGTCAATAGATGTATTCATTAATTTGTTTCATCCATTATTGCATATACAGTACATTTACAGCTAGCAAATACATGTACATGTATACGGTATGATGACATCGTAAAATAAAAATGTGGATGATTCAATTATCCGGAAAACTCAACAATCCAGAAATATTAACTGGGAACGAAGGTGTTCGCATTAACGAGGCTCCTCTGTATTTGGCTTACAAGAATTTTGGTCATTTCTATTTCTCAGTGGCAGTTTTCTTCATACATACAGCAGCATGGTCCTTTCTTTTTCCCTACTGCTGTATATATAATAAAAGTTGCCTAACAAATAACAATGGAACTGAAATTTTATAACTATTTATTACTTGCAGAAAATTGACAAAAATATGAATACAAAAGTATTGTGCAGTTTAAAAATGTACCATCACTCTCTATGGTACTTCTTTTGAGCTATTTATTTATCAAAATAATAAAAAATAATTTGTTTCTAATTTTAAAATCTGATATTATAAAAATTTACAATCTTAAAAACTCTGTACAATAATTGTATAAAGGGGGATAATTCAATATTAATTCTGAAATGGAACATCCATTGATTCACCAATTGGATACTATCAGAAATACCTGAAAAGTTCGAATTATAGATTATTTACAATCTTCATTGATAAATTCATAATATTTAATCACTTATACATATTAATAGAGAAATGAAACTGTTTGTCTCTATTTCTTTACATAGGTTCCATCAATAAATAAGAAGTTGTATCTACTGTACCTACACCGCTTCCGTTGGCGGGTAAAGTTTTACTTTCACTATGAACGAAACACCTCAGCTCAATAGATGCAGTGCTGCCCATGCTCAGCAGTTAGCATTCAGCGAACAAAGCTGAAGGGAATAAGGTTGTTTCACATCATGGGAGATGAGCTGTTCTAGGCTACTCTATTCAATTTACAGGGTATCTGACGGGTACAGTACTCATTTATTATATTGTATCTTTTTGTGTGAGTATGACAAAGACAGTCAAACAAAGAAAGTACTCTTCGACATAAAGAATAAAAACAGACCCAAAATACACGTCTGCCAAAAAAACCAAATCTAATAAGGAGGACTAGCGTCCTCAAAAAATATGAATATTTATTCCTCATTTGTCAAATCTTGGTTTAATTAGTAAATATTCACATTATAATGTATGCGCGAGAAAATGCATTAATGACCTTGACATTGACTACAAGATGGAAATGACACATGATAGATGATAGAAACTGTGGCCAGTTAACGTAATAGATGAATGTGGTACATATAAACACTAAATAAAGGTGCTGATATATGTACTGTGGCAAGATCGGAGGATATAAAACTTGCAGAACATAAAGCATTAGGAACAGAACACAACACTTTCTCCCTCTCTCTCATTTTTTAAAACTTGCCCACTGGGGTAAGTTCCTGGGAAACTTCAGGTTGCCCGAGCCAAAACTGAGCTTGTCCCTGGAGTTGGGCAAGTGGATTTGTAGATCGCTAACCAGGCATATCCAGTTTATCAAGGATGAATATCACAATTGATGACTTTGTATACTATGAAGTCATCTGTCAACAGAACATGTCAATTAATTATATCCTATTTTTACTCTTTACAAACATAGCAACAACCTCTCTGCATCAAAGTTTTCGACTGATGGATCTTGAGATATGACAGTTCACAAATATATCTAATAAAACAAAGTTATTCCATCTCATTATTCAATCTTGAGTAATTCCAAAGCACGAAATAAACCACTGATCATAACGTTCAGTATATTCTTACTGAATAATACAATAATTAAAACACACACATTTTTTAAAGTTTTGCCAATTGAAGCAAATTAACCAGCAATAAAACACAATTAAAGTTTGTCCACGTTGACAACTGGCTTCACAAGTCGTCATATTTTCCAGTTTTGTCTAATTGATTATAATCTGATGGGCAATCAAACAAAAGCCAAAAACTGATCAAAAGTTAATCCAATCAAATCATGATTGATTTCCTCTTCCTCTATCTTAAATGTCAAAGATAATCTCGAAACAATCTAACCTTGAGGCAGGTGGCCGTTACACACAGGACATTTATACTGTAAATTTGATGGGGGGGGGGGGAATTAGAAAGGCTGTTGTGAACAGGTGACAGCTGAGTAAAGGTGAAAAGGTCATAAGATGAAGTTGTGTGCATTTGCACGAAGCACATTGGAGAGAATTGGAGAGAATGTTGGCATACCCATATGCTACTTTTATGAACAGTGACTGAAATTTCTTTACATGTGGTATTAAGGAAACAACATGCTACCTTAAGCAGACAGCTGATTGAATTGGTTGCTCCCATGTGCTTGAGAATTGAACTTGAACAACCGTAGTTCAAAGTACACTCACCTGAGCAGTTATTAAAATCAGGAAAATGAAATTTGCCAGAGTAGACAATAGTAACTTCTCTAAGTGCTATAAATGAATTATAAAATATATATAAAGGAAAAAAAAACAGGTTAGGCCAAAAAAAAAAATATGGGTGTTTCCGGTCGGCCGACTTCCACGTTTCTTATTGCCAACCCTAGCATCCTGCCCCAAATTAACAAAAAAAAAAAAAAATCATTGTTGAAATTGATTTGTGCATCTAATTGAACCAGTTTTGCCCAGTACTTTGAAGTGCTTGAAATATTATTTGATTTATATATAATGTTTAAAAAAAAACAAAATAAAATCTACCTGCCTACCCTAATTTTAAACCAGTGCAATAGGAAACATTTTTTTTTATGGCCTTATTAACTATTTTCCAATTGACCTCTAAAGTCCAGGACTTGAAAAGGACCAAGCAGAGCTAGCAGTCTTTTAAGAAATTCCCACCTGAAGTAAGGCCATCTGAATACTCTGGATACATAGAGTTTTTCACCCACTCAATGAAAAATGTTATTCACTCAATATAAGCAAATATCCTCTATGTATAAAGGAAATTATTGGCCAACCCAAATCAATTCCTCAAGTTCAATAGGATTAATGGTGGCTCAGCGGTCAACGAGCAGGACTCGTGTCCAAAAGGGTGCAGATTTGAATCCTACCATCGAACAGGTCATGTATGCATGTTATACACACTATTTCAGCTATAGATGTCTTTTTTGATAATTTGATTGGAAATACTTTTAAATGGAGATTAGTCACAGTTCATTTCACTCACTGTTGATCAAAATTCATGGCAAGATTATTAAATAATTGCCCAAGAAATACATTTGACAAAATCACAGTGTTAAATAGACAGTGCTGTACCTAGGATCACATGGTCAGGGGACAGTGTCCCTCACCCTCCAGATTTGGGGGACATAGAACATTTTAAAGGTACATAATGCACTAGAAGTGCTAAAAAAATTGAGATAATCTTATTTGCTTAGACAGTTTTGCCACCTTAACTTTCTCACATTTTCCTTAGATATTCACATTATTGCAATACACGTTTTATCATGTGATCAACTAACTCATGAAAACATTAAAATGTTTGACTATATGGTTAACCTGAAATAAACTGCACCATGAATTTCCCATTCCGGATCTAGCTCTCATTTAACTTTAGTGTTCACTCATTATCTACTAGCATTTATTATAATAAATACCCATGTTTTCTTAATTACTTTTCTTTTAAAAGTATTAAATCATTAAAGGAATTCTATGGAGAAAGTACAATCCATATTCTTTAACTGTCCAATTTTATGCAAAAGATATTTTAGGATAAAGAAATTTTCAACATAAAAACAAAACATAACCTTGCAGGTGACATACCAACCTGACTTTTGCAATTCTACTCAATCAACATGTATATTTTGGTGGGAAAATTGCATAAGCATGTTACACTTAATTTTCTGACCACAAGTGATGTTTTATTTTTGTGTTCAGTGGACCACAGAAACAAATGATGACTGTAAAGTACATCAATCGCATTAAAATCGAGATTACTTATAAATAAGTAGATCTTAGAGCCTTTGATAAAGGTTCATGCTCTGGTGACCTTTGGAATTCTCTGACCACTTACTTTTAGTAACCAATCAGATAAACTGTTGCATTTCATGTTAGGGCGAGTTATCATTAGAAAAATGTCTTGAATGACATATGTCATTTGCAGGAATGTGCAGACATTAACAGAACTTTAGTATTAAATTACATTTAATATTTAATTCAAATTAGCAAAGGTGCCTACATTACTATGTTGAGGTCACAGAAACTCATATCGCTGCACAAAATTTACCTTTAAATAATAGGTACTTTATCTAATAACAAGGAAGATCACATCTCCCCCTTCTTGTATGACCTACTTAATAATTTACAGATATTTCAAACTACACTCAATGTAGCATAATAAATTTAGTACCGACATTTAGCTCAAACATTTGACTTTTATGCCTACATCAAGTCTGACTTACTATCCCACGTTTAAGGAATGCCAACCAGTTTTCCAACATTACCACTCAGCATGGCCATGATCGCACCCACTTGATATATAAGTGCAACACACTTAATAGAATGCTGTGTTGTCATTGGTTGATGGAAAATAAGATTATAGCTAGGCACTGTATGTCAATTTCAGTCCACCAATGACAGCGCAATGAAATCAACCCTCTTATAAAACAAGACAAATGAAGAATGATAGATTTGTGTGTGAAACTTCTCCCTTAACAGATTGGGGCGATTTTTATTTAGCCCTTCCATGCCAAATGGGATTTCAATTTTATATGGCAGGGACCTGACTGAATCCACTCAATCACATTTGATGAAAAAAAGTGGCGCAATCAGGTGTCGACTGAACACAGATTTTTCCAATGGTCAGCAGGACCAGCTCACATGGAAATCAAATGGTCTTCTCAATCATATACAAATAATTTCATTAACGTGTTAAATATGAAGTATTCTGAAAACATGTTTGACAAAACAATGGAACCCATTTGGCGTTGGAAAATATTGTCAGATGAAACTTCATGAAATTTAACATCTGCAGCTGTCAGTATTAATTGACCCTCTTTAAATTCACGGGCCTGCAGCTAAATCTACCCTGTGTAACAAAAATACATCTCCTAAGGGACCGGGCATTCAATTGCCTCCGATTTTTTTACACCTCCGGTACCCAAATAGCTTGAAAAAATATTCTTGGTCTCATTTTTACAATGAAAAAAAAAAATCATATCCATTACAGTAGTTGCTAAAAAAAAATGATCCTGAGATAAACGGTGAAAAAAAACAAAAAACAAAAAATATATCCCGGCTCGAAAGAAAATCAGAGGCACCATCACACCTCAAACATTAAATGATCGGTCCCTAAAATAGATATGCGATTTAAAACCGACAATGATTTATATTTACCATTATATTTGAGTGTTGATGTACACTTACATTTTTACAGACATTAGCGATAAGATGCATACTGCACAATGAAAACCTCGGCTCGGGTCCAGATAAGACTATGATTTAATTTCCAATCCCCATGTATGTTGCAGTCCCATACAAACTAAGTCCCCTCGTCCCATCTTTATCCATCACTATAATCTCTCCGTCTTTAGCACAAAATCACCGTTTAAACTCTAACATGAGCTTCTGCTAATGTGAAATCACATGATTGTGTGTTGGCGCCACCCCCTTTGTATTTTTTATAGCTTTCTACCGATTCATACATGATTTTGTTTCTCTGGAGTCGTTAATTCAGAATTAAATAGATTGCTTTATACATATATCGATGTCTAAAAGAAGAAAGATAAAAACACCCCGAAATAATCAGTATATTTTAAATCGACTTACCAAGCATGGATATGAAAATGCTAAGGTAACCGCCACAACGCTACAATACAGTATGCGTCGATGAAGCCATTTATTTGATTTGTTCAATTCGTTTTCATTGGTGCGCAGTGTGTTGTTCTAGCCAATCAGTTACGCGCTTCAACTACAGACATGAGATGAACGGCCGCAACTAAATACGGTGAAAAAGGACCCACTAATTCGAGTTTAAGGCTAATCGTGTAATAAACGTATATTTTCAATATAAACTGAATGGAACTGACTGGTTCAAAATTGTCGGGTCGTCGACCCGACAATTCAGAAAACGACCCGACAATTTTTGTCCGACCCGACAATTCGGGTCCTATACTCACGAACGACCCGACAATTGAGACAATATGAAACTATATATATATATATATATATATATATATATATATATATATATATATATATATATATTATATATATATATATATGTGTGTACATATATATATATGTGTGTGTGTGTGTGTGTGTGTGTATGCGTGTGTGTGTGTGTGCAACCAACAACATAGCCTTTAATGAATTGTTCTGAAACTTGGCAGTCATTATTTTAAGAGGTCATGCCTACATGTATTTTTTTCGTCATGCTCCAATGCATTGTTTTCAGAGTGAAGTCCCTTTCTGGTGTTCAATATATACACTATATACGCTAATTTTATGCCTGTAACTAACCCTAAATCATTTGAGGAACTGGTTTGAAACATGATTCACATTATTGACATCAGGTAAATATCTGCATATCTTTATCCCGTCCCGCTTCGGATATTGGTTTTTACAGTCATGCCTTTCTTTTTCTCCTGTTATAAACGTGTTGCGACCTACTTGTAAAAACTAGTTGTATATATAAAGTATTTTATAGTTCTGAACCATTGGAAAAGTTTCTAATTAAATTTGTAAAAACAACGATTCTTATAAGAGAACATTTCTGGACCGGTAATTTATTAAAGCAAAAATACACCCACATGTTTATAGACAATGATAATATTTCAAAGCTGAACAAATCAAACATTAAATTGAATCGTCATACATACAATACATGAAAAGGTGTTAAAGCACAAACACTACATCACATTATGACAACAAATCAATACTGGAACGTCAAGATCATGCTCAGCTGAAGGCGTCTCTTTGTACGTTAATATATAATAGCATTACAATGTTAGTAACCGAGTTACATAGCTCGCTCGTTGAAAGAGCTGTCTTTCACACCAAACACACTGTCAGTTCAAATATCAGTTCCGCCGCAATATTTTTCCATATAAATTGATAACCTCCTCACTATATAAAGTATGCCACATAAATTGCCAATTAACTGTACACTGCGCGATTGTAAAAAGCTTCGATAGATCTAAAACAAGATACGCCAATGAATAAATATAATCAAAACATAATTTGTACTTCTAAGGTACCAGAAACGTCGCACAAAATCTAGTGGACGTAAAAGAAATTTTCTTATGACTAACACATTTGTGGTATACTATTATCAGTATACCGTGCGGGTTCTGTATGTTTTACATTGTTAATGTCACACACAGGCAAGGATCAAGTACATGAAAGAGTTCACTCATTGGCGTAAAATGAAATATGCAACCTGCATACAAATATATTATTGACATTACCTGGTGATATAGGATGGAACGAATTTCTATCAAACACACTAGTTTTATTTTATATACTATACAGACTGCCAGCAATGGAATAAGTATGTTACTGAATGTTTGGGCACCTGGTTTGTTTAGTGCTCAGCGCACATTGCTTGCCAACGCCATCGAGTTTATTCTTTACATCATGATAAAATTTGTCTGACATTCAATTTCGCATAAATAAACTTCGATTTATTAATGGAAAAACATGTACTGAAATTATGTTTTACATGTGTTGATGCTCAATTTGTATTGCCCAGTGCAACCTAAATCAGTTACTACCCTTTTCGTTTGAAATGAAAAAAGCAGTCATTTTTTTTTATTTCAGACCCTTTTCATCTTTTTATTTAATTTAATTGTATTTTAAATTTAATTATTCGTTGCATGTGCCATTTGCTTTTGTCAGTACAATATATTTACAATTGAAGAACCGGTCACATGGATGACAACTCTATCATTATTATGCGCTGACACATCTTTAGACAACAACTTTGTGTCACAAGACTCTCAACGTAGGCTAAAGGAGGCATTTTTGTTTGCTTTCTGGGTCGAAAAATTAAAGTCTTTTATGTGATTCATTGTAGCTTCAACTACTTGTTTCGATCTTTCTTCCATACTTCTTTCTCTCTTCATCTTGTTTTTCGCATGTAAATTAAACCTTCGTTGTGGGAAGTTGAATATATGTGTCCAATAAGTCTGTGTGGATTCAATATAATTTGCTCATGTAATCTCTGATCACGAGTTGAAAAAGGAATCCAATGATTGGTTGTTATATTTATTTACCAGCTAAACACATGTATGTTTTCACCCTATTACTAACGTTGTAAAATTTCCAATCGCTCTATATTGAAGTTTTCACTAAACACATCGAGTTCCATTTCTCATCACTTTCTTAAAAAGCGTTTTGCTGTAGTGCAAGTAAACGTAATGCACATATTAAATATTAAAACAAAATCTTCCTCTCTATGGTTAAAAAGAAGACACAAAATTTGTAATAAGATTAAATACCTGGAAATAAAGAATCCAAACATTGTACAAAAGAAGAAAAATCCGAGGAATTCAAATGTCCTGGCAAAGTACATGAGTGCAATCAATACCCCGGGAAATGAAAATCTTGGCAATTGTCTATATATTTTCGACAGGTATCAGGTACTTTATAAGGTTCTGGTGAAAGAGAAATAGTATCGACTTGGCCTGGACCAGCGATACTCACATGTCCAAGCTAGAGGCTCGCCGATTACGGTAGAAAACACAAGAGGAAGATTTGTAATCTCAAAGCCTGAAAAACGAAACTGATGCCCTCTTTTAAATGGTATGTTTGAAGAGAAGAGTCAATAATAATAATACATGTTAAACATCATTAAGTAGAGGAAAATATAGCATAGAAGCGACGATATGGTCAGTACGTGTTAGACAGAAGTGGAAGTCAATAAACGGACTGAAGATTTAGTCGTATTAGTGATTGCTGTGCAAGGACTAATTTGCTTCTATATTTTGCCGTTTTGTATCTCCAAAATAAATTGTGTCTTAGTATAAAAGATGCAGTATTACTGAATATAAATTGGGCAACATAAATAAAAGCCAACATTAGAACAGAACTGTCTCGTTGCAATATGGATACATAAAGAAACGTTTGTCCATTTTCAGGTTGCTTTCTTGTCTCTTGGACTCCATTCGCCATTGTCTCCATCGTGTCAGCACTGGGAAAACCCAAGTCAATCTCTACTTTTGGAACAACATTGCCGGGGATTTTTGCGAAGTGCTCAACCATTTGGAACCCTATCATCTATGTGATACGAAACGGCGAATTTCGACAGTCCTTCATTTTGACATTGTTTAGAATGTCATGGCGCAAGAAAGATATAGCCAGATCAACCAGGCCATGGTAAACCACTACTTCAGGTGATACTTCTGTCAAATCTTCAAACAGAGTTCTTCTACCTGTTAAAGGACTCGAGATGCAGCGTAAAACAACATTCCCTGAAAACAGTTAAAAGATGAAGGCATTTTACTGTTACATGTTCAGAAGAAAATACAGTGTTTCGCAAAGAAGTTTCAAAACCAATCAGTGCTCTTTCTGTGAGAACAATTTAATTTCAGAGAACTATGTGTAAGTTGAAACTGAATATGTGACGGGGAGGCAAATATAGAATTCATCTCAACTGTCGTTCAGACTAGTAGCTGACTTCAGTTTAATATCGATTCTCTTGTGTAACCGTCTCGCTAGACTTTAACTTGATTTTTATCAACTTGACGTAAGCCGAAATGTGCAATACCTAAATGGAATCACTGTGGTTTTAATACAATTATATGTACAATAACAATTTTAAGGAATCTGAAAATAGTTTAAACACACTGAAAAAGATTAACCAGTTTTGAAAAAACTACCCAATGTTTATCGTTTGAAAATCTTCTTAGCACTGTGTGTAATAGTAGGGGCAAAACACATTAGCTTCGATGTTGTCTGTGCAAATATCATAAGTAAATTCTGTTGATAGTGAAAAAGCAAAGAAAATACATGGAGAATTTATGCTGTTTTAAGACTCTTAAATCTAAAATATGATGCCATCATGCGGACTTAAGAGGTAAATTTGTAGTCCAGCCCCATGATACATCAATGTACTTTGTGTTGTTTAAATGATGATGGAATCAACTATGTTTTTGACCAATTTTAGCATCATAAAAACAAGTGAAAATAGGGAGGTGTCAGACACAAATTTAAAAGTAACTATGTAGATATTCCCACGTTTCATAAATAATGATTAACTACTTTACCACGCCACAATATTCCCAGTTATTGACATATTCTTTAGAATAGTGTTGCAAGTGGTAAATGACTGTAAACCCTTTCCTACAACGGAAGACATTGTTAGTAATTACCATTTATTAATATTAAATTACCATATTTTCATTTATATAAATACACAGTTAAGATTTGTATCTATGAGATTTACCTTTTTTAGAATGAATGAAGTTTTCAAAAAGCACCTTCATTATATGTGGATCATATTTAATGTTTTAATGTATAATTTGTTTTCCCATGTGTAACAAAAATGGCAATGTAGGATATTTTGATACAAGTTCAAGACCTTTCCAATTTGTTGAGCTTAAACATGATCCAACTTCCATTTCAACTTGAGACATAAGATTGATAATGAAATGATGTCGCTATTATCATAAAAAGCAGTACACTTTTATTGAACAAACCAGCAAAACAAAAATATGAAAACAAGAACTCACGTGAAAATGTCAAACTATACCTGATATTAATTTTAACATCTATAAGCAAATGATAAAATAAAATTAGGAAGGGGAAAGCCAATTTTAATTAATATTAATACTCTCTGTTTTGTTGTTTATGCTAATTATTATGTCTCTGTATTTTTTGCTTGTTTTTGTTTGGATTTGGTTGTCCAAAAAGCGCAGTGGTAAGTTTATCACTTGTTCTCTATGTTTTGACATCTTGTAGACGATACATTTTGTTTTGGCTGACAAGCACGATATATTGGGATCAAGTACTTTGTCATATTTTTTTATCGGTGTACCTATCAATCTATCTGTTTGTCTGTCTCAATTTTTCTCTCTCTCTATATTATATATATATATATATATATATATATATATATATATATATATATATATATATATATATATATATATATATATTGGGTTTTAAAAATAAAATAAACAAAAGCTTAAAGTTTTCAGATGCGGTCTTAATCTGTAGAATCATGACATATTTGGAATCCTTTTCCTTTTGAAACTTTGATTTCCAACTTTTGTTTGTGCACTTTAGTCTTAAGAATCTAAAAAATATGACAAAAATAAAATGTATTCAACAGAATTAAACATCTCTTCTTATTGCATACTCTCAATCATTTTATTCATACGAAATCACTGTATCGGCATCATTGTGAAATAGCATAAAGGACTTATACATACATACATACATACATACATACATACATACATACATACATACATACATACATACATACATACATACATTCATACATACATACATACATATATGCACGCATAATACATATATTCATATATACATGCATGCATACATACGTACACATATATCATCTATCTATCCACGTTATCTATTTAAGCAAATTTTAAAAGATCACTCGTTCAAAATTCAGTGCTTTATATGGCATAAGCATGGGATATTCGAAAAGATTTCACAGTAAATCTGTTAACAGGTCAAAATTCAACATCTTTTCTACATCTAGTATTCAATATAGAAATGAAGGTTTAGATTTTAACCAATCTCTGCCTTGATTCATAAAAGTTCCATAATTTAGGCAAGTCTTGCAACTCTTATATCTTAAATACATATGACCCAACGACTGAACATGCTGAAATTGTATGTCCGACATTAAAGCACATGCATACTGCAATCACATTATTAAGAAAACACTAAGATATTTTTACTGGTTAACTCTATATCAGGGAGATTTTACTTGCTCTCTAAAAAGAACAAAGAAGGAATCCCAGAGAGGTCAAACATTTCCGGAATCAAAAATCTAACTGATAAAAACTATGAATTTTTTAACTATCACCCGTTCCTGTTCGTACCAAAACTATTTTCGTCCATGTAAGATGCTGTCGATTTCAGTAAGAAAACAACGAAAATGAACCTTCCACACAGCACTCTCATTGTCAAAATCCCACATAAGGAATGAATTCAAATCCACATATAAGTATAGGCTGTTCGGCCTGATCAACCGACCCTCATACTGCGTATTTGTAAAAAAAAAGCCCTTGGACTTCTGTTGAAGAATTTTGTGTTAAAAGATAAAAACTTCTACCAAGTCAATGGAAGGCATAATAAAGCCCATAAAGGGGATTAAATCTTACGATCACGAATGGACACTAACTCCCCCTCCTCAAAACAAATTTGATATGAGATTAAGTACCTTGGCATATGTTCAATCCCCAGTAGAAATATAGGGGAATGTGAGTAATATGCTGGTCTTTATGGGTACCGGAGACGTAAAGCAGGTACATTGTGGACCGATTCTATCAACAATTTGCATCAACTGCACCCCTACCTAGAGGATTTTTTTATTTCAACCCCTCTTTGAGAGTTTCTCGTTATGGATCTGCTCCAACAGTTCGAAACGTTTAGAAAACATTCGGTAAGTCGATTTTGAGAAATAGGGGATAAGTATATGGAAGACAAACAAAATCCCGTAAGGAGATTAGATATTATGTCCACATACGGACCCTAACAGTCCCTCTTCAAATAATGTTGACATGGACTCTTCTTTAAGATTGTGTATCTAAGGATATGTTCCATCCGCAGAAGTATTGACAAAATCCATCTATTGGAATCATGGTAATAAGAGAGAACTCATGAGGGTACCGGCTATAGAAAACAGGTACACTGTGAACATAGTCTATGAACATTTTACACCAAGTAAACTGCTACACAGAGGATTGTTATTTTGAACCCTCATTGAAAGTTTCTAGTTAGGTATCTGCTCCAACAGCAGGAAATGTTGAGAGGAAAGGTATCAAACCTATTTCAAGAAATAGGGGGTTAAATATATGGAAGCCATACTAACCCCGTTAGGGGCTTGAATATTACGTCCATATATGAACAGACTTTTGCACGCATCATTCTTTGATATGTTATAACTAGGGATATATTCGCCCCCACCCCACCCAGAACAAAAAGAAGTATTAAAGGAATTCGTCGAAAATCAGAGAAATGGGAGAAATGTTCCAACAATAACAAAAGTGAGGAGAAAATTGGTTAAGCCGACTTCAAGAGATATAGGGCGGGTAAACCTAAGGCCGTAATCCTATGGCCCTAACATCTCCGTCTTAATGGATTGATATATGGACCCTTCCTTGGGATTTTATTCTTAGGCCTACAGTCGACCACCATAAGAAATAAGTTTATCACGGGCACTGAATATGTAGATCAGATTTATAGTGGACCGATTCTATGAACAATTTGTTCCTAATGAACTTCACTGGAAGGGCTTTGATTTCAACCTCGTCCTGACAGTTTCTAGTTACGGATCTGCTTCAATAGTACGAAAAGTTTATATAAAATTTGTCGAGCCGATTTCAAGAAATAGGGGCTAAAACTATAAATGCTACAACAAAGCAAGTAAGGCGATTAAATATTACGAACCTAACATGCCATCCTCAAATAATTTTTGCATGAACCCTTCTCTGAAATTTTGTATCAAATGATATGTTCCACACTCAGAAGAAGAATTGACAGAATTAGTCGAGCGGAATCAGAGAAATATGATGTTGATTCTGGACACCAAATTTGCAAAGCAGGTACGTAATTGACAGGTTCTATCAACAATTTGCACTACGTATTCCACTTCTTGGAGGATTTTGATTTTAATCTCTCTTTGACAATTTTTTCTTACGGATCTGATTCAACAGTCAAAAAAGATTGGACAAGATTTGTCAAGGGGATTTTGATATATGGTTGGCATAAAAAAAGGCCGTAAAGGGAATAAATGTTACGTTCACGTATGGACCCTAACATCCCCTCCTACGTTATACCAACATGTCCCTACGGTCTCTATCATCCGTCCTTAAATTATTTTGAGATGAACACTTGTTTTGAGATTTTGTATGTAGGGTCTTCTTCGACCACCAGAAGAAGTATTAACGAAATTATGGAGATAAATCAAACAAATTGGAGTGTCCTTATGGCTACCTGGTATATAACACCGGTACGTACAGGACCGATTCTGTCAACACTTTGCACTACCTGAATCCCTACTTAAATACTTTTGATTCCAACCCCTTATTGAGAGTTTCTAGTGAGTGATCTGCTCCAACAATATAAAAACGTAGTGAAACTTCGCCGAACCGATTTTCTAGTTAGGGATCTGTTCCAAATATTTGGAAAAGTATAGACGAAATTCGTCAAACCGATTTCGAGAAATCGATTGTTAAATATACGGTCGTCTCTCTATAGGCTATTTGCAACCAGCCTATAAGAACACTCATATCTCTTCTTCAAATCATATTCTTTTCCTCTAAGCCAAGCTCCAATTCAACACAATTTGTTTTCACACGCAGCCGCAATGATGTTCCTTTGATCAGTCATTGTTTCTCAATCGATTCTGAAAGCTTGTGAAGATGTTCGTTCTGGTTTCTCTGTACTTACTATACGAAAAGAGTTAAGACGTGCATCATATGCAACGTTGTTAGGGAAAGGTCTTTGCTGCCACGATCATTGATCATGTCACGTACCAGTTTAAGTTTCTCTGACATGTCGTCCTTATTTAGTGCGGTTTTAACTTATGCTATTTACTTGGAGTCCTGGAGGCGGAACATCAAATGCAATAACCAAGAATCTGGCCCTTCTATTGCCTATAAGTGTCTCTTGAAGTCCCTTCTGGAATCCCAAGTTGACTGCAGCAGCCCTGCATTCTGGTTTGCTGGATTGAACCTCCTTCTTCAGCTTGTATTTAAGTGAAATAAAGCCACAATCCACACATGTTAAGATCATCTACTAGTCCAAACCCTAGTTAACATCTTGCTGTGTGTATACGTCCATTAGCGGACAATCTGTAACTTCCTTGTGATATAGTTTCGGCATCTAGTTGATCATTTTCATTGTGTTGTCCAATAGTCGCGTTCCATGTCAAATGAGAAAGAAGATACCTAAAAGTCAGGTTTAAACATTGCATTCAGGAAATAGGATAGAAACAATTACATTTAGATCTTAAGTTAAGCACCTCTGTGTCAGGATTATCTGGATCAGGATTGGCTGATGACGGATTGGATGTCTTGTTAAAATACTTCCGACAAGTCGGTTGAACTATACTTTTAACTGTGTGTTTTGTTTTAGGATCAAGGTCTTTAGAAATCTTCGTTCGTTTGTTATATGTAACATGGCACTTCTTCAAGTGTGTATGTTTTTGATTAATTTTAACTTTCATGGTAACAGATCAAAAATCTATGTGCTGGTGTAGGATTTTGTGACCCATTTTTGTAAGTCTAGGGACAAGTCTCCATGTGTTATGCACAATTGTATAATTTATTTAGAAACTCTTGATCGCTCTAAATTAAATTATGAGTGATACAGATCCACGAGATCAATAATCAGCAATCATGAGCAGTCCTATTTAGTGAGTGGAAAAGACAATATTCCAGTTTTCAATTTATCCCACATTGGACGTATATGGGCAGCTCTACTACAAAGCTTGCGCAATCTGTATAGAATCTCCACTAGCAGGTGTGTAGTTGTCTTAAGTTAGTTTCCTCTTGCACAGCTTTTGGCAAATCACATTTTCGAAGGATTTCAGAATATACATCTACATTTCAAATGTTCATAAAAATTTAACGAAACATTTAAAATACTTTCATTTTATATTATTTCAAACGACTTTGCAATTAGGCTTAGTTTAATATTTCCGATTGTGTCAAATAACTTTCGTATTTGGGATCATAATCTTTTACGTTTTCTTCCTGTTCAAATTTGAAATACTGTGCTCTCATGTAATCAGCCTACATTTAAATGGTCAGTTTTCAACATTGGGCAAGAAGAGATTTTGATCTGTAATTGCAAAATGTATGGACTGATTTCTTGCAGCATTTCACCTACTATTTCTCATTGGCAATGTATTGTTGTGGTATGGTATCGGTGTAACTGGATGCTTGTCATGCCCCTGACAGGTGTCAGACTTAGATATAATGATTTCGTGTCAGTACCCAGCTAAGTAGTTAATAACTAATTTAGAGATTTTGTTTGCCTGTGGCTTTCTTTGTGAAATATTCATAACAGGAACTACGTTTTACATCGAAATATTTCGGAAAGAGTCATTCTTTATTTTGATATGCATTTTATTGTTATGGTGAAAACAGTGCACATTTAAAGTCAATGTGAGATATGGACAGAAACAATGTTTTGACTGACCCGGAAATGGAACCATGACTCCAGTAGGTTTTGAGCAGTTGTGAAACCTAATTATAACACGGCAACAACTAACAAGTCTTGATGTTGTAATAATTTATAATGGCGCTGTCACCTCTAGGAATGCTAGTGTAATTGAAATGTTGGTCTGACTTCTTCTTGGAGAAATATATGCATATAATATATAGGAAAATTAATGATGGTTTGACCCCAGATTCCTTTCAAATCTAAACACTTAATCCCTTGCTTATAAATTCACACAAGCTTATACAATGTTATAACTACTGCTGCCTCGTTTAATCAGGCCTGATGACTCCCGAACCTGTTCATAACGTAGAGCAGATGTGGTCTCCTTTTTCTGATACAAAAGGTGAATCGACCCCTATTCGCTTAACATTGCACAAAATCGTCATCTTAACTGGCAATTGGAAGCTCGATATATGAAAGATTGGCATTAGTTCTTGGAAGATTGGAATCAACATCAACTTTCTAATAAGAAATCGTATATTTTGCTAGATTTTTTTTAGCAAAGGTATCTTAACAATAATTAACACAATATAGGAGGGAATATTAATTAATGAAAATACTAGGTAGTGCCTGCTGGTGCCTACAATGTAAGACATAATTACAATTGAAAGAAATTTTCTCAAGTGAAATTCGTTTCATATGATATTTTTATTTATTGTTTTGTTTTAATTCTGTTTCAATGTAATCATAATCTTTCAAATGTGAAAAGAATCAATCATCTATCACGGCGATGTCCGCCAGCACTATTGTGAAAACCTAACCGTACCTTACTTAGCGGCTAAGCTGGATTTGTTTTATTTTGACAATTGTGGAAATTGAATTGTTCTTTGGTACGATGACATAAGATAATTAGCAGATTACGGTCTCAGTCGAGTACAATACAACAACTTTTTAAAACACGCCAGTAACATACTGATAGAAATTTTTTTGATACTCCATACATTCCAACCACATTTAAATATCTTCTAAAGTAAAAAAAATGATCCAGAAATATTTTTTATTGTTCATAGAAAATAAAAAATAAAATTGATCAAAACAAAAAATAAATTCGGATTTATAGGTAATGAAAAACTATAAACTTTATTTATATTCATACTTGCGATGTATACAAGCTTGCGATGGTTTCAAACAAAACTTTTATACAGAAGAATTTTGTCTACAAATACATTTCTCACTAAAATCTGCATCTCTGATAATAAATACATGCTCTTTTCAATGAAAAAAAAGAGTTTGTACTTATATTAGATCCTAACGTTTTGAAACAAAATTATGTCCTAATTATGTCAGCATATTTCTTATATGCAGTAAGTAACTCTCTCTCTCTTTCATTTTGTCGTTCTTTGTTTATTTCTTCGTTTCTTTTTTCTCGCTCTCTCTCATAATCCTTATCACTGTAGACAAAATCGTTTTTATATTGTATGTTTTATCTAAATATTCTATGTTTTTAAATATCTTCTTTCTGTTTTGTTTCGCTGGTATGGTACGGATCTTTGACCCTGGACCATCCTATGGTGGCGATAATAAAATAAATGTAAAAAGAATAACAATAAATACAAGCTTTAATAAAGCGAACAAGGTATTATCTTTTCTCTTTTATCCGGTCGATTGCTTTTTTCTATCCGGGTGTAGTGTTCTGGGAGCATGCATCTGTCGTGTGCCGACTGTGTTTCTTTAGTAGAAACGATATATACACAAAACCACATACCTGTTTTCCTCTTGGTCAGCACAAAGACCGAGTTTGATATGGCGTAGGGCGTAGGGATCCGGTGAGACGGTATAAGATTAGTTTTTTGTACCGATTTTGTATTTATTACATACCCTTCTTTTACATTTTCTAAGTTTTGTTAGCTTTATAGTGTGAAGGTAATTCAAAACGAATTGAGATTTATAAAACTTTGATGTAATGTATCTGATAATGTCGATCTGCGGACGTCAGAGCAGACACCTAAGTGGTGCGTGGTACGGACATTCGGTTTGAACATCTGTATCGAATGCCAGATCAACCATGTAAGATTAAATGGATATGCAATAAGGGGTTGTTCTCACTCGATAACGTGTGCTATCGACGAAAAAGTGTACGATGACATCTAAAATTGCTATTTGAATAAGTTAACTAGTGACACCAATATATGGGATTGACTCAGGCGGTTAATGGGTGTAATTCAAGTCGTGAAGTTTGAGTTTGTTTGTATTTGACTACTCTGGATACACTTGTTCTGACCTTAAAACAGGAAGCAGCTTTAATATTACCAATAAACGAATTTGTGAGTACTACATGTCAGATTGATTTATATTAAAAGTCTGACATCAGTTTATTGACATTAATTGATTTCCTTGGATCTAATCCATAAATATTAAAATCCCTGGCATGAGTATCTGTGTAGGACAATGGGGATTATAATTCTCACGTATCCACGAAAGTTGTTAGCAACCCACCACCCAGCTAACCATACGTTGAGTCTCTCTTGCTATCACGCCCCCCGCCTTTGCCATGGTTGATGTTAATACACCATCTCGGTCTCGAGTTTTCGAAAATGTATATATGGATAAAATGCTAAATTGGAAAATTGCATATGGTGATCTGATGCTGGCATAAATGATTTACTTACATTTTTTGAAAAGATTCCCTTATAAGGCATATATTGCAAAAATAGAAATTCAGAGCATAGAAGTATGCCCAAGACTTTATTCGGTTTCTTCAGTAGCACAAATATTGTTTTTTCTTTAAAGCACATTTGTTGTATTTCACAACAGGAAGTTGCCTCGTTGAAAACACCTTTAATAGTAAATGATTCAATATGTTTCTTGGCAACGTCTTTACTGTATTTTGTGCCATGGAATGAATTCTCCCCAATTTAGCAGTTCAGTATGTTTGCTGTTTACTCGAATCCCATAAAAATATTATAATCCCCTATGAACACCAATAAGACAATGAGTGCGTGTGTATGTGGTTGTGTGTGTGTGTGTGTGTGTGTGAGAGAGAGAGAGAGAGAGAGAGAGAACGAGAAAGAGAGAGAGAATATGAATATAAGTACGGTTATCATACAAAGTTTTACGATTTTCTGGACGAGAGTCTTGTTACACTCTACCCTTTTATTTCTAATGTGTATTTTAGTATATACTCGAATTTAATCTTGTAACGGCTGAATACGATGAGGAAATTTAAAGTTTTAAGCAACAACATTGTACACAACATTAATGTTTGAACCACAATTCCGCAGTGAACTCTTTCATTCCACGAGCTTTCAAAAGCAGACATTTTTGAAGTACTGTATAACTTTTGTTTCTTAACAACTGTCTTACATTACCTTTACTTAACACATGTTCTTGAGCTGAGTAATTCTTTATGAGTAACGATACTTTACGGTGAGTTTCATATATTGTTCATAGCTACAATAGATTATGATTCATTAGAAAACAACGATTTTAAACAGGTGGCAATAAATACATGAAACAAATGCTGTCAAGTTATTATAGGGACAGCTTTATACATCTACATTTCTTTTTCTTCCCAAGATATATAAATTCATCGGTAATCGAACTTGCTTTCTCGAAGCTATTTCTTTCCTGAAATGAGCCACTAGTAGACCACGTTAGGCAGTCTTCTTGTTGAAATAATTTACAGTATCTAAGAAAAGAAAAATCGCTCCTAATTAGCAGAGTATGGGATCAATTCACAGAGGTTTAAGTTTTTGAAAGTTTGTACGACGTTGACGACTAACCCTTCGTCAAAAGAAGTTACTCGACTGAGTGATGACTGCATCAGAGATTAAAAGGAAGCATCAGCACATTTAAGCGATTGTTTAACCAGATATAAACTTAACCTAGATGATAGATGACTGACAACTTAAACGTAGCCATGACTGAGAAGGCAATATATATATATATATATATATATATATATATATATATATATATATACATATATACATATATATATATATATATAGTGTATACTTGTATTGCAATGCGCTAATAGCATAAAAAAAGCCAAGGAGTTATACATTTATTATAAACTTGAACTAAAGTCACCTTACATCGTTTTTATTACGGAGGTATAACAATTAATTTTCATAATAACATTTCTTCACAACACTTTACCATTTCAACTAGTACAAATAAGTCATAATACAAACGAAAATAGCCATATTGGTCGTCAAATTTTGCATATTTAAAACCAATTAAATAAATGATCATCAAGTAAATGACAGAACGAACAGTCGGGCTACCAAACGAACATAAAGACAAACAAATGAACAAACATTACGACTCAGTTACTTTCCCCAAAGATCAGAAAATTCGATCGACTCGGTCTATAACGACTCAAACAACTAATTAACGTACTTGCTTACTAATGTCTCATAGATTGGAAATCGACACACAGCTATTCAAATATAATATATTCATAAAATACTGAAACCAATCTTTTTGTACCCAGAGAAGCAAATATTTGCTTGTAGCCGGGTTTGTTGAAACAAATCTGCGTCTAATATGTTAATCAAAACGAGCGAAACGTCGTCTAGGCAAGGTCTATATTACCTGCAAAATGGCCATACTATAACAAATATAATGTATAGAAGCCCTAATGGTGAAATTTGGAGTTTACCAAGCTACAGTTTACCTGAAAAAGTATACACGAAAAATATACATGGATTTTCAAACAATTCATTTAAACAATCAGAATTAAAAAAGAACAAACAAGAACTTCGCATTGACCATATCTTCGATATTGTGGCATCTTACAATCCTTTTAATGAACAACGACAATGATAATATTGTTCCTCATGCCTTCAATTATAGTAGTTAGATGTTAAAAAAAATAACAAATATTGAAAGGATTGTTACTATAAGGCCTCTTTTGGGCCCAAAAATTACACACTTTTAATTTTCTATTAAAATTTGAGCTATTTTTCAAAATGTAAAGTGGTTCAAATGCAACAACCCATTTCATATTTTTTTTACAAAATACAAAGGTATGAGTGAATAATGAATTACTAGAATATCGTTTTGGTTGTGGTATATGTGGACCATGTGAATAAAGAGACAATTTAAGTACGTTAGCGTTCTTTGGTCTCAATAACGATCACGTATTAATTATATCTAAGCTAACGTTTCTGTTACAATAAACACATATAATGATTTTGACATAAAACAGGGCTATTATTATAAAATAGCCCGTGTTATTGGAGAAGAAATTTGCATCGACTGAATTTTACAAAATATTTATCAATTTTAATAAAACAAATTATAATGAGTCTTTTTAGAAAAAAAATTTGAACTTTTGAACTCCTGCAGTATCTACCCCTTTTATGACTAAATTATTTCCTTGTTAAAGAGAAAGGTCGTATTACAAGTGAAACTGATATAATTACATTTTTGTTTACCTAAAAAGAGAAAATTATAGGCTCCAGTCATGCTTCTTACACATTTTCGCCAAATTATCAATTTTGTTCATTTCTTAAAAATGACGAATAGTAAATTTCTATAGGCATCTGCAATTTTCTTCATGTTGCTAAACTGATTGCTTGCATTCATACACCCAAAAGAGATATTCTTTTGGATTCTCTATTTTTTCATGGGAAGCAATTTTCGAACAGCATAAATGTAAAGCCCCAATAAATAATTATGTTTCTATGAAAATAATAGCACTCCATCTTCAAATTATGAATTGAAGTATTGACGAAAATATATTTCCTTTGAAAACCCATGAAATTGATGCCCACAAAATGAATTCACATCATTCTTTTACATTTCTAATTTAAGACCGAAAATAATATGATGACATTGGTTCAGATCGGAAAGTAAGATCAACTATGATTTCAGTCTTAACCTATGCATAATCTACAAATGTAACGAAATTATGTTACTTTACACACAACTGCTCCAAAGATTATTTCGGACGGGTCAATCATTACGCACTTGTAACGATTTTCCAGTGCAACGGGGACGAAAAATAGCCTTAAATGGAAGCCACGTTGCGCTTAGTGGCAGATGCAGGATGCAGTAGCTGACAGGCTAGCGTGTGGATCGCACAATCACAGGGTTGCGGGTTTGAATCCTGGCCAGACCGGTACATTTTAACGTCCGTAGTGTATTCTTACATCAGTTTCCTCTCATTGTCTAAGCATAGTCTTTTTACGTGTCGATGTCCACCAATTAATCAATCACTTTATCAATAAATCAATCAATGAATCTATCAATAAGCTAGTCTATTAGTTTTTTTATATAGTGCTTTAATTAAATATCGATTTAATGGAATGAAATAGATTCCTGAAGATACTAACGATTGTTGATACATAATTTATGCAATCATATTATAACTGGATCGATATCAATATTAATACAGTCAGATCATTATGACGCTTTGACCATCCTTTCTTGGGACTTCAATATTATATGTAAAGTGCGTGTACGTGGTCATTGTATCGCATCTTTGCCTGATAAGACGCATCAGTGTATTTAATGAAATTTGATGAACTTCCGTGAATAATTAAAATAACACAACAACATTGGCTTTAAAAAACGCAACACTAGTTACTTGAACATAGATTAGACATACATTCAACTAATAAAATGAGACATAGGCGTGAGTTCTCTATATGAATGAAAAGCAATTCAGATTTGAAGAAAGACATGTGATTTGTCGAGTGTGTGCACCTTTTAATCCACTGAACAATAATAAAAATTGTTTTATTTTTTATTGAGGTGATACAGATATTCATCAACCCTAGAGAAACGATATTTGCTAAAATCACAGGTTGTGATGAATATCCTTTTTTCTGGGTCTGATAAATCCTTACATGGAACCAAAAGAAAACAAAATCAGTAATTATGTCATTGCATAACTTTTTATTTATTTGTGTTTTTATCCATAATAGCATTTACTCAACGCTTGACGAAGTTTGATCTGTAAAAGGTGCGCTGGAGCATTTCAGTAAAAAGAGTAGTTTTATTAATTCCTTAGATGAAATATTTATAGGAATTTTAATATTAAAAAATTATAAAAATTAAAAGAATAAATTGAATATGTTCCGAAAATTTTTAAAAAGGAAATTACGCATAGACGAAAGGGGGAGTAACACGGACAAACAGACCGAAACACAAACAGTCGGCTGAAAAAGTCACTGATTACTCATAGGTATTGTTATGGCGATCTTCGTTTCTCATGACACGAATAGTTAATGACTGAGGCATAATGGCGGGCGACATTTTTCATATCGGCATACCAATCTAAGATATGTTTTCTATTGTAGTCTCAAATCGTATCAGGTTAAAAGAGTGTGGTATATTCCGCTTGTTTAGACCTAGCTCAGCCTAAAATTCTTTCCTGTTGGCCACATTTTGATTTTTTTGCCTTGGACGATTTCAGTCCGCCCACGATGATTCCGCCTATGATAAGGAATACTCATTAGAGCATAGCGGTATAGTATGATGTTCATTGAAAAATATTACTTTACTGTAAAATGGCAAAGTAGTCGACAAGTATTGACTGGTATTCATGTAAAATGCGAGCTGCGTTGGAAAAAACAATCATTATTCAGGCGTTGTAATAAAACCATTATACTCGGTGTTGGAATAAAATCCCAACCATTAAACATATGTCCATTAAAAAAAAATACAAGTCATTTATATTCTAAAGTTTCTAGGATTATGCAGAATTATATGCTCTGTCATACTGAACATGGAAATAGGTCACAGGTTTCGAAATTACTCCCGAAAAAATCAAATATTCGTAAATCGGGCCAATTTAACATTCAATTATTATCAATTTTAAAGCTGAACCACGAGGCATTCATTGCTACGGAATTAAAGTCAAAATATCAATCTTTTAGACATTCAGTGCGACTATTACCAGTTGCAAGGTTATTATCTTTATATGAATAAACAATGGACAAATCGATCACATAGCCTTTCCCTATCTTCCGTTTCCGACATTTGTTAGTCGCTGATTCGTTGGAAATTGATTACCGGTGCGTTGGCATCGTTGCCCAAATACTTGCAGTAAGTTACAATTTTAATATTCTCATAACGATAAGTCCACTTTTCATACTTCGTAAGTCTAACACCATTTCTAAACACAATGATATGCGTATTACCCGTGTTAACATTTAGACTCTATTTTACACAAAAGAGATCCAGAGTGTTTTATCTTTCTTTGTAAATCGTATCAGCAACAAATACACAAGTCATCAGCATAAAGTAACAGAATCATATTTTGTAATTCGTTGTCAAGAAAGACTCCACTTTTCCATTTTCATTCACTATTGGTAATAAATCATTTAGAAACAAGGACAAAAGAAGAAGACTTAATATACAGCCTATTTTCACTCTTACACAAAGCTTACGTTTAAAATATTCACTCAGTTAATCTTGAGAAGTCTTCACAGGTGATTTAATATCTGAACGTATATTTTATTTCAAATAGCAAACATTCTAACACGCACATCATTTTGTAATAATGCACACCACAGCCTATCTATATCCACTAGATCAAATGCCTTTTTGAAGTATAAGCAATATAATCTTCCTATTTTCTTTCGAAAGTTATTTCTGTATTAAAGATTGCGATACAAATATCATCTATTGTCTAATAACCAGCCCGGAATCCTGTTCTTCAGGTATATTGTCATAGTTGTTGTCCCACGTATTAAGTATTTAATTTAAAAGTGTGGTAAATAATTTGCTTCAAGTATCTAATAAAGTTATTTGTCTATAATTTTTTTATATCAAAGGGGTTGTCTTTCTTAAAATGTAAAATCTCCATATGGCAGGAAAGGTCACTTTGTAGAAATATCGTCAAAGAGAGGTGATATCTTTTTTCACCTGACAAATTCTTTCGGAGTCCGTCTTCACCAGGTGATTTGCTACTTTGAAACAAATGTTATGCTTTCAATACTTCATTCTCAGATATTTCTGAGTTAAGAGTCTGGTTTGTGTCATTGTCATTGCATATATCACAGATATTACTGTCATGATTCTCCATAACGGTTCTCATTTGTTACTACAAAATATGTGTCTAAGTTGAATTTAGATGGATTCAGTACTCTTTTAGATTACTCGAACCTTTCCAAATTTGATACTGTTTTTGTTGCATTTTAAAGTGAGGTATTCTTAGATATCGAATTCACAAGATCCCAAAAATATTTTGCCTCATCACATGAATTCTCTAATTTATTATACAGGTCTTGGATCTAACGTTTGTTTTTTTTTTCTTCAGACTTTTCAATATTTGTTCTGAGTTCTACAAGCGCTTGATAAAGTTCCCTCATACCTGTATTCCTAAACTGGTTAAATACAGTGTATTTCAACTTTTTCAAATACATGCATTCGAAATCATATCAGCACAATTTAGGAATGTTTGATTTTCTACACTCTGCTTTAAAGCTATATGGTGCATGATATAATATCTTTGGGAGCGTGTCAAGAGCTTGTTCAATGTTCTTTGTGACAAATAATCATTAACAAAAAAGACTCCGTGAGTAGCAAGTTTAAATTAGTCATATGCACATTCGTTCCATTCTCATTCCTCTTAAAACGGTGAAAGGGTTTTGTGCCTTAATTTCAATTATACAGAGCAGTATTATTTTCATACAATATTTTAATTTAAAATCTGTGATCGGTAAATGATTCGATTCATTTCTCGTTTGAACAGTGAGTCGGCGACATGTATACATAAATCTGACTATATTATTATGTAATCTACTAGAATTCTCCCGTTTGCAAAACATGTAAAATCTCCCTATTCATCACCATCTACTCTACCGTTTAGAAAATAAATTCCAAATGTACAGCACAGCTGAATAATCAAACTTTCACCAAATTCATTCACCTCAGTATCTCTAAATTTCCTAGGCGTAATAAAATTGGCAATCGTGTAATGTAAAAAATGGAGAGATGGAACCAGCTTTAAATCATCATCAAATATATGGCCATATATACTGACATTTCTAGAATTAAAACCACCAGTCAGTAACCAGTATATGTCATTCTGAGTGTCGTTTTAAATATGAATCATATTGATTTCTAATACGTCAATGCTATTAGAGGACCTGTCATCATATACAGGTGAACCTGATTGGGGTAAAAAGATAAAACCTAATATGACATCATACTCAACCTCAAATAATTGCTTGTTCAGTGAGATAAAATTACAGTCCCTATGCTCAGTACAAACATGTTTTTCACGTGATTGAAAAGTGTGTTATGCACGAGCACTGCTACACCACCACGTTCATTAGTAACTCTTTGGTTTACTACACACGTATAGTCAGGAAAATTAGTAGAGATCATAGTTGAATCACATTTCCATACTTCAGTAAAACAAATTATTGCATAGCATTTTACAAAGAAAATAAAATCAATCTTATGCAGCTTTCTTTATATGCTCTGTATATTCCAAGATAGTAGTTTAATACAATGATTTTATATTTTGAACGCATGTTGGGGTTTAGCATTGTCTAATCATGATTGATTAAATGTGTTACTTGCATTAATGAAATTACATGAATTCCTATAATCAACAATATTCGTCTATATAATATTGTTACTAACAACAGGCAATACTTTGCACTCGCTTAAGGCAACGAGGGTAAGTTCAGCCCGGTTAAAAAATTTATAACAACAACTAATATGTTTTGTCTAGTATTTCATTATGTCTTCACCTTGTCGTGATATGACCCCTGGAGCATATGTGCATGTACCACACAGCCATCATCTGAGTTCATCTTAAAATTCCTCCTCCCAACAATCACAGCACCGACGTTATTCGTATTTTGTATGTAACATGTTTCTGATATTAATGCTTGTTAACTACTATCCGATACCGTTACAATATCGTTCGCACAAATTAGTTATATGATTTGATTAGCTTGTCTTTATGGTCTTCCATTACTCACATGAGTCAGATCACCTAAGAAAATATCACTGCTAATGCTGAGGAAGCATGAAATAAGCTTAAGCTTATTCCTCAATGCTCTGTTTCTCTTTGATGTGATATTTTATATACTTTCTATGATAATGTTTGCAAATACATGCCATTTAAGTATGATAAACGGATTTAATGGATGTACTTCAAAGGTCCTAAGATGGATTTAAATAAAAAGCGGGTTTATTCTTGCAAAAATGTCAAAATAAACCCTTCCATCATTGGGAAATCACTTTTCCTTTTATTATATTTTATCTTTATCTTTGGGCATATTTTTATCATAAGCACATGCATTCTATCTCGGTAATAGTACATGACAGATATGATACCACATAACGGAAAATCAAGAATTACAAACGTAAGATACTTTCCCCGATAATTATCGTAAACTATTTTATACAGTTTTAGAGGTGTCATGAATTCAAATTTACGATATCTGGCTTTCTAAATAGAATTCAATTGGATGCATATTAAAATGTAATAAGCATTTCGAACTAATTTTCTCGACGTGAATTTTACCATTGTTTTAGTTATTTTACCACACCATCATACTCATTTGCTGGAAGCCAGGCTATCAACATTGGCGTAAGCCAGGTGTGACAATTTGCAATACTTCTTTATCACTGAACAGTAACTAGAAGTCTATTTTAAAACATTTCAGTTTCTATGTAGAAAAAAATACATATAAAAATTTAAATTTCCAAAGATTTTGACAGATGATGCAGGATTATATTGCTTTTCTAAATATACGCATAGAAACATAAAAAAAATAATAAAAATTAAAAACAAAAACAAACACACACACACACAGAAGTCAAAGTCGAGGAGTAAACAGCATGGCACTGTACAAAGTTTTAGTGGTACTTAAAATATCATAAAATTCATTAACTTAAAGAATATATAGAGTAAATGTACATTATGAACATATTTGGGTAGTTTATATCTACCCTGTCGAATAGTATTAATTATTCAGTTGCGTTTGCATTAATTTGGTTCGGAAAAGACTTTACAAGTCAAAGTTAGTCTTTTTTTCTGAGTTTGTATTATTTTTCAGATTTGTCTTTTTTAACCGACTTTTGGAACGATATAATGACTCTCGCCTGAAAAAATACATCTTAACGATCGGATTACACACGCACAAATGTTGCGTCGCTCAGTGTTAGTTAATTGACCCTTTTAACAAATTAACAGTGTCATGTGACAGTTATTTCCCTGCTAACTCATTACGAGGTAGAGGCTCAGGTCCTGCCTTAACAGCAGTGCCTCTCGTATGGTTAGTTAAGTACATTTGTATTAATAACGTATTATAAATTATTGTCATAGCTTTTATTACATTCAAGTTAAATCGGTCATTCCTTTGTCAAGTGTTGCTTTTAATTTTCGACAACAAATTATATATGATACTGTGCGAGTTGTGGCCCCACTCCCAATTTCGAAAGCCATGTATATCATACCATATTAGTAGTAAATGGAGCCACTATCACAGTAAAGATAGAACTTGGCGGACAAAGGGAATTTAACATTAAGCCGCCATTTTGAAATATGACCTAATATCGGTTTTGGGAATTTAATGTTAAAAACTTTCATAGGATTAACATTGTTGGCTGGTATTACGGTTATTGAAGTGTTATTTTGCGGTTGAGCTTGTATGGCGGTTATGGAATAACATGTTCAAAGTGTCCATAGAATTAACATTGCTGGGGTACTATGGCGGTGATGGGATTTTACAATGATGTGCCGGTATGGTAGTTATGGTAATTTAACATGGGCTGGGCTGGTATGGCTGTTATGAGTATTTAACGTAAGGCTGCCATTTCAAAAGATGCCCCTTTGGCGGTTATTGGAATTTAAAGTTAAAATCAAACATAAGATTAACATTGTCGGTCAGTCTGGAATCGAAAGAGAATTTAACATTGTAGGTCAGCATGTCGAGCAAACACAATGAATGACAATCCAACGCACGTCGTTACGAACAGCATGATAGAGTACCACTAGGGCGCTCATATACTTAACTTAAATAGCTCATTTGACTAGATGAAATTCATAATGGCTGCTGTGGTGACGTTATATAGGGGAACAAAAAGTGTTTTTTATGACGGCACGCATATATACAACATCGGTGACATCTATACTGAGAAGAAAAGTCGTACTAAAATTCTAAAACTGAAAAGGAATTTAGCGTAGGCTAAAAACCATAAGAAGTATTTTATTCAAATGGCCAGGAGCAAATGGAATACTAAAGTTCTGGAACTGACACAGAATTTACATGTGACTAAAACAAGCCCAGAATATTATTTTAAGAAGATGTCCTGGACTAAAAGTAACACTAAAATTACGAAACTGAAACATGATTTATCAGAGTCTAAAAATAACCCAGAATGATTTTGTAAAATTACCCAGATTAAAAGTAATACTGAAACTACGAAACTCACACGGAAATTAGTGGAGACTAACAAACATTCGGAAAAAGTAAGCATTGTAAAAAATAATTATGATTTTCTTTTCACAAATAAAAGATAAAAAAAATTGTAAAACCGATGCAAAAAGTTAAATTGTCTAAAGTGAAAAATCAAAATTCATTAAACAAATTAAGAAAATAAATCTAAACAAAAAATTAAAAATAAAAGAATTGTAACAAAATGAAAAATAAAAAATATCAAAAAAATGACAAATTTTTTAAACAAGAGGAAATTTTTATGATTGATTTAAGAATAAACGAAAACAATAACAAAATGGAAACAAATTGTTATAACTTAATGATTTTAACAAGGAAATTAAATTAAATTTTCAAAATTCTAAATTTAATTTTTAAAAGATTTACAATGTTGCAAATTTAAAAACAAAAAAAAAAAAGTAAAAAAATAAAAATAGAAAATAAACGAACAATAAAATCAAACATTTAATAGTCAAAATTGTAAGCACAAATATAAAATTTGAGAAAAATAAAAACAACATTTGAAAGCAGAGATTAACAACACTTTCAAAGAAGACAACAGTTCCACCTCTTAGTGACCAACACACATTCTTACTGATAAACAGTTTTATTGACCAACAAGCATCTTACCTGACCAACACACATCCTTATTCATCAATACTCATCCTCACCTATCAATTATCACACACACGCGAAAATACATGTGTAATGGGGATTTATAAGTATATGGAGATTTATGCTAAATAAAACCTTGTCTTTCAGACCTACATACGTTCTTAAGACAAACACCTTCACATACAAAGAAACGGACTGGAGAAAGGAGAGTTATGCTGTGGTCACTAACACATATAAACATTACAAACCAACACCAACCTTAACCATCCATAACTGACTTTGGAAACAAAACGGGAGATGGAAAAGGAATTTATGTTGTGGTCTCTAACACATATAATTACAATCCAAAACTCACCCTTAATTACAAAACGGATGAGGGAAAATAGGGTATAGGTAATGGTCACTAACACTCATTTACCACACAACACCCACAAAAATAGCACACAAAAACAGACAAGGGAAAAGGGGAGCTATCTGATGATTACTAATACACATAATTTCAATCCAACAACCACCCTTTCAAGCAAAATAGAAGAAGGAAATAGGATAAGTGATGGTCAGTAACACCTAGTTGTGGACTAACAATCACAACCTCTTACAATCAAACACACGCACACAGACATCTCCAAGCAAAACAGAGAAAGGAAAAGGGATTGTTAAGGCTTATTCACACCTGTTTTTGGACAAACACGCACACACACACACACACACACACATATATATACACACTCAAACCCTACTATCCAAACCACACATGCACACATGCAAATAAAATAAAGGAAGCAAAGGGGATAAGTCAGGGTCACTAACAGGCACTTATTGACAAATAGCAATACACTATTAAATCAAACACACTCTTGCCAATAAAACAGGTAAGGGAAAGGGGATAGTTGAAGGTTACTCACACCCACTTATGGAGAAACAAGCATACACACCTTTACTATCCAACACCTCAAATGCAATCAAAACAGAGGAGGGAAAGGGAATAGGTGACGGTCACTCACATTGTTATTAACATTCAATCAGGCACATCCTTGCAAACAAACAAACACAAATCCTCATTACCAAACAAAGAATCTCACTTCCTTGCATATAAACAACCAAGGGCCAGGGGACTATTTCTTTTTTGATAATGCATATATACATACATACATACATACATACATACATACATACATACATACATACATACATACATACATACATACATACATACATACATACATACATACATACATTCAAAACGGTGTGAGTGGGTGGGTACAAGCACTAACACATGCATGCAAACATCCACATACATACAAACATGCATACATACATGCAATAACAGTAGCCACTGATGGGAATGAGTCATGGACGAAAGTGGAACAAGCATAGCTTTTAAACAACAAATGTGAAAAACAAAATTATAAACTGTAAAAGAATATTAATAGACTTGTAAAAAATGCACAAAGTTTAAACAATCGGAAAAAATTAAAATAAAATTTACAAATTATAGAACAAATGTAATCCATTAAAATTATGCAAACAAGTTATAAATTAAAAAAAAATTAAAATTAAAAAATAAATTGTATAAAACATTTTTAAAAAAGTTAGAAAGTTTTAAAGAAGAATGGTAAAAGTAGTTCTAAAAATATCAAACAATCTCAAAGAAATGTTAAAACTTTTAAACACATTAAAACATTTTATAACAAAGCTTAAAAAAACACCACTCTCTGTGCTTGTACAATGGTACGTGTGTTATGTATTTAAATGTGCATGTATTTGCGTCTATATCCCATTAATAACAATAGTAACAATATTAAACAAATCAAGACATTTTGATTTGTACTAATGTTTAGTACCGAATTCGTGAAATATGAATTACAACAAAATTTCAATCATTTCACAAAAGGTCCGTTTGTTTTTTTTAGTGGCTTTCTTTTAATTTCTTCGAGGGAATATGTTCGTCTGTTTCGTCTTCTTCTGAAATCTCTTCTTGTTCCTCCTTTCCTGCTTCCTTCAATTTCCTTTATGACGTTCCGGACATTCTGCATATCAATTTTCTTGCTCGAGACACACAACACATTCGTATTGACTTTTGTCTCGGTACCAGGTTTCTCCGTTCTTAGGATAACGAGTTCCTTTCCTGTGACGTTGTGGACATTTCTGGACCCCAGTGCTCTTTCTCTTGAGATATATAACAGGTATGTTCACTATTATCTCCAGAGTAGTGTTGAGTTTTTCCATAGGTCTTGTTCGGCGTTGTGTATTTTAGAATCACTTTCTGCAAATCTCCCAACAAAATTGTGATCTTTTGGTGCTGTTCCATTTTCATAGGATGATTGTCTAAGTGGAACTGAACGATAATACCATCTTTCATCGGGGGTCTATATAGTGCGAGTGAGCGAGAGAGAATACAATCAAATCAAAGTTGGAATACCATGAGCGAATGTTATCATGAAACGAGCACAAAAGAACTCTAAGGAAAAGGAACAAGGGAAGTCACGTTCTGTGTTGACTGACACAAATAGCTGTATTGATATCGATCGAGTCGTATGTATCGCTACCACGACAGAGAGATTGTACAAGAGTGAAAGAACCCTTTATTGCCGAAACATAACAAACAAAAAAAAAAAACCCACCCAAAAACAGAAAATAAGAAATTATATGTGCGTGTGTGTATGTGTGCATTTACGAAAATCGAAAATCTCCACAAAATAGATATACATACATAGTCGTGATTTATGAAAGTTGGAGAGAATTATAAAAGATAAATATATATTGCACATGAAGTATGCAAAGAGAAAATTACAAGGTTTTGAAGAAGAAATAAAAAAGCCTAAAGCTTTCATGGCAAAAGAAACTAACGGGCTTGGAAATATATTTATTTAAAGAAGAAATTTGACGAGACTTTGAAAAAATATAAAATAACAATTATTCATTTATGTTCTGGCTTGTAAGCTTTTCACGAACTCATTTCTTTGGTGTATAAATACTGAACCTGTTGACAGTGTACTCTTTGAGCCAGTCAGATAATTCTACATTGATCGCTGGAAAAGAAATGGTCGGATACAGACAAAAGCTGACTGTCTACTGAGTAGAAATTTCATTAAACGAAAAAGTTAGTAACTGAGGCATATATAAACTGCTCTTTTAAATATCTTTATTTGCAACTGTGCAATCATCTTTTGATTTAAATAAAGCTACAAGATACCATTGTAAATTTAACGTTAGATAATATACTATATATTGATTCCATTCTCTTATGCTTCTCGTGGTTTGGGGCAAATTGGACAGCAAGTTTGATACACTTAACCGAAACACAAAGTCATAATTGTTTTTAATTTGGCGTAAAGGTTTCGTGTTCTTTTATTTTAAACATCAAGGTACGTTTTCTATTTGTGTTTTACTTAAAACAGCAAAGCTAAAGTACATTGTTTATGTAGATAGTACAATGATTGTCTGTTCTTATCAAGACAAGAATAGTTTTATCCGCAGCTGACAGAAAAAGGAAAATTTAATATTACACACGCAATCGCTGTTTTATATACGAGATAATGAATGGACGAAAGAACGATATGAATGAATTAGTGAAGAAAGGAATAACAAGTGTGCTCTTAACACTAATCAAAGTAGAACGAATAAGAGAGCGAGACTATGAATGTGAGCGATAGAGAGAGTTCAATCGAACGAAACAATTGTATTCATTACTAACACCATTAGCAAGACAGAGAGATTTAAGATCGTCTATTAGTGAAAGTAAAACAAGGGCTATTTTCATATCTAATATGAAAACAGATTGACTTCAGGAAAATTTCCAACGACAGCATACAATTACTTATATTGTTAAATTCAAGGATTTTAAGTCTGAAGTTCCAGCAGAGAAATCGGAAGTGTTTATCATTGACTTGATTGAGTTTGTTTTATTTAAATTGAAATGACAATGTCGGACCAAAGCTAAAGTCAAGTTTTTTGTCTGTTTTAACAACAAATATTTAAATAGCAAATACACTACTAAAACTATTCTCAGCAGATAATTTACTTGCAACGACGCTTACAAATAATTTATAGTAGTATCAATATTTAAATAATAATCTTCCGGACATTTTGGTCTTTGTTACAAATGCATAGAGAGTTTAGGCATATGAAACTTAATTTTACGTAAGAATGATTTTTGCTGCCATATTTGTCCAAACAAAATTAAAACCGAACCTTTCTTTGACGAGGTTATACAAATTTTTGTTCGCTCGTACAATTTTGTATCTACAATAAAAATATATTCTTGTGCCTTTTTTGTAAGTTGTCCTTACTTTGATGCCAGTACTGTTGCAAACATAAAACTTTACAAACAAAAGGTTGTAAAAGTACCTAACATATCAATTATTTAAATGATGAAAGCGTTCTTATCAGCCAAGCATGCCAAGGCGCACTTACTTGAACGTTTTTTTAAATTATTTCTCCATGCATAACCAATAGAGCAATCGAGTGCTTTCTGAGGTTTACTTACATTCTGGTAGCGAATATCGACTTGATACAAGTGAGAATAGAGTCAAGAAAAGCGAGTATCGAGTTACAAAACAACGAGTATCAGTACAAAGAAGCTAATATAAAGTATGGAAATGAACTAAAAATGACAAGAAATAAAAGGATACGAAGAAGAGAATATTTATGCATATAAGAATATATGTAGCGCACAACTTTTTTCTGCAGTTTTAGTTACAAGATATTATCATTTGAAATCAAACGTTGAAACAATACACTACATTTTGTATAACACAACTTCATCTTGTTTACTTTTACCCCAACATTCGTATGTAGTACATATAAAAAGCTATCCCTCCTCTTACCGCATTTATGCGTGAGAGCTACAGAAAATTTTATTGTTGTCAATATATAACAACATCTATGAACTATAAATACAAATTTGCCGTTTAGTTAATACATACTTTTGCAATAAACTGTAATTTTGCTGACATTTTTCAACTAGTCCGAAAAATATTGTGTTCTTTGACATATGTATTATTTAGCAAGCTTAAAGCATTTTGTCAAAACGTTCCTAACAAGCGTCTTCAGATTCAAAATAAGTTCCTCCACCTAGAATTGTCCCATCAAATATAAAATTTATTTGAAACAGATTGTTCAGGGTCAAAGGATTTCCTTTCCTTGAGTACTACAAAAATCTCTTGTAGAAACAGAAATATATAAACCAATTAGGCTCATAAACTAAAATACAACAACAAAAACATGACAATTTTTTTATTTTTTTATGTGACAAATCGTTGATTAGACATAGTCGTATAAACATCAGCCATAAAACTGATGAAACTAGTCAATACGAAGAGCTGTTAATTTATGAGAATTCGATCAAAGCTAGCATAGTTGTTATATTACTGGTCATTTTAAAATTGTTATGTTATGTCTTATTATAAATCTCGGTTTTATAAGGTTTATTTTTCATTGCATGCAGACATATTATGCAATTAAGTCTGAAGGAAATTGCGAAATCAGTTGTGATTTTTAATTAAAAAATAATAGCCCTATAATATTACGCATTTTAAATTGAGATATATGTGTGTAAAAAAAGTAATAATATCTTTACGAAACAAGTTATACATCAATCCATATTTCACCGAAGCAAAGATATCTTTTTCATAATTATTAATCCTAAATTGCCATTCTCTACTATGTAAAACTTATGACTTTTTTGTTTGGCAATATGTAACAAGTGTTTACCTTCTCGCCTTAATGTATCAAAATTTGAAGCATACCACTTTTGGATTTATAACTTCCCCAAAAGCGTTTATCTGTCAAATATTAAATAGTAATTTGTTGGAAAATGCATTTCAATAGCAATAAATGTTATATACTCAACAAAGGGACAAATTACATTTTGTGATCTTGTTAGCGATTAAGTACGCCATTCTAAACGCCAAGCAACATGATAGATTATTTCACGAAGAGAACGCTATACATCTGATCGAGATGGATCTCTCGAAGACAAATATTAATCAAATACTTACCTAACAATTATCTTTTACTTTAAAACTAAATTCTTCCACCATTAAGTCTAAACAAGATGCATCTACTTTAGATCTCAATGAAATTGCTTACCTATCACAAGGAATGCGGTGATTGCAATATATTTCTCTAAAACGAACATCTTATCTGTTGTGGACACGTTGCCCCGAAACATCTTGTCTTGGGATCTGGTTACATAAATATATACACACGTGTTATGCTTGAAGTAAAGTAAACAATTCGTTTAGGTTTTAAATCTCGGCCTTAACCTATACAGTCATGACAGGTTTGGACTCCTTTACATTTTGAGACTTTGATCGGTCATCTTTCGTCATTACACTTCAATCTTAAGGACCTGAAAACTATGTAAAAAAATAATAAATTATTCCACAGAACTAAACACCAAATCTTGCTGCATACTTCCACTCATATTATTTACATCACGGGAAACGAAATCACTTTATCGTAACCATTGTCAAGTAGCATAACAGACTTATGCTTCCAACCATCCATCCATACATACGTTCATACACATACAGCATCTATATATCTACATTATCAATTAAAGTTAATATAATTGAATTGTAAAACATCTTTCGTTGAAACGTCAATGCTTTAGATGGCTTAAGCATAGGATATTCGAAAATATTACACAGTAGACGTGTTAACAGGTCCAACTTCAGCATTGTTTTTAATATTACATACGTACATATGAAATTATGTCAAACATTAAAGCACATACTTATTGCAGAGCACATTGATGACTAACACAAACATACTTCGAGCGGTTGACCCTAAATCAGGGAGATTTTACTTGCTTACTACAATAAAAAAAACGGAATGGAATTCAGGGAGGACAATCATTTCCAGAAACAACCACACAACAACAAACATTATGAATTTTGTACTAACACCTTGGTCGGTTCGTAGAAAAACTGTTTTCCTTTATCTAAGATGCTATCGATTTCGTAAGAAAACAACGAAATTAACCTTCCCGACACCACTCTCCTTGCCAAAATCCCACACAAGAAATGAATCCAAGCCATCAAAAAAGCATTGTACTTATGTTGCAGACATTTGTGTTCAGAAATCAACACTTCTTGCAAGTAAATGTGACCACGATATGATACCTACCTACGGCAATATTTTCATGTGAAAGCTAGAAAAAGGCTCCTCAATGAGGCACCAAGTAGATTTCTAAACTATTTTATATTCTTTACCGACATAGAGGCAAAATGGATTGCCAATGAATTCCAATTACAATTATATGTACAGAAATCAAACAGGTTTGATGTATTTTTGGACACTCAATCTGGGGGAAAACATACAAACTGACCTGTACTCCAAACCAATTGACTATCACCGGTATCTGCTCTCAGTCACTTATCACACCAACCACGAAATAAAACATCTTCCTTACGGCCAGTGCGCTCATATCAAACGCATATGCTCCAATCGGGCTACGCTTAAATTTACACTGGATGAGCTAAAGGGTACCTTAGAAGTAGAGGATACAGATGGAAATCCATTGACGAGGCTATGAACAAACTATAACCCTCGACAGAGATACATTTTGTGGTTACTTACCACTCTGAGGCCAAAGACTCACATCATTCTGAAGTATTGGCACCAGATCAAATCTTTTGAACGTCTGAATGGCATATTTAAAGAAGTTCCCATTGTTGCGTACCGTAGACCTAAAAATCTCAAGGACCATCAAATACGTGCCAAGGTAAATTTATTCAGGACTGCAGCTGCAGACACATGCAATTGAAACCACAACCGGTACTTAATCCGCAAGCATGTTCCCAAGCGCAAATCTTATATATCTAGAGAGAGAGAGAGAGAGAGAGAGAGAGAGAGAGAGAGAGAGAGAGAGAGAGAGAGAGGGCGAGAGAGAGAGAGAGAGAGATAGGGAGAGTGAGGAGGGGCAATGGGGATAGAGATACTATCAATCAGATCTATAGTTGTATGTCGAGACAAAATAATGTAAAATAGCTTCTGACATAAACATCTCTGACATCCAACATGTTGGAGAAACATTTGGCGCAGAAAGGAAATGAATTGGTGCAAAACTCACATTCGCAGTAAAATCAGAGCAAAATTCGCCAACCACTGCAACTCAATTGCACATTAGCGGTGCCTCAAGATGCAGTCGGCTGAGTCTAACCAGAGGAAGACCGATGACGAATGATACATGCAATAGTTCATTACATGTATAAAATCTTTTGACCATTGTTATTCTTGTAAAATACCCCTTCACTCTTGGAATGAGATTATTATTATTATTATTAGTAGTAGTAGAAGTAGTAGTATTAGTAGTAGTAGTAGCATTAGTAATAGTTATAGTAATTGTAGTAGTAGCTCTTTTTCAGCATCCGATACAACATTATCAGGACACGTTTGCGTCTTTACCTTCCCCACGCACAATATTACTAGGATATATATTTTAGTACACATTCTTATTACTATTATTATTATTATTATTATTATTAGCAGTAGTAGTAGTAGTAGTAGTAGTCGTAGATAGGACGAAATAATTAGTTAGAAGCATGTTTACATTCAACTCATGCAATTAGAATAAATATAGGTGTAATTAGTAAAAGCCAAAAGTTTAACATCCACTTCTTAAAACAAAACAAAACATTAGGTGCTTGTTTGTTATTATGGTAAGCAAAGTGTTACGGCTCTAGGTCTTAAACAAATATGTAACAGAAAGAAAGTGAAACCAACAATGTAAGAACTATCAACAAGCAATTTATTTCCGAATAATACAAAGTGAAATTCAAGAGCTACTTACAATATTGTTAATCAAATTCCATGTCCTAATCACAAGTCCAAAATATAGAATGTTCCTAATGGGTTCCAATATGATTGAATGTCCTGATATAAGACAGATACAATCCAGAATGTCTTTGAATGAGTTGACAAAAAATCCAAAGTAATGTATTAATTCAAAAGTCAATGAGGACTTCAGTGATTCCGATGAATATATTAAATAAATAATTCCCCTCGAATTATATCTGATTTCAACTGCACAAACTATAAAATCTGATCTCAAATGGATTCCCACAGACTGATCTAAAACAGGAATGAATTATTTGTTTACCAAATCACTATCTATACACAGTTTCACTTGACCTATATCATATCAGGACGTGAAGCAATAAAATGAAAAGAAAAGAAACAGTCTAACTGTAAACAAAACTGGCCTTGAACTCGAATGCTTATAAACATTATGTTTACAAGTGACCAGAATCTAAAGTGCAACTTACCATCAGGGACAATATTTAAACACACATTATAGATTAAATATACATAAGAAAAGAATTTCTTCAAATATGCTGCTCGAATTTTTTTGTATGTAACCCTTGCGCTAATTTTTCTTTGAAAGTTTTAAAAATTAGGATACTCCAAATTTATTGAAGACCTTGAAAGTAAGAACAGCTTATCTGAAAATAACATTACGCTAAATTGGTATCCATCCTAGCGTATTAATTGAGATGATGCCATTGTTAAAATATATAATAACATTGGAAATTTACCCTGGTTGCACCTTTTTCTAAGCTGTATAGTCACCGCATGTAAGGAGAATTGCGGGCTTCTCCCAGTACAGTATAGCAGCGGTACAATACACTTTAAAGATTAACAGATCCGACATAAACCTCCAGCTCTTTTTATAATTTCTCTTTTCGTAGATACTTTTGGAAAAGTGTCTCAAAGTGATTGATGCAGGGAAAACTATTGTCAATATGGACACATGAAAATTTGGCACATAGAACAGTTTTAAGGTTTTCACTATTTACTTCTAAGTACAGCTTTTTTCATTTTGCTGCTTGTTGTGCTATCAGATAAGCATACACTGAATTTTCTCTAAAGTTAATCTATTTTTATTGTCATACATCTATTTCACAGCACATTGAAAATCTTCATTTTGTTTGACCTTAACAATGCTAACATCGCTATCACTAACACAGTTTGGTGTGTAATCTGCATACATAGACACTGAAAAAAGTTTGAAAGACTTTGCAAATTTTGTTTATATGTAAGATCCAAAAAAGAGGGAATTAAAAATTTATCATGTACTCCAATTGTTATTTCCTTTATCAGATGATCTTACCTTTATTTATTTTTGATAAACTTTTGATATTCGGACCGAACAAAATATGGATACGTAGTTTACATACTTTGATAGTTTTTTTTATTTCAGTTTTGTTTCTTTTAAAATCTAATTTTGTTCATTTCCCTTGTCATTTAATACTGTAAATAGTTCTAGTAAGTTATTTCTACCCCTGACATTGTTAGAAATATTCGTTCTAATATATACACACACACGCACACACACAAACACACTCACACACATATATATCATGGAATGGAGAATTCCTTCTTTGGATTCCAAATTTGTACAGACTATGGTCTTTTTTGTTAAAAACATGATCACGCCTTGTGATTCATTTTGTTTTTATTTGTACAACAAGCAATCTGTTTCAAATCGCGATTTTTCCGGAAAGGTTTTGTGAAAGGCAACTTTTACATTTTGTATTTGCTTTGTTTACAGTATTCAGCTCTTCTTTACTTAACATGTAACATTTTTGTTTTAGATTTTTATTGTAGCAGGTATAAACGGTAATCTCACATAATAAACTTTTATGTGAAAAATGCAGACTTGAATACTTGTGGTGCACTTGTTATGGGGAATAGCTGTTTTGAAAAAATACTATCAATAACAATTACAACAACGCTACTACTACTACCGCTACTAGCAATAGTATCCTTTATGTATACAGTGTGACATAACTACCCAACAGGTAGCTTACATTATGGCCTGCAATATGTATCTAACTATACATGTAATCAGCAAATAATCTACACGGTTAACATCTACTAAATGAAAGAATACAAATAAAGCAGAATATAATATAATTATACAATGTTAACAGACTGTTGTCTCATATATATATATATATATATATATATATATATATATATATATATATATATATATATATATATAGCGTTACGACTCAGTGGTCTAAAAAAATGTAACAGAAAGAAAGTGAAACTAACAAATCAAGTAAAAATCAACATGCAATTTATTTCTAGATAATTAAAATGAAAAATCAAAAAGACACTTACAGTAATGTGTATTAAAATCCAAATAATCCAATAAGAATTAGTGTTCTAATCACAAGTCTTAATATATAATGTTCCGAATGCACGCGTATCCTTGAATGTTTTGATATGCCAATGGTCTTTAAAGTCCTGATGTACTAGTAGTCTTTAATGTGCTGATGTCAAAATGAAGTACTCCAAAATATCTCAGAATAAGTTCACATAAATTCCAAAATCATCAATTGAAAACCCAAAATCCAAAAGTTTATGAGCACTGTTCTAATCCAATTAATATTTTAAATAATTCCTCTCTTAGAATTTGGAATGACTTTCCACAACTGTAATAGCTCTTTACAAAACTGATAGTAATGTCGAAACTGAAAAACTGTCCCCTAAACATGGTATATATAAAGATTGGTCACATGACAGAATGTTCTAGAATATATGTCATCTTAATGGAATTTTACTTGTATGGACATGACTTTTTACACATAACTCTAAGGATTTTCCAGTTTTATCTGTAAACAAAATCAACCTTGACCTCAAATTCAGTAAACATTTTGTTTATCAAAACTATCCTGTAGCTCAAATCTGAAGTAAACAACCTAATTCAAGGACACAAGTTAAACATATTTTTCCTGATAAACAACATTAAGATTTAAGCAAATATTAAAGTCAAGAAACATTTATAATTTCCTAAAATATCTATAATATTATATAAACATCATACATAACACATCCCCTCATAAAGAAAAAAAAAAGATTTATGCAATAAAGCTTTCTTTTGAATTATACATCTAATACTATAATAACCAAAATGACATAAGAAAATGTTTTATGATACTGAACTTAATTACATCACACAATATAAGATTTCTATGCACGTGAGAGTGCATCTGCAATCACATTGTCTTTTCCACTGATGTGTTTGATTTCAATGCTATATTCCTGCAATATTAAACTCCATCTCAAAAATCTCCGATTTTTATCTTTCTTTTGTTGATGAAAGTAAGGGGATTGTGATCACTGTACACAATAATTGGAGAAAGAGCCGAGGTAACATACACTTTAACCCCTCATGGGTACGTTTTGAAATAAAATTCTGAACATTAGATGCCATTGTGAATGCTTGTTGGTTTCACACACAAAAATTCTCTATTTAAAATCTTTGCCAAAGACAAAAAAAAATTCCAAGTCAAAATAAATATGAATTTCAAAAATAACTTTAATATCTCGAATATGTTTTAAAGAAATTCTATCCCAAAACGACGAGCCATTTCATCGTGTGGTACAAAACAACGCGATATTTTAATGAGTGGCAAAGCCACGAGTTAAAATTTATCGTTTTTGGTACAACCAGATGAAATATATCCGGTATTTAGGCAGAGAAGAGAACAGTTTCTTTTTATAATATGCCAAACTTGATCCAGAATCTAAGCTTTGAAGATTAAACTCACTCTTCAGCACAATAACCCACTCCTCCCCCTTTTCGTAAATTCATATGCTGATCATATAAATATCAGCAACTTAAGAGGGCACTACGATTGGGATGACCCAATGCTGCAGTTAATTTTGTTTACATATTGTAAACTATTTGACCCTATCTGACTACAAAGCAAGTCCAATTAAGCAATGCATCACAGAGGGTTTATCATTGTTGTCAAGGCAGTAAGGGGAAATAATTTCATAGAGACACGAACGGCGTCCAGTGAACTTTTTTCAGCAAAAATTAATTTCCATTTCTGAAATGTAACGAGGTTTCTATTAATTTGTTGTCGCTCACAAAGTTCTCGTTTTCCTTGCTGCAGATGCAACTTCTGTAGGCACACACAATAAAGCATCAAATGGCATGATGGGAAATCTTGTATTTTCACATGTGAAAATAAAAGGATATATTTTTCACATTGGAAAATATAGGAATGATACAAATAGGAAAATTATTTCGCCAAAAAATTGTCTATATTTCACACTTCAGTATAGAATAACAAAAATGTATTTAAGAAAAGAAAAATTGCAGTAATTGCTTCAAAAACTAGCGAGGTCATGTAAATACCAATATATAAATATGCCCTCCAAATTTCGTTTTATTTGTCTACCTCAAGTGGTTTGCGCCTAATTGTGTTAACAATGGTTTGTCCATAAAGTTAACAAAGTGTGTGAAAGATTGAAAATTAGGTGTAATAGCATGAAAATCATAAAAGGTTATCTATTTATGACCATGATTAAGAGAGTAAAATTTCATGACTCTCAATTGTATAAGTGTATTGCTATCACCCTACAATGGATTGGGGACAGCCATGGGGTATGAATAAACAGCAAAATAATATGTCCCCTTCTGCTATCAAGTATGAGATATAAGTTTCAGATGCACTCGAATATTCTACCGGTGTTTGAATTCATTGTAAACTTTTGACTACAGAAAATCTAACTTGCCAATTTAATGAATTTCTATAAAAATAATCCCATGGTCTAATTCTTTAATTCCATCTTTTTGGATAATTTTACAGATAGTGCAAATTTCTGGGCACGAGAATAGCCTTAAAAACTATAGTAATCTCAATGTCCTGCAGAGCAGATATATTTCATCATCTTATCCAATGTACAAAGCACTGTCTCTGTTAGCAATGACCCGAATATCACAGCTACTGACATTCAGTCCTTCCGCATCATCAACCCCAACCCACATCTGGAGAAGGCCGCAATAGTCCCGGGACAAAGTCACATGTTCAGTAATAGTACAACAAATGGGTAGTCCATGTACATTTTCATAATCAACAAAACAGCATGCAGTCTAAAAGCTTTGTGCAAATTTCCGAGCAGACAGTAAATGCATCGCCACAAAACTGGTTGGAAGCCAGGCAGCGTCATCATGTATATGTATACTGCCTATCTCACCGGCATGTGGCCCAACTCTGCACATGCGATGACGTAGAGTATATTTTTTAAAAATTACCAAGTAGTTTGTAAAGACTAGGAACATATGCAGCCATCCCAGACTACCTCCTTCGGCAAGAGTAATGATGCAATTTGCACTGTAATTCATTTAACATATGGTATACATTATGTATTTATATAGGAACCAATATATATATATATATATATATATATATATATATATATATATATATATATATATATATATATATATATATATATATATATATATATATATATATATATATATATCAGGCATTTGTACATATCTATCATTTTAGTGGGTGGGTGTGATTTATTAGTTTTTATAAAATTTTCTTGGTTTATAATTACAGCACACTACCGAACTGAACCAAATTCCTCTATATCTTCAAAGGATAATTTCGAGACTAGTATGCTTTTGCAAGAAATTTTCAGGATAAATGCTTTCGGCTATGACTACTCATTACGAAGTAAAATCTGATTTTAGGTCACACAGAGCTAATTTTTTGTTCGAGCTACGGAACCATCATATGCGTGGTGGAATATTAAATACCGTATTTAAAAAAATGTGGGTTGTTGATTGGTTGAAAATAATTACTGGAATTTGAATCGTAATTTTCTTAGGAAGAATACCACGTATAGATAAATTGTATGCAATACGAGGCTTAAAACTAAAACCATTTTTACGCCTTTGGTCCTCATGTAGTCCCGGATCTCACTAGAGCGGACTTTGATAAGTAGGCAGATACAAGGGAATAATGCTCAAAAATAAGCCACGCATCATATCTCTTTCATCGTTTTACAAGCTTACTGTCGGATAGATATTGCATGGGATATAAGCGTTTTTTTTTATCTTACCACGAAAATATAGTAATTTTGCAAAACATTAATATTATGGGCTATGGGAATTGATTTAGTTGTATGTGCTCATATATACCACAAAAAGCTTCATTACAATTACTTTCTATCGCATTGTCCTCCTAGATTAAATAATTATGAAGGCTATCTGCATAGCTACTCTGCAGATAAAAACCATATATTTATTTACTTATAGATAGCGTGAAGATAGCAAAAGCCCTACATCTGTATATTTTTCTTCAGTTTGTCTTCCATTTTATGTTTAACTTTTTCTCAATATATAAATGTACTTAAGTGCAAAAGTGTACTTAAGTATGAGATTTCCAGTTTATATCTTTTAGCTTAATTTTGGAGCTTTTCATGGATGTTGAAGCCCTTATTTAATCATGACGATCTTTCGAAACAAGTTCTGCAGCTATATCACAACAACGTTCCCTCCTGTCAAAATTGACGCTCGGGTCATTTTCAGTATAGACAACATTACATAAATGATACTCCAGTCATGTTCCGTTTTTAGGTATTAAATGTTTATAACTCCTTTGTTGAAAACAAATAATGAGTTCCCAGCTCCTCTTAAGCCGTACATATAATATCTCATATGTCATCTTGTTGCTCAGATGATGTACAAAGTTACATTGTGAAACTCTATTATGTGTGTACATGAGTGTGATTAATTTTATACTTAAAATCGGGATACATTCAAATCTAGACATTCATGTTTCTGATTGTTGAGCTTTCACAAGAGAAATAATGAGAACACTTTTTCAGTTACAGCTGCTTGATGTATAAATACTAAAGTCATGCATATTTCATTTACCTATTTTCTTTTCCAAAAATAGATAGAGGATATTTTGTATTGCTTCATTAATACCAGATATATTTCGTCGTGTGGTACAAAAACGCGATATATTAACGAGTGGCGAAGCCGCAAATAAAAATATATATCTTTTTTGTACAAGGTGAAATGTATCCGCTATTTACGCAGGAAAAGAAAATTTAATTTTATCATTTACCAAACTTGCTTCTGAATCAAAGATTAGAAGATTAAATTCGCTCATCAGCAAACCACCACCACCACTCTTTTCGTATGTTCACCTCACTTTCAATGCTCTTTATAAGCTGATCATACAAATATCAATGATAGAAGAGAGTGGTATGTTTGGAATCACCTAATCTGTTGAAATAAGTTATAATTTCGACATTTGGTAAACTATTTAACACTATCTGAACGCGGATCAATTCCGATTCAGCAATGCAGCACACCGGCTTTTTAACATTGCTGTCAATGTAGTACCGAAGAAATAAATTCGTAGCGAAGCGAACGGCGTCGAATCACATTTCTGCGGCAAAAAATAATATCCATGCGTGAGAAGTAATGCAGTTTGCCTTTATTTGTTCTAGCTAAGAAAGTGCTCATTATTCCTGCTGCAAGTACAGCTTCTGTAGACACACGAAATCAAGCGTGGCATAGCATGATATGAAATCTTGTATTTTCACATGTAAAAATACAAAGAAATAAAATAAGTAGAAATTAGGATTTTACTTTTCACTTCTCGTCCTCACCCCCCCCCCCCCCAGTAGGGTGGGATTCATGAAAAAAGGCAGTCTACACTAATATTAAGTGCGCCAAGTTTTATCAAATTCCCACAGGTAGTTTTAAATTATGGGCTTCATAACATTAACGTGACGCCCCTGGCGAAGACAACAACAACGACGGGCTATATTATGCTCGCCATGTCTCGCATTGTTCTCCGTAAAAGGCGAGATAAAAACATAATCTGTTTGTCCTTGAGCTAGGTTGTTACATCTTATTGCCCCACGTCAACACGAGGAGTATATTAATTTCTGAATTTCAGAGGGTATTTAAGTCATTTTGTTGAAAATGTACGCGAGAGCCATATAAGAAAGGACACCTGACTGGCGGAAGTGACACAATAATATATCGGTGCAGAACTAATGATTGTCTCATGACTGTGTAAGGTTTTTATTACAGCAGTTTCAAATATATCAAGATAGGGAAATATATCAAAACATTGAGGGGGCAAATTCACAATACCCTAATGGCTAATGAACAGAGTGGTCTGAAATAGCCAACAAAATATCAGTGCTATAAAAGAGACTGAAGAAAAGAGAAATAAATACATTCAACATGAATTGTTCAAACAGAGGGTCAGAAACTTATTTTGTGTCGTACAAACAGGCTGAAAGAGAAAGAATATGCGTTCTCGGATCAACAGTGCATATTATTCAAGACTATTTTTTAATTTACCAATTGAAAACAGGACAAACAGCGAGTTTGATGATTTGGAGATTGACAGGGAGAACATTTCTTTTTTAAATATCTGAAAGATCTAAAACATTCAATCACATTTGGAACAGATACAGAGAGACTTTGAACAATGAAATTCAACAAAATTATCCAGATAGGTATTTAATTGTTTTAGGATAAATACATCTGATTTAAATAAAACGATAATAACCTACAGCCAAAAATTGCCATTTAATTTAAATATAGGAATAGGGCCTTGGGCATTTTTAAGTCCGAAACTATACCTCAAATATTAGTTGCTCATTAATTATGCTCCATCAAGTTTTCTGAATAAAATTACATCAAATAGATAATTCAAAGCAATATTTCATTCTAATCAGAAAATTATGCTTGGACACAAATCTTGTCAACTTCAATACTGAACCTTTAAGAGTTTGGGACTTTCATATATATTTAAAGTGGATTAGTGGTAAATGGCAAATGTGTCGCTTTTTCATTAGACGAAAAAGTAACCTGAACCCAATCGTTGCAGTGCAGGAAGAGGTTAACGATGAGGAGATTCATATTTTGGGTATAATGCTTGTGATATACAATAGCATTTCTTATGAAAATGATAATCTTATCAATTTGAATGACTATAACATTGTAATGATGTTCAAATATTGGCGGTTACCTTATTTGGTTGTTACAAAAAAGGAGTGAACAAGGCATTATAAACGTTAAATTGGTAAAATTGAGATTAGGGTTGCTTAATGCACGGAATATTTCTACTGAAGCTGTACAGCTCGCTACTTGTGGCAAAAAGTTTAGAATACAATTAGATTTTCAGATTCTTACAGATCGTTGTTCACCGTATCTTTGTGCTATTCCACATAAATTTAGAATTTTAGATTCAACATAACACTTGCAAAAGTCTCTGAAGTATAAAAAGGTAGTAACCAATACTACAAACTGGAATACGTCTGTTTACAGTTTGATATAATAACTTTGGAATCAATAGCACAATCAGATTATGACAAACGCTAAAATGGGATAGCTTTTGTTTACGACTACATTACTTGGGAAAGAATCATTGGCATTGCAGTCATTATAATTCTAACGAACTTCACATAGGATTTTTCTTGAACGAACTTGAAAGGTGTTTTCATACTGTGCAGAAAGTGAAGAAAGTAATCTAGAAAAGTTTGAAATCTCAGTACTAGAAGAATCAATAACACAATCAGATTATGACAATGTAAGTTCTGCTAAATGTTATTTGTTACGAGCATTGCCAATAGAGGTACCAGTGTTCAGAAGCTGCAAAGTATTTATTGATAAACAGCAAAAGCATACAGAAATTAGTAATGTAAGTGTTAACACTTTTTACACAGGTATCCATTGTATTAAACGCAACAAGATTGCACGGCGCTGTCATAAATTTGCTAATGTTGAACATGGTATCTACTGCAAGTCAAGAGAAAAGAAGGCATATATGTTCACATAATGTATATTTATTTTGTGTCTGATGCTTTGGTGAACATTCAAGATAATCAAATCAAATCAAATCAGCTACGTTTTAGGTATGAGATAACAGTCACACAATTGTGAAGGATGGAACATGAGTCTAGTAACCTAGAAATTTGGGGAATGTCTAATTCTACTAAAACATGTTTGCGCTGAATCTGAACGATACTGAATACAATAACTTGTTTGTCTCATCGTTACTATCTGTTCAGAGTTTCCGATCCATAAGACTTGCAGCAGAGAGAGGTTACTCATCGATGAGAACGTGATGCTGATGAATCATAAAGATAAATTGGGTAAATGGTCAGAGTTATTGTTTGATGTCTTTCAAGGATTTAATATTGTGTTGTTTGATTGATGATATTGCAAAATTGATGGTGTAAACCAGGAAGCAAATAAACCTAAACAAGCTAGGTTTTTGGTGGTAGATATTTTTGAAATATCAGTATTTGTGACTGAAGCAAAATACAAGTCTGTAATCAAATGCGTGTGTTGGTGTTTTTATAGCAAGAACAAAAAAGCAATGGAATCTGTGTTTGAAGAGAACCATGCTATTCCGGGTGAAAAATGAAAGTAAAAATTCAAATATTTAAGAACGGAATAAAATATATAAAAGTTGTTGAGACTTAAATTTCCTTTTCAATTCAAGATGCTTACACGTCGGTAAGGTAATGTGTTTAGTCAACAACTATATGCTTGTCATTATCACGTACTTCATTTTGATGTTATCCATCTGATTATTCTATCATCTGAGTAAATTGATTACTTGTTAATTTTCCTTGTGATTATATAAACAATTTCAATACATTTCGGATGTTAAATATTTTATACTCAGCAAACTTTATTTTCCTTTTTTTGAGTGTGTTGCAAATAAATTAAAAGTTTGACTCTGACCTATGAAACTCTTTAATTGAAACGCCATTTAACTCATCTTTAAAAAGTTCAGGAATTTTCTGGTTTGTTTGAGGTAATCAAAATATGTTATGCATTAGATGGTCACCAGTATCATAGAGCTTGATGTTATGATTCATGTAACCTTAAATATTTTCCGTCTGAACATATGTATACAATAAATCTGTATCAGTCATGAGTTGTCTCATTTTATCAGAGTATTTTTGACAAAACTGGCTGTAGTAAAATTTGTAAATTAGGTATTGGGGTAAATCTAAGACTGTAATCCACCATTAAGCGGTTTTGTTAATTTGATTTTCTTGTTTTTCAAGCTGATTAACAAAACGTCGTAGTCAATAATTGCTACTATCATTCAGGTATTTGGATTTTTCTTGATCTCTGCATATTTTAACAGCTGTTCTTTTTTGTGATGTTTTTTTTTGCTTACTAGACACTATTATTCATTAGTCTGAAGAAGATAATTCCAAATAATTTATTGCCTTTTGTCTGAAATTTATTTTCAGTTCAATATAATACTCAAGCCATGTTTGTTATTCAAACAAAACAACTCTCTGCATCTTGTTTCAGTTTTAAACCCAGTTGTATATTAAGCAGTAAGTTTTTGTAGCGAATGACCTATTTCTCTTTATTTTTCAAGGTAGATAGTAGTTTTAGCACCGTTGATTTGTACCTATGTAATAATCAGTCATCTTCGTTAAAAAAGAGATAAATCACTTTCATCTGGAGTTAATTTCTCTGGAGCAAACGAGTAGTTCTTGAAATAGGCATGTACGCGTAATGAAATCTCAAAATTCACGTCTCAAATGCATCACATATCATAGACATCTGGTATTTAAAAACAAAGTGTGCTTCAAATCTAATTTGCTAATCAGTTATCAATCCGTTTTGTTTTACCTGCATACATCGGCACACTGTACACGTATAGAGGTTGTCAAAATTTAGGTAAATTTGCATCATCTTTAATCTGGTAGCACTGCAATATTGACCAAGACCTAGTTTGTAATTTTTCACACAATCATTTCTAAACTCCTCATAAATGTCACACAGGATGAGCGCATCTTTACAAAATCCGCACGTAAATCACCAAATGTGTATCAGACTGAAATCTTCCATAACATTCTGAACATATTAAAAATATTCATTTGATATGGTTTAATCATTAAACTGTAATTAACCTTTACATTGGGTGGTATAGCGGTTTCATTAAACGTTTCAAAGCTTTAATTTGAATTTAAATTTGCATTTTTTGCATGAGTAAATGTCAAGCCTCAAATATTTACGTTTCAAGTCTATAAAATGTAAGCGTCCTTGTAAATAGTTCATCACTTATTTTTGTAGCCAGGCATTCTATAAGCTGTTATTTCTTTTCCATCTTTCCAACGCTTTTCAACGAGGAACTCCTTGCTCAATGAAATGTATTTGTCTTTGTTGTCCAGCCTGATTTTTACTTCGTCATCTGGGTCATTATTGTACACCCGCCATAAGGCGGAGCGTATTATGTTATAACATTGTCCGTCCGTCTGTCACAATAACTAGAATTTTTCAATGTGTAGTGTTATTAATCTTTGTGGATAGCTTGTTACTGAGGTAAGAAAAAAAAACTGTCGCTTTGGGGGTTAAAAGGACAACGTCACTGTCACTGAAACAAGAAACATAATTTCAGCAAAATATATTTTGGTTCTACATTACAGACCTGGACCAAATGTTGTGGATGTCTTGTACTTGTTGCAAGACAGAAGATTCTTGATTTTGGGGCCAAGAGGTCAAAGGTCCAGGTCACTGTGGCTAAAAATGAAATATTTCAGCTCTCGACCATCCAACGTCACCGAAGTATGTGGATGACTTACACTTTGGGTAAGAAAGAACTCTGGTGACTGTGGATTCGAAAGGAAAATCGTTATGGTCACTGTGACGGAAAGAAGAAAAATGTTTAATGCGTAATAACTTTAGTTCTAGACCAGTTACCTTGATCAAAGTTTTCACATGGCTTGCACTTTACATAAGGTATAAGCCCATTGATCTTGGTGTCAAAAGATCTAAGTTCATGGTCACTGCGACACAAAGAAATATATATTTTTCAGAATAGCATTTGTTCTAGGGTAAGTTCATTGACTAGAACATTGTTGATGGCTTACACTTAGTGTAATATACATATTTATAGAATTTGGTGTTTTAACGTCAAAGGTCTCGAGAGCATTAAATCTAATGGAAAATAATGGATTATGCAAGTGAAGTTTAGTTTAAGATAGCGTACCTTCATTAATGGTCAGGGTAATTGGGACTCGATGGTCAATAATCTCAAGGGTCAACCATGCCTTATTTGTGCCTTCATAGAGAACTCTTAAACACGTACACTGTGCCTTTCACGATAGTCTTGTTAACTAATACTTTAATACACGGATGTCTTTTATAACCAAAACAGTTATGAATGAAAAATGGTATTTAGTTTGGGTATTTGTAATTCAAATTATATTCGTTATGCGCTGGACCTCAATATTTATTTGTTAAGTGGTTATGGTGTCGAACTTTATCTTCAGTTATTTTCTTTTACTCACAGATGTAACATATATTTATTGGATTAATTTTTGTTCCTCATCCTTTGTGAACACGATATTCTTGTTTTTTGTGTTAGTTCTTCATGCGCTTATTTAGCGATTTTATTCAGCACATTGTCAAATACTATAATACATTTTGCTACTCTGTAAACTTCTGGTTTATATCTCTTGTGGGTTGATTTAAAGTACAAACACAACCTTGATGGTACATGCTTGTGCACTTTAACTGTCAGGATTATACCAGATTGTACACATTGTTCTTGGAATGATTGCCCAGTACAAGTTTCTGCCTAAGGCACTATGATACTTTCAAAATCGCAACGAATAACATTTGGAATTTTAATAGTTGTTGATAGGTTTGAATTCTACAACTGAGCGCACTTCAGTTATTATATCTATCGATTTATCTACATAGTCTTTTGTGTTTTGATGGATTTTCTGGAGTTCTGAAAATATTCAAGCACATTTAAAGATATATTTCTGTGACGTCTATTCGTCTGTCATGATACCTATCTTGAAACGTCCATTCTTCCAACATAATGGCACCTTCTATCATTAGGGTCGTGAGTACCACCATATTGAAGTATGATTAACATGTGAACATACCTTCCCTCACCATTTTCGTTAGTCCAACATGTTTGATGTAGCATGGTTTAACTATTTCATACACATTTACAGATATATCAAATCCATTTCAAATATCTTAACGTCCTGTATTTTTATACCAGACATATATCACACCAATGATATTACCTATTTGAATAGGATTTTGATGGTCAATATACATGATCACTTGTTGTGTTTAACACATATTCAACAGGATAAAAGAAACACACTCGGTTATTATTTTTCACATTAAAAAGAGCTTTTTTGTTCTGAACACATTCAGACAAATTTATGTATGAGCATCCTCTGAGCGGTTGATACCTATACGTGTACTGTGTTAAATATACAATTCTGTCAAACATCCATTTTGATCTTTTGCTTATTTCTTGTCAAAATATGGTATTTTAAATATAAGATGATCGTCAAATAACATTAATCATTCTACCTTCATTAAATATGTTAATAGACCCGGTTCTGTAGCAGAAATGTCTTCTCTCACGTTCTTTGTCTACTTGAATTCTGATCGTTAAGTCTAGTGGAGCTTTCACAGAACCAAATTGTCGAATTTTTCGAATGATTATCTCCTTCAAATATGGAAAAGTCATGTAAATCAGTATATTGTTCAGCCGTAAAATTTTACTCATTTGAATTTCGTTTAAATGACTCGACAAATCTTTCCATTAGAATTCAATATAAACTGTCTATTCATCCTCTTTAAAATTCTTCTCTCGTTTGACGACCTATTGATGGGATTTTACTTGCTTCTCACTTCTTTTGGTATCGGTACATCTAGTATTTATTTTAATTTATTTAACTAGAGTAGATCATTATATAGTTTGCAATGTCTTGTCTTTCCTTAACATTTAAACTTTGATCGTTATCATAATTATTTGCTAAATGCTCTGTTCAGTGGGGGTAGTTATATCGGAATTGCAGTTCCAAATATCCCCAGAGGAAGCCACTTTCTTACAAGAGATCTTTATCAACTCTCCGAGATCAACCTTTGTGCTCCGTAAATTATATATTTTCTTAGGTCCTTTTTCTAACAGTGTTACTTTAATGTAACGGTGCTTCTTGTGCTTAAGTCCCACATGAGACCATCTCCTCCTTGGAGTCTTTCCGTCTTCCTAGGGCGCATATTTTGCGTTGACATGGTAACGTTGGTTCAGTTGTATTTTATTTATTTCTTTATTTTGCTATTATGTCACTTGACTGTCATGAATGAAACACACACAAGACCAGGTCCTCCCTGGATTCTTTCTAACCTCCTAGGGTACTCCATACGTTCACATATCTGACCTTTTTAAGCCTTTAGTAATCGTAGAGCTTATAATAATTTCATTGCGGAGTGTAATTGTTCCGCTTTTATTATGTAGTAACCGCTATAGACAGTGACGTGACTCTCAATTATATAATAAATAGTTTCACCTGCGACCAGAACCTAAAACACGGAACGTTAGATCTGTACAATCCCGCGCAATACTACAAACCAAGAGGATTCAGTTACTAACACGGTAAACTATAGAACTCGGCGTAATTACTGGCGTTCAAATATCACGGCAGTAGGAAATACCTGAGATAGTGATATTCACTTTAATAAATCAGATTTGGTGATCTTTTAGTGCCATAGATTTAGCATGTTATCAACATCTCCATTTATTTTAGTTATATTTCAAATGGATGGATAGTATTTCTGCTGTATAGGGTCCACAACAGTTGTTGCACTGAACCCATTACCGCACGACTGATAATTGTTCTAGATTTTATGCAGTATAGTTTAAACTAGTAAATGGAAACAATGCCATGTATTGCAAGTTATTTTTTGTGTCTGCAACTAGCAAAAATACTGCGTAAAACGTATAACAATTATTAATAGTGCAGTAAGTGGTTCTATGGGTCACAATCTATAGTAAAAATCATTTGCTGTCAAATAATGCCTAATTTTAATGGGTCCAAGGAAGATTAATTTTTGTAAAATATGCCATCGAGTCATATAGCTGCGATAGAGATGAAGACATATAGACAAAACTGGAATTTTAATTTTTCGAAATTTCTCGATGTCTTTATTTATTTTACGCGTGGATCCGAAAAGAGTCGTACTATTTCAAATTTTACCTTGGTCCACACTTTTAATTTATCAACTACTTACACAAACTACTACAGTTGGAATAAATGACCATGGCGATTTTGAACATTTCTCCTATATGTAAATCTTACAGCTTAACGAGTTGGTGTTAAATGATAAATTCATGCGCTTGAAGGCTTGTTGGAGGAGATTTAATGACCCTTAAGGCACTCTCGGCGATTTTTTTCCTAATTCCACATTATCAAGAAAATGAACTCCTTTTGTAAAAGTATCCACTTCTTCGTTTTTAACTTAGGAATTGCTCCACGTAACTGACTGAGAGTTAATCTCAAGTTTTATCAAGCATGCTCTAAAAATGTTTTCCTACGATTTCTTTTGGTGCATTGGAAGCCGGAGCTTTGGGCATTTGATTGGTATGGCGCTACCGGTATAGATTTTGCGTCTGATTAAATTGGTTAACCCTAAAGTTCCATCTTCTTCTATACAAATGTCGGAATAATCTGAAACAGTATCCCTAAGTTTTATGCTATGTTCGGACGTTAAATGCTCTGACGCATTTTAAAGCATTTTCTTGAGATTCCGAACGTTTTGAGGCTTTCTATTCAACATTCGAATGTTTCTCCGGGGTTTCAAGTGATCTTATTACTAAAGCGATTTGTGCAAGTCAAATGCAAACGTCTTTCTTCAAAAACATCGGTTTGGGGGTAAAATTTACTACTGCTTTTGGCATTGATACATTTTTGGCTGCTTTAAACGTATCTGCTAGTTCTAGCAGCGTGTTTTCGAAATTGTGAATGGTCCGTTCTAATTTCCCTTCAGAGTTCAAAGGTATTTCAACGATTCTTTAATGGCTACTTGAGCGCATACATTGTGTCTCTCGCACGTTAAGACCACTCGATTGATGATAGTTTATAAATTCCGCTTTTGATGCTAAAAGGCTTCTTTTTTTTTCTTCTTCAAGGAAATCAGTTCCTAAAATGCCCGATAAACCACCGATATTTGCTGTAACTATGGATTGTTGACAACAACTTTTGTTTTTATTTTTTAGCTGAAGATCTGCTTTACAGTACACCCTAACGAGTCGCCATCTGCGGTTTGCAAAGTGAGCCCAACCACTTGATGTTCTGGTATATTTTCCCCCAGTGTGAGATTCAGTTCTTTTGATATGACTGTGAAAGCAGAACCGGTGTCAACTAAAGGTTTTATCTGCAAAGTGTCAATAAAGGCGTCTACCTAAAAACCAACACATTCTAGTGGTGGCAGATAATCGAATAGGCCTTGGCTTTTCCTTATTTTCTCAGAAAGTCTTGCTTAGGTCTGGGTGTGAGCCGCTAGTCCAGCTCCTTTTAATTTAACTGGGAGTTTTCCTCGCTTCCATTTCAAATTGATAGTTCTGAGAATTTGTATTGGCCTCTTGCGAAACTTTCATTCGCTTTATTGCGGCAATTTTGACTGATGTGTTCTGTCTTCCAACAACAATAACACCGTCTCGTCTCTTTGTCCTGCTGTTAATTTTGTCTAACCCACTTTTTCTTGTCTCTATTTCAAGAGATTCTATGGTTTTATTTAAACTACCTTCTGAAACATTGGCAATCGATTCTACCAATTTTACTCATTGCTAAAGCGCTAGTGACTTGTTTACGTTCTGCAGGAATGGACGGATACGTTAGTCCTATTAGCCCCCCCCCCCCCAAAAAAAAAAAAAAGAAAAAAAAAAATGCAGAATCTATCTCAGTTTTATTTTTCTTCCTATTCCGAAACTCACATTTCAAAATAATTTCTCCATTTCGTGGAAAGAATCTCGTTGCCATAAAAAATTTTAAACATTCATCGTTCGGCATCCCTTCTAGGGTTAACTCACAAATGATACATTGTGCGGGCGCTTTTAAATCTAGTATCAATTGCTGGGCTTCTCCACTTCTATCCATCCACTCCACTAAGCCTCTTGTTCAAAACGACTAATGTAGTGTGGCCATTCTTACACTTACACCGTCAAATTTATAGGCATTTTCTTCCCTTCGAATTCCAAACGGTATTATGTCACCAGGATTTTGTCTCTGATTTATTTTATTTTATTTATTGTCATCCTTGTATGGCATAAATTAAACGCTGAGCTATCACGTAGCCGCGCATTGCAACATTTATGATCATCCTGCGTTTTTTTTTATTGCGGAGTGTGTCAGCCGCTCACATGATCTGCGGGTGTCGTATGCTATGTAATGCCTTTGATTGTAATTTTTGTGACATTTTCTATGTAGCAATGGGTTAGCGCCCTGAAAAGAATTCTCGTTTCAAGAAAGACACAATTTGTATTGTGAACCGTGTGGCAGAACGTGTTTGTGTTTGAAACACATCTTTCTGTGTACATCCTTAATTCTGCCTTGGTTCGTGAGAATTCCACAATTTTGAGGGGATGTTTCATAAATGGGTTCAAACTGGCGTTTCTTAGTTTATAGTTTCAGTGAACGAGATGGATGTTTGCAATGTTCCACTTGGAGATATTAGGTACCTAATTTATAGGCATATGGATTTATATTTCATGAAGGTATTCCTCTACATCAAACAAATCATATAGTAATTCTGTTGGGGTTTCATGTCTTACCTTACCTTGACCCGCATACAATTTATTCACATGGATTTAATTTGGATTCTCGTAATTTCCACGAGCGGAAGCAACGGTACGTTTATTCTTTTATCTTTAAAGTTATAAAATATTTGACATATCTGTTTTTAGAGCTCTGCTCAAACTCACTCTCAATGCCTGTGTATCCACATTTCTATCATTACTGACTGTGTCATCACTTAGGTTTATATTATATTACAACAGTCAGGCGGTTTCTTACTAACTACACTTGGTGAAATTGTATTCTCAGAGCCGCGAAAACAGTAAAAAGTCAGCAATTGCGCTTGTATCACACACATGGGCGGTTGTAGCGATTTTTCATTTATAAACCGATGATCTACTTTTGACATAGTAAGCCAGACTTTTACTGTTGAGAGTAGCTATAAATTTACCGTCATCACGATATTATGTACTGGAAATCAGTGAACACACATGTATGTGTGACATTATTGTCAAAAATATATACCAATTGCTTCAGTCTTTTAATATATTTCCAACTTTTGTATGTTTTATGCTCACTTCATTCAATCGAATCACAAACTAAATATTAATCTTTTAAAAAACTTTTATCAAGCTAATATTTCAGGACTTTATTCACGTGTTGTAAATTGGAATGATGGTGATATATTGCGCTCATGATATTAATACATAAAACATAAACAGCGCATCTAATATTGATCTCAGGGATGTCCAAATAAAGTGTACTCTATATGGTCAGGTTGATCTTGTGTTGTTGTCAGGCCATCTGCGTGACTTTCACGTTCAGCCCGAAACTACTCTCCTTACAGGTGTACAACACACCTGATCCAAAGCCAAAACAAAAGCATAAACACAGTGCATTAATATCGTGAACGCACTTTAACTCATATTAGTATTATTATGAATAAAGATTTGTGTATGTTTTACAAGGGAATTTGTTCTGGTTAGTATTACAAGTTATGGATGTTTTATTATCTAAACGTTGACCATGGTACCACTGCTATCCTTCCATCTGTCAATCTTAATTATTTGAACTTATCGATTCCGTTTCTCTAAATAAACATATTTCATATTAACGCTCTTATCAAAGCGCGACGACAGTATTTTTTATGCTCGCTGCACGTGATGTCGGGTATTTCGAGAATCTCTTGTCACAGCCGATGCGCGCAATCCGATGTTCTCGCAATTGTTTAAGAATTTGAAAACCCTACTTTAAACATTGGACCTAGGATGTAACTTAAGGTGATAACGCTATTGATGGCAATCGGCTACATTGTGCTCCTAACCTGAAGGGGCACCGGGTGGCCGAGTGGGCTAAGGCGCTCACTGGCAGATCTCACCTGTGAGAAAGCTTGCCAGTAAATATTTCGCATGAAGTGTGTCAGTTTCTTTTGGGGAAAAACCCCCATGGGTAAATAATAATAAAACATTTATTCATTTCATGAACTAAATTACCATAACGTGTAGTAGTTCCCCGTTCTGGATTTGATGTTACTTCAGTTTTAGTATTACCTATTCATTATTCACTTTTTCCCCCTTTTCGTTCTATTATTTAATATATATATATATATATATATATATATATATATATATATATATATATATATATATATATATATATATATATATATATATGCAAAATTATTTTGAAGAATATTAATATAGAATACAACCCTACAACATTATTTTCTGCATTTTGTGATTTAATATATTTATTTCCTTTTTTCGGTGGGCAAACGTAAGGTCTAGGAAATGCATAATACTTACTTAGCAGACATATTTGTCTGATTCGGATGGCAAGCAAGGTCCCAAAATTGTACTTTGTGGGTGATAGTCAAGGTTACTTTTGTTGTTTCTTTACTTTCCTTTGGTACAAATATGGCCTGGACTACAAGTATGCTGTTTAAAGTCTTTTATTCAACTGAATATTTTTGAGAAGTCTTGAGATTAGGATCAAGCCTTTCACATCTGTACTGCTGTATGGTTTGTGGTTGTAGTGTGTTTAAACTTTTAGGAATACATCACTGCCAAATCATTTTAAGAAAAAATACGGACATCCTATGACAAATGTCCAATATGTTGAGTTAGTAACCACTCATTTCATCTCGTCCGTCTGACGTGATCAGAAAAAGTTTGCGTCTTGGAAGCTCTGTGATATATATATATATATATATATATATATATATATATATATATATATATATATATATATATATATATATATATAGAGAGAGAGAGAGAGAGAGAGAGAGAGAGAGAGAGAGAGAGAGAGAGAGAGAGGTAAGTTTACGCCACAATAGCTACGAGCGGGGTCCACAGAGCACCATTGTGTTACACTGTAGCGAACTAAAGGGGGGGGGGGACGGACGGGGTGGTTGCCCTGGAAGCGAGAGGTTTTGGGGCACCAAAACTGCTGATAAAACTTCAGGCCTCGTATTATGGCCCTTTGAGACATCATCTTTCCCTACGCGCCATTTACCGATTGTGCGCCACTGGTGTTACATAATCTATCGTGCAATATACATAAGAAGAAGTCGGTTTAATTAAAAAAAATGTTGCATGTGTATTCTCTAAGCTACACAATAAGTGTGGGTGGACACAAACTACGGGATTCATCAACACAGTTTTCAGTTTCAATATTGATGTACTTTAAATAAGAACTAGCGAGAACACGGTGATTACACCTTTAATTTCTGTAGAGAACTTACATGTGTACGAAACTCGGCAACTAAATAGCATGAATAATTGAAGCACACGTGTACTCACCAACAGCATTCATAAGTTACAATCCAAAATAATTCCATGGAAAATGTCGACAAAGAAGCATAATAGTTAATCATCCCAGCATTGATCATGACTGCCGAATTCAATGCAAAACACCAATCTAAGAACACCAGAAGGAAAAATACAGAACAATTACATAAGCATCAAATGTGTATAGAAATCACTGAGCGGGGTTTGTATAAATTTCCTACTTCTAGAATTTTCTCTGCCTGATTTCATTCAAATCTAAACACTCAGTCCCTTGCTAATAAATTCACACAATCTTATACAGGAATAAAAACACTGCTTCCGCGTTTTAGAGCGCTCAGATACTTCCCGAAACCGCCTATAACGCAGAGCAGGCGTGGATCTCACTTTTTTCTGATAAATTACAAAAATCATGATCATAATTGGCAATTGAAAGCTCGATATATCGCTAGTTTTATCGTTGAAGATGACAGTTATTGTGCAGAAGATTAGAATCAACAAAAACTTTTAAATAAGAAATCACATATTTTATAAGATTATCTTTAGCAAAGGTATCTTAATAATAAATATCACAATATACGACGAAATATGAGTGAATACAAATGTTGGGTAATGCCTGCTGGTGACAACCCTGTACGAAATAAATTCCGGAGTTAGTTTTCTGATCGTATCATATTTTATCTTATTTGTTTTAATTCTGTTTCATTGTAATCATAATGCATGTGATGTGCCCTCTTCCTTCAAACGTGAAAAGAGTCAATCACTTATCACGGCGATGCACAGTTAAGCTAGATTTATTTTGTGAACTGTGAGAATTTAATTGTCCCTTGGTACTATGTCATAAGATAATTAGCAGATTACGGTCTCAGTCGTGCACAATACATAAAGGATGCGGACATTTTTGATACTCCATATATTCCGACAACATTTACATATATTCTAAAGGAAACAAATTATGATGCAGATATATTCACTCATTGTTCATAGAAAATAAAGAATGTCCTTGTTCGAAGTAAGAAAGTGAGGTAATGAATGCGGAATTATAGATAATGAATGCAGATTTATAGGTAATGAATGCGGATTTATAGGTAATGAATGCGGATTTATAGGTAATGAATGCGGATATGAATGCGGATTTATAGGTAATGCGGATTTATAGGTAATGAATGCGGATTTATAGGTAATGCGGATTTATAGGTAATGCGGATTTATAGGTAATGCGGATTTATTGGTAATGAATGCGGATTTATAGGTAATGCGGATTTATAGGTAATGAATGCATATTTATAGGTAATGCGGATTTATTGGTAATAAAAGCGATAAACTATGTTTATATTACCATGTATGCTTTCAATGTTTACGAACTTTCGATGGTTTAAAATAAAACTTGTACACAGAATTTTGTCTACATATGCATTACAGATTAAAATTGCATCTCTGATAAGAAAAAATGTTATTGTTGTAGAACATATCCTTAAACAATCACGCATTTAATATGACTTAGTGGGTCATTCTGGATTAATATGTTTTGTGGATAGAGACCGAGTCTAAATATATACATAAACTAAATCTGACTAAATCTGGGAATATTCGATCTGAGAAAAGTAGACTTGACTTAGACTTTTATTTTACTGCGTGCAAAACAATGCATATTTAGGTGTAAAATAAATCAACAACATTTATATATTTGTGATTTTAAAGTTTTGATATCCTCGATTTACCAAACAAAAAACTGATCACTTTGAACAATTGCAATAGGGATCAATTCAATGAAACATTTAGTTTGTACTTAAATGTAGAATCTAACCTTTAGAAGCAAGGCTATGTTTTAGTTCTGTTAGTATATTTCTTGTATGAAGCAGCTCTCTCTTTCCATTTTTAGTTCTTTGTTTATTCCTTTGCTTCTTTTTTTTTCTCTCTATCCTCTCTCTCTCTCTCTCTCTCTCTCTCTCTCTCTCTCTCACACACACACACACACACATAAGGCTTATTCCTATAGAAAAATCGTTGTGATATTGTATGCTTTATCTAAATTCTTTGTGTGTATATATCTTCTTTCTGTTTCGTTCCATTTATATTTAATGAATCTTTGACCCTGGACAATCCTATGGCGGTGATAATATACTAATTGGCCATATCAAACGAGTTCTTTCCCCAAATTCGAAACAAAACACGTATGAAGTTTTGTTTTTATTACATCCGCCGTCATTTACGCTTCCTAAATACTTTTTTTGCTTTACAGTGTAAATGAAACTCAAAATGAAATTGGGATTTATAAAAGTTCCATATCAATTGGTCTAAAAATGTCGACGCGCGGACGTCAGAGCAGAAACCTAAGTAGCGTCTGATACGGAAATACGGATTGAACATCTGTATCGAACGCCAGATCCACCATGTAAAATTAAATATGTATGGAATACTGGGTTGTGTTATGATAGAATTCTCAAGGAATTTTTATAACTCAAACTTTTATAATTCAAAGTTTATAATTCTTTTCTCGATGAATTTTTAAGGAATTTTTATAAAGAGTAAGTTTTCTTTTATGATTCAAATGTTTATAATTCCTAATAAAAGAGAATTTTTAGCGCTTGAGTTCTCTAAAACATTATAGTACAAAAATGCACAGCATTGATATTTTACGGTAGGAGTGAGATTTTTCTGACATTTATTTTGGTCGTTGTTCGAAATATTAAGTTTTACTATATTTTAAGTTATTTTGGCCATCTTGGGTTTATTCAATATTTAGTAATTTACATCCGAATTCAAAAATACAGAAATTAAATAAATGTATGAAGTCGGCAAGTTTAGAGCCAATATATCAATTATACGTGTATTCTTGTATTTAGAATATATATCTTCCTATGTTGTTTTTATTTGGAATGTTTTAATTTAATTAAAGTTGCTACGTCTCTTTCTACATTTGAAGAGTTGTTTGTGCTTGCAGCCTCCTTTGTAGTTCGAACCCGGTACCACTCTCGCACCCCAGCGATTTAACCAACAACATCGCAAGGAGTGACACCTCCGCAAGGGAGGCCGCAAAGACATCTTGCTGGACGACCAAAAACTTTCCTAATAAGTGGCGATGATATAAATCCTTTCCTAATAAGTAGTGAAGTGGTGACAATGCAAAAACCTTACATAATAAGTGGTGGAGAACAATGAAGTCAGGTGTCACTCACCACAACTACAACCTACGAAACAGACTCGCACCAAAACTTTTGCGACCAGCAGATTTCACTTCGCCCAGCCAAGCCACGTCCACGTCAATTCCAGTAACAACGCCATCGCCACGACAAGCAACCGCACAGAAATCTTGCTGGACAACACTTTTCATAATCTTGCTGGATGAAGTCAGGTGTCACTCCCCATAGACTGAAAAACTCTTCTGTGACTTTCGATTCTTTCGCCCTCAAGAAGGGACAGTCTTTAACATCAGCACCAGGAACATGACCGCGGGAAACAACACTATTATCAGTGCGAATATTCCAGCAATAATATATACATCACCGGTGAGAATTCTGCATGCAGTAACACCTAAAATCTCAGACAGTTTTAATGGAAACAGTGCCAATAGCTGGCCCAGCCCCGAACCCGAGCTCCCTTCAACACAGACTTAGACACGCCTATCCCTGCTCCAAACTGAGGTTTCCATGGTTCTGCGGCGACAACTCCGACCGGCCCTAGTCAACAGCAGCCCTCAGCGACAGTTTCTTTTCCAGTGATAATGACTTTAAATTCTACTGTTAGAACTCTTTCAATATTAGAGACAATCCATGTATTGTTTACTGTCCAGCTTATATGTACAATTCGTTTTATAGTGAAAATCTGTTTTGGACTGTGGTACATTCTCACACACAGGTATGTCTTTGCTATATCATTTCTTTTTTCAAATATATATCACAAGCTTTCAAATCCCTGACATTATTCCTGTGCGTAACTTGTTAATACGTCAATTTCAACATATTCCTAAATAACTGTAATTGACTTTTATCTAGTTAAAATAGTTCTTTCTGTAAACATACCTACTACAGTAACTTTCCTCGATATTGTTAAGGTTCGTACTAACGATAACTAAAACATGTATACCAAAACACAATCAGAGAGGGTGAATGAACCTAGTGACCTTCATTTGTTTTCCATAGCCAGAGCTTCGCATGAAGCAGTTCTTATTGAAATATTAAACCGCAGTAGATATATTGTTCACACTAACAGACATAACAAAGTTCTGCCGTATTTACCCATCGTAGGGAGAAGTGTAATTTCCGCCTGGCCCGTCTCAATCATATTGATGCTAATGCTGTGTTTCAGCCCAATGGGGCTTGATGACGTCAGTGAGGTTTTCTCTCACGTGTTCATATTAGTAATGGCGACTGCCTCAGTAGGCCAATAAGGGCTCTTATGCCTTCAAACCAGTCAGAAGAGGTGCTTCCTTCTCTGGTTTAGTAGTATCAATTGATATTGCTGTGTTGTTCGTCATATACATACTTCTAAATCAAATTTGTTTGAAACGGTCATGGCCATACGCTTTCTTCCACACGTCTAGGGTAGCCTTAGCAATACACGTCCAGTGCACGGCTATACTCAACCGCACCGATATGGTTCTACGATTATCTCAGCTGAATCACTTGACTATTTCATTTTCACGGTACCTTCACTCTCAGCTTCGTTTAAATGCAATTATTATCTCATACACGCGCATGTCGAAGTTCGATTGTAACCGATGTGGATTAGCTTCAGGGTCACTAGGGAACTATTAGCACAGAACTTAAAAATTTTCTGTCCTTTACTTTTGATTACTATCTAAATTCTGACGCCATTCTCCTTGTAAACATTTTTTTTTCACTGTGTTCACGTATTTCACTTGTTTTTTTGATGTAATGGGAACAAACACCCTATACCGGCTTACTGGTAATATCCTTAGGAATGAGGATTCTTTTTCCCACAATGCGTAGCATTAAAACAATAACAATATTTACCCTTCAATATGTTCCGCTGATGTTATAATAAAGAAAAAAAAAAAAAAAAAAAAAAGAGTAAAATCACATAAAAAAAGAAAAAAGAAAAGAAAAGCAACACATGCATAATAATAATAGTAGTACCTTGTAGTACCGCCCACTTATGGCGACACTCGTCTAACACGCCTAGATATTTTATTTTTTAAATAAAATGTGTCATGCACTTATTGTAATTTTTGGTATTTTTATACTTTCCAGCAGTCTTATGTCTTTTATATTAACTTCTTTTTCTTTATCTAGCCTCGAGGACTCGGCTCAAATGACCAGGAGGGTATTGTTATGATAGAATTCTCAAGGAATTTTTATAACTCAAACTTTTATAATTCAAAGTTTATAATTCTTTTCTCGATGAATTTTTAAGGAATTTTTATAAAGAGTAAGTTTTCTTTTATAATTCAAATGTTTATAATTCCTAATAAAAGAGAATTTTTAGCGCTTGAGTTCTCTAAAACATTATAGTACAAAAATGCACAGCACTGATATTTTACGGTAGGAGTGAGATTTTTCTGACATTTATTTTGGTCGTTGTTCGAAATATTAAGTTTTACTATATTTTAAGTTATTTTGGCCATCTTGGGTTTATTCAATATTTAGTAATTTACATCCGAACTCAAAAATACAGAAATTAAATAAATGTATGAAGTCGGCAAGTTTAGAGCCAATATATCAATTATACGTGTATTCTTGTATTTAGAATATATATCTTCCTATGTTGTTTTTATTTGGAATGTTTCAATTTAATTAAAGTTGTTACGTCTCTTTCTACATTTGAAGAGTTGTTTGTGCTTGCAGCCTCCTTTGTAGTTCGAACCCGGTACCACTCTCGCACCCCAGCGATTTAACCAACAACATCGCAAGGAGTGACACCTCCGCAAGGGAGGCCGCAAAGACATCTTGCTGGACGACCAAAAACTTTCCTAATAAGTGGCGATGATATAAATCCTTTCCTAATAAGTAGTGAAGTGGTGACAATGCAAAATCCTTTCATAATAGTTGTACTCACCCGTTGACATCTTCTACCGAAGAAAAAGTGTATGGTGGCATTTAAAATCACTATTTTAATCAGATAACTAGTGAAAACAATGTTTTGGTTTGGGTTTGGTTAATTAGTGTAATTCAAGCCATGAAGCTTAGCTTCGTTAGGGTTTGGTTACACCCGATACACGACTTCTAACCTTCAATCAGGTAGCAACTTCAAGTTTACCGATACAAGAATTTGTGAGTCATACATGTCAGATTAATTTATATTAAAAGTCTGACATCAGTCTATTGACTTTAATTAATTTCTTTGGATTTAATATCCATACATATTAATATCCAATGTAGGATAATGGATATTATGATTCTCATGTATTCTCGAACGTTGTTAGCAACCCACCACCCTGCTAACCAAACTTTGAGTCTTTCTTGCTATCACGCGCCCCTCCGATGACAAGGTCTGTGTTAATAAACCATGTCGGCCACGAGTTTTCAAAGGAGAAATGTAAATATTGATAAAATCATACGTTGGAAATATGCATATGGTCATCTTATGCTTGCCGGAAATGGTTTACTAACATTTATTAAAATGATTGACTTGAAGATATCTAGTGCAAATGTAGAAATTCAGAGCATAGAAGGATGCCCAAGACTTTTCAAGTTTCTTCAGTAGCACAAATATTGTTTTTTCTCTTAAAAGCACACCTAGTTGTATTTCACAGTTAACATTCACGTCATTAAGTTGCATCACTGAAACGACTTTAGGAGTAAATTATTGAGTATGTTTCTTGGCAATATCTTTACTGTTTTTTGTGCACGGAATTCACCCCGATTAAACAGTTTACTCCGTTTGCTGTTTCCTCCAAATATATCTATTTTGCCCATGAATATTTATAACAATATAACGACCCCCCCCCCCCACACACACACACATCAAAACCCGGTGTATGTGAGAGAGGGAATATATGAATATAAGTACGAATCCAATAAAATGTTTTGCAGTTTTCTCCACGAGAGTCTTGTCACGTTCTACCCATTTATTTAAAAAATGTTTTTAGAACATGTATTTATAATTTTTATTTTAGTACATGCTCAAATTCAATCTCGTATCGGCAGAACACGATCAGGAAATTTGAAGTTTTCAGAACAAACAGGTAAACAACATGGATATTTCAACCACTGTCATCTTCCACAATTCCATAGTAAACCTTACCATTCCATGAGCTTTCAAAAGCAAATATATTTAGAGGGCTATGCAACTGTTCTGTGTTAACAATTGTCCTATATTACCTTTATTATAATTTTTTTAGCCGAATAATTGGATAAATTAGTGTGGTTTCCATATTATATTCATAGTTAAAATAGATGAAGATTCATGAGAAGACATCGATTTTAAAAAGGTGGCAATAAATACTTGAAACAAAGGCAGTCAGCTATTGCAACTAATTTTTTTCCCCCAGAAATATAAATGTATCAGTGATTGATCTTGCTTTCTCACAGCTATTTCTTACCTGAAATGAATCACTAGTCCATAACATTATAGAGGCTTTTTATAAGATAGGTCCTTTTTGTTGAAATAGTTTACAGTTATGTAAGAAAAGAAAACTTGCTCCTTAATAGTAGTGGATGGAATCAATTCACAGAGGTTTTGACTTTTTTTGAAAGCTTACAATAAGTTGACCAATGACCCTTCGTCGAATGAACTTACTCGACTGAGTGATGACTGCATCGCATAATAAAAAGAAGTACATTTAAGCGATTGTTTTAATCAGATATACATTTAACCCAGATGATAGATGACATACAACTTGGGCACACACACACACACACACACACACACACACATGTATATATATATATATATTGTATTGTATTGAAATTCGCTAACATCGTAATAACTGACAGAATTATAAATTTATTATAGACTTGAATTCAAGCGGCATTAGGTCTTTTGTATTAAGGAGGTATAATAATTAATTTTCATACAAAACTTTCTTCAAGACTCCAAACATTTTAAAATTCGATTGACTCGGTCTCTAAATAATTAAGCAACTAATTAACGTCTCTACTAACTAGCGCACTAAGTGACTAACTAACTAACTTACTAAGTATGACCCTTGCTAACTAACTTAAAAAAATCACCCCACCCCCCCACACCCACACACTTACATATATACATACCTAAACTTTTAACTAATAACTAGTGAGATGACTGACTTTCTGTTTAAATTACTATTTAACTGTTGTACAAGCTCATAGATTGACAGACTGATTATTTGTGTCTGAATTATACTGACTGGAAACTATTGTATTGAAACAATTTCTACCATCATACTCCTATTTTTGTTTTGCTCTGCATACTATTTGAGGTTTTAATTTTATTTATAATAAAGATACTAGATAAAAATTAGTTGGATTCATACTTCATTATATTTGTTATTTTGACTTTTTTATTGTCACAGTTGTTTATTTTTATATGTCAAGCACCGAAAATAAATGTAGCTTATTATAAGATAAATAACAACAATCTCTTCCCATTAGTTACAAACTCATTGTCACGTAAAATATGCTCTACATATCTTTATATATCGATATGTGTAGAGTTTTACTCAGAACTTGTTTAGCTAAACAACACCCCGTTTAAATCATCTTGCTTGCCTCTTCGAAATAAAATCTTTACGGGGAAAAAAAAACCCACTTCATTTATTGAGTCTTTTGACAAGGACAGAGTGTTGAATATATCCCAGATTTCTTCAAGAGGAAGAAATTTCGTCGTACCTTGGGTGCGTAAGTTGATTCCACGGATTGTGCCTAAATTTGAATAGAAATGTTGTGCAGTCTGCCTTTTTGTGGACAAAGAAGGAGCAGTAGTAGTAATTTGATGATGAGGAGGAGAGGTAGGATGATGATTTGACAATACTGAATATATGGTTCCGATTGAAGTAAATTTCTAGAAATGTTAATATAAAGAATTGAAAAAAAATCTAGTGAGATAAAGTCTTCCAATAGCCACAAACATCAGCTACTAAATGATAAAACGTAAATGGTAAGAATGTTCAAATTCTATACAGTGAAAGTACAATAAAAAACAAAGGTAAATTCTTGAAATAAATGGTGAAATGTTTTTATATAAACCGCATTCCGTCAAAAAGCTAAAGTTTTTGCTCTGGTGGTGCATGTTCATAAAAGTTATTCATTGATGATACACGACCCTATGGTATGAACAAACGTAACAAAAAGAAAGTGAAACCAACAATGTTTGTAAAAATCAACAAACAATTTATTCTAAATAATTAATGTGAAAATCACAATACACTTACAGTATCGTGTATTATAATCCAAATAATCCAACAATTATTAGTGTCATAATCACAAGTCCTATATATACAGAAACTATAAAATGTTCTAAATGAACGAATGTTCCAAGTTAATGAATGTTCCCAATGAATCTTAGTAAAGAACGAATGTTCCGAAAGAATGATGGTTCCGAATGAATGAGTCTGTAATGTTCCTATAGATAATGGTTCCGAATGAATGAGTCTGTAATGTTCTGATGTACGAACGATAATGTCAGATCATCTTTAAGAATATTCAGAGGCATCCGAGATAGTCCTAAATATAACTCCAGGTAGCTCTGATGAATGGTCTAATACATAATTCCTTTCGAATTATCAATACAGCATGACATTACAGCAGCAGGGCTATTATTTCAAGCAAACTGATGATTTCAAAAGCTGATCATAAAAAAAGTTCATTTAAACTCAAGATCTAAAATGGAATGGAAATAATTCGTATTTTCAGGTCTTTTATACAACTTGCAAATGGCACATATCACAACAGGAAACGTGTCATATTACGACCCAGAATGCAATACTAAATGCGTCTATTTCATGAAAAGGTACTCCAGGTACAGTAAACAACTCTGCCCTTGAACAAAAGGTCAGTAAACATGTTGTTATTTGATTAATAGTACAACTAAACTCAGCTTAAATATGACTCACTATTTGACACAACTTTAAAGAAGAGTCATAGGCCAAACATTTAAGCACATTATAGATTCCATATACATAATTCCGTAACATTGAGCTCCCATGAAATAACTTACGTCTCACAGACTGGAAGTCGACATACAGCTTTGAAATGAGAACAAATGACCCTTTCCTCAAGATTGTAATATCTTACAATTCATTTAACGAAAGCAGACAATGATAATATTGTTCCTCTTTCCTTACATCATGGTAGTTAGATATTAAACAAGTATTTATTGAAAGGGGTAGTCATTATAATGCCTCGTTTTGGCCCAAACAATTTCAAATTTTCAGACAAGTAGTGGATCTGATAATAGCATTGCAAAAATGTGATCATCAGGTGACAAATTTAAAGTTGCAATTGGTGTTTAAAAAAGATTTAAGTATGACGTCATACGCACGTGCTAATGACGTCACGTTTGGCTATGAAACATTGGAGCTATTTTAAAAATTTAAGTGGTTCACATGCCAGAACCAGGTTTATATTTTTGCAAAAGATAAAAGTATTCATAAATAATGAATTACTAGAAAATCGTTTTGGTTGTCGCGTGTGAACCATGTGAAAAAAATAAACTTAAATCCGTTAGCGCTCTTTGGTAGCTTGCATATCAATATTGATCAATTACTAACTAAATCGATTCGGAAGTTTCTGTTCTAATAACACATAAACTGATTTCGACATAAAACAGAGTTATTCTTATGATATAGCTAACCTTATAGATGAAGAATTTTGTCATAGATAAGAATTTTCCCTGACATATTTAAAGATTGCATGGAGACAATAGTTGTTGCATCGTTTACAATTATGTAATCATAGTTAAAATGTTAATTGAGAATTGACTGCAGAACCAAGTGATATCCTAGAGAAATCTTTTGCATTGTAACATTGTTGATTTATGTTTTGAAAATACTTTAATTTCGCTCTGATACAATATGCTTGTGGTGATACATCTCTTGATTTGTTTCTTTTCCTTTCCTCCTTTAATCGTACGTTTCATTTCTTATAGCACAAACTATTTTGTTTGCAATAACTAAGTAGATCTACTATGTGGACATGGAATATTAATTTTTTCATGCACAATATGAAACATGCTTTTATTTCTAATTCCAGTATAAGGTGATGAGAGCAGTTGACGATTAAGGTCATCGCATGTTCTCATTATTGTATATGCATTGAGAGATTCAATGCAGATGTAAAATTATAGCTTCAGTTACCATTCTTTGTAAAAAGTGTGTTTTTTATGAAACTATCATTTTAACATGTTTACTTCTTTTCGATTTCATTGCTATTTTTGGCTTTATATATCCATGTTTATCAATACAGGAGGGATGTTATGGTTCAATGAGAATTACGATTCTGTTTCCTGGTTATGTCAGTTTGGTTTCCTTGCAAAAGCCAGCTTCCATTAATACTTCCATCCCCGATAGAGATCCACAGTTTCAGTTGCATCTGTGCTGGGGACAATCAAGACAGACTCCTTGCCCAGTTAGGACACTTAAGTCCTATTTAGCAGTTGCAAAGGGTGAAGGAAAGGTAGGAAAAGGTTTTACTCCTCTTAAGGGGCTCAGCTGATAATTCAGCATCCACCATCTTCAGAGGAAATTCGCTTAAACCATCAAGAGAGCGTTTCGGTCTCTCAATGAGAGAGGCCTCTCATTCATGAGAATAAAAGACCATGAAGCCACGGCTTTCGCTACTTCTTTGGCATATCACTATCACTCATCTTTAGAGGATATTATGAAGGCTGCGTTTTGGCGATCGCACACAACCTTCTCGCTTTACCTTCGGTCCTTATTGACAAATTCAGCTTAACGATAGTGACAGGTCTTGTATTACTGATATTAAAATGCATTTCTTTTGGTGGAGTAAAACTAATTTTTTAAAAATAATACTTACCTGTCACTATTGGATGCCCTCCTCCCACCACGCTCTGATGTCCCTCATTATCCAAACGTCTTGTAAAAAGAACGAGAACGCGCTATTGCGCATTGGCTGATGACGTAGGTCAGACTGGGTCGATGCAAGTGTTCTAAGAATTTCTAGAACAGGAGGATGTTGCATCTAGGACTGACGTGGTTTTTCTATTGCGGAAAGAGTAAGCTAAGCAATAGTGACTGGGATGAATCACATAATTAAAATTAATGTTACTCCCCCCCCCCAAAAAAAAAAAAAAAAAAAAAACTACATTTTTCAAACTATCTTACTAATGGATTGTAAATAAAGATACATGTGCATATTCACTTTAACATCGAGTGCAGAAAACATATTTTAAAAAAATTGATGACTTCACTAAATTGGAAGTAACGTCATGTCAGGAGAAACTAGCTTCGAATGCTTATGGCACATCTGTATCGACTGAATGTGACTAAATTTTAATCAATTTTTACACAACTTAACCTGATGAGTCTTTATCGAAAAAAAAATTGAAATTGTGCAATTGGGCCAAAATTAACTCTTTTATAGTAGTAATTCTTTTTTCCACTGAATTATTTCCTTGTGACGGAGGAAGATCGCATTACAAGTGAACCTTATATAATTAAAATATGGTTTACCTAAGAAGAGAAAATAATGGCTCCAGTCATCCTTCTGATATATTATTTTTGCCAAATGATCGATCTTGTCCATTTCCCAAAAACGACGGATAGGAAATTTCTGTAGGCCTGTGTAATTTTCTTCATCTGATCCTTTGTGGGTAAAACTGATTATTTGCTTCATGTACCCAAACGAAATAGTTGTGTGGGTTCACTATTTTGCATGGTAAGCAATTTTTAAAAAGCGCAAATTTAAAGATCCAACCAATAATTATCCATGTATTTACAATAGGACTCCTTCCACAAGCCACGAACTGAAGTAACAACGAAAAAGTCATTTCGTTGAAAACCACCCAAAATTGATGCCAACTAATTACGTTCACTTCATAACTTACTATCTCTAATTTATTTTTTGGTTGCACCCACTTTGATAATCAAATAACTCTCCTTAGTAGGCTTTGTCATAACTTTTAATCTGCTTATCTTGCGCGACTAAATGTTAAGCGTGCATTTTTTAATTCTGTTCAGACCGGCCCGGGTTTGCTGCTGTAGTGTCTGTGTAAGTCAATCTACTCCCATTGACTCAGCACTAAATAGTCTTTCACGTCTTATTGTGCACCAAATAATTAACCAATCAAGCAAGCAATCAGTCAGTAAGCCAATCCATTAGTATTTGCTACAGTGCTGTAATGAAATATCGATGTAATGGAATACAATAGATTCCTGAAGATATTAACGATTGTCGATCATTAATTCATGCAATCATATATCACACATTACTGCAGTCAGATCATTATGATGCTCTGACCATGATTTCTTAAGACTGCATTAATATATGTAAAGTGCATGTACGTGGTCATGGTATCGCATCTCTGCCTGAGAGCGAGCACCAGTGTACTTAATAAAATTTGATGAACTTCGTGAATAATTAAAATAACACAACAACGCTGGCTTTGTAGAACGTACAATTGGTTACTTTGAACATCGGTTAGACATATTTTCCACCTATAAACTGAAACATAGGCATGACTTCTCTCTATGAATGAAAAGCAGTTAAGATTTGAACAAAGGCATGTGATTTTCTGGGTGTGTTCACATCTTAATTCACTTAACGATAATAACAATTGTTTGACATTTGTCTTGATACAAGGATTTATCAACTCTAGAGAAAGGATATTCGCTAAGGCCACAGTTCAAGCTTAATATTCTTTTTTCCTGGGGTTGATAGATCCTTGTTCTGAACCAAAATAAAATAAAAATTTAAAAAAAAAACAGGTAAGTAGCTATTGCATGATTTTTTTTATTGATTTATGTTCTTCACCCTTACCAGCATTCACTCAAAGCTTGACGAAGTTTGATCTGTAAAAGATGCGCTGCAGCATTTCAGCAAATACATAGTCTTATTAATTCGTTGGATGAAATATTTATGGGAATTTTAATAATCAAAATTATAATAATGAACAGAACAAATTACATATGTTCCGAATAATTTATAATTTTTTCCATAGTCTGTAGCCCTCAAACTCTCATTTAAAACGAAAGTATAAAAATACGAAAGGAGGCGATACAAGGGCAAACAGACCGACGAACAGACAGTCAAATAAAAAAGTCACTGATTACTCATAGGTAATATTGTAGCTATCTTCGTGTCTCATAACATAAATAGTCAATGACCGGGGCATAATGGTGGCCGCCATTTTTCATATGGGCATACCAATCTAAGATATTTTGTCTATTGTATTCTCAAATCGTATTAGGTTTTAAAAAGTGTGGTATAGCTGCTATTTTGACCTTGCTAAACTTAAAATTATTTTCTGTAGGCCACATTTTGATTGTTTGCCTTTTTGACGATTTCCATCTGCCCACGACGGTTCCATCGGTGATTAGGAATACTCATCAGAGCATAACGGTTTAGTAAGATGTTCATTTAAAAATATTACTTTACTGTAAAATGACAAAATAGTCGACAAGTATTAAGAGATATTCATGTAAAACGCAAGCATCTTTGGATCTGCGTTGCATAAACTCATTATACAAGGCGTTGTAAGAAAAAATCATTATACGCGATTTTTAATGAAATCCCAACCATTAAACAATTATTCCATTAAACAGCTAAATACAAGTCATCTATGCCCTAAAACTGGTGGGATTATGTAGAATGATATACCATGTCCTAATGAAACTTGGAATCGGCAACAGATTTCGAAATGACTTCCACAAAATAAAATATTTGTGAATCCGGCCAGTTTAACATTAAATTGTTATCAATTTTACCGCAAAATCATGAGGTATACATTATTACGGAATTAAAGTCAAAATATAAACATCTATTGGCGGTAGTTGCTTTTCTTACAATTTGTCCCATCTATCCATGTACCTGTATGGATATAAACCCTTTTGTTTTAACAGACCTTCAGGGTCGTTCATGTAACAGTTGTTTATTCTTTGCTGCTTTACTGCACAGCAACACAAGAAGGTTATTTAGTGCTGAGGCAATTGGAGTAAAGTGCCTTGCCCAAGGGCACACCACGGTAGCTGACCCAGGCTGGTCCGATGGAAGGATTCGAACCCGTACCTTTCGGTCGTGAGTACGACACGCTAACCACTGAGCCACCGCGGCTCAGTTGTTTATTCTAAACTGGTCCTTGCAAAGTCCCCTCGCCAGATCTGTCAGGCTTCTGGCATACAAAGTGACAGCTGTCTATGAACTGAAATTGTCCAACTGAGAACGTCATACAGCGTTCAGTGTTTCCTCCCGAGAAGCCGTTCCCGCAGTCTGCATGATCAGGTACCCATCATAGCCTCTTAAATTGTGCATACTTACCGGAATCTTTGTTTTATCCGGCTTTATCCTTAGCTTGAGGTTGCAGCCATCGTGCGCTGCACGCCCATATTTTCCGGTAATATGGCAGTGGTCCCGCATCTTTGCCATTGTAAGCATTTCTTTTCGGAGCATCCTTTCTTTTGTCAGCCGTGGCCGTTGCCCCCGTTGGAACTACTGGGACGGTGGTGGCGTCGAGTGCGGCCTGAGGCTCGACAGACAGGACGGTGGAGTCGGCGGTAACAACCGGGAACAACTGCATTTTGCATATCCAGCACTCCGTCGCTTCTTTAAATGATTTTTTCTCTTCTTCTGTCATAACCATCATTTTGCAGGTGATTGCAGATCTTTTCCTTTCTTACTCCAGGCAATCAATGAAGCTCGCCACTGGGTCCCCTCTCCCCGCAATCCCCGCCCCCTAAAAGCACGTGTGGGGAAACAAGGATCTTGCGCCTGATGACTATATAACAAAAGCCACAGTGTAGTTATTCGGTGTTTTTAAACGTACTGCTTTTGCTTGGTGTCAACGGTTGGCCCCTCGATTGGGACGTTTAGTGCTTCAAAGTCTGCCATCATTATATATGACACCTTCTTCTGGCTAAATATTTTGTGGTATCCCAGTATGTTTTTGCCTTCGTGAGGGAGCTCTATCCTCTGTTGTGCTTCGGTTTAGCCTTTGCAATATATGGTTTGATTTTCAAGGTTTACTTTGCTAGCAAACGCGTGCATGTACATTATGTAAACTTCCTTCTTTTGATGAAACTTGCTTTGACGGTAAGCGAGCCTGGTAAAGTTTTTAATCCAAACAAAGTGCCTGTTTAACTCGCCTCGCGCGTATTGAAGCTTGGAATCTGGAATACCTGGACGACAGGCACGGTCTGAGGCTCACTCAGGAACTCGCCGGCCTGAACGGCGGGTGCTGCCTGGGGTTCAGCAGCTGGGTCGGCTGACTCGACCTGGGGCTCTACAAGGGGCTTGGCATCCTGAACTGCGGACGTTAGCTGAGGCTCATCTCGAGGCTCTTTCGCCTTAACGGTGGGAGCTGCCGGGGCTTGGCCTCAGGCTCAACCGGTGCCTCTTGAGTCTTAACGGTGGGCTCTGTCTGTGGTTCAAGCGGTGACACGGCCTAGGGCGGCGCGGCGCGGCGTGGCCTGTTCACCTTCAACAATCTCGAAAAGATCTACTATGTGCTCCCTCCCAGCGTACTTGCTTTCATATACTGGATGCGGTCCCTTTTCCCAGGCACACACGTTTAGCGAATTGTTGGATTCATACACTCAATCTTTGGGAAGTCGGTATCCTTTACCGAAATGATTATGCCTTCAAACTTGATCTTCCCACTTGTTCCCGTTTTGTTGATGGCAGGTTTGGATTGGCTTCGCAAGGATACACTGCCAATAACATGGCCCATTCAAGCCAGCGGTTGTCCTCATTTTGCACGTTTATCACCAAGCGGGGAGGAATGTATGCTGATATCGGTTGTAGCTACTGCCTCTAAATGGCCTATACTGGAAAATACACAATCCAGAGCAACGCATCTCACAAATCACCACCCAGAACCCTCCTGGCTAAAGTTTTCAATGATTTTGGCAGTGGCTTGCGGCACCTTTTCTTCCGCATCGTCTGTCAATAGCAAAATCACCGATCCAGAGAGAAAGTAAGGCACTGTTTCTGTCTCCCCTCCATTGGTAGGTACGCCTCTTTTAAGCGCACACATCATCACCAGTGCAAACTTCGTGCTGCCAAGGGCGTCCACTTCCCTGGAAAGTAACTCTACTATTTTCAGCTTCATGGCTCTCAGAAACTCCAACTTATCGGCTTCGTAAACCTGACCAATTGGGACAGTCGCTCTGTAATTTTTCATTATCCCTTTGTCTTTAGCCAGCTGAAACTCTGGCACGCTGTCTGTGCGCGGCGCTCGCTCATCACCTAAAAGCCTTCGCAGCTGTAGAGTCTCCCGGAGCCTCGACGGATTGCTTAACTTGCCGTTCTGCTGCAGCCGCGCAAGGGGTGGCGCGCGGAGCAGATTGTTTAGCGGCGTGCTGATTCAAAGGCTTTTGAAGGTAATCGTTTTACTTTTTTCGCCAACGTTCTGTCTGAAACGGTGATTTTGCCGGAGGTACTTTTTCACTTTTCTCTCCGATGCTGTTTTGCGACCGCAAGCGCAGATCGAGCCTCTTTCCACAATTTGCCGATCAACTCGTTTAACTCTTTTCTTTCTTTTGTCTCTTTTCGTTAAGCTTCACGCATGGTCTTGGCTTTTCCCAAAAGTTCATCGGCCAATGCTCTCATCTCGGCAAGTTCAGACATTGCGTGTTCAAACATCTTTGCAAACAATGTTCGCTCGATGACTATATCAACTCCGCACAATATTTACCTCAGCGAAAATATTTAATTGCACGACCTGCCCTGGACAAATCTTGCAAATGATCTTCGCGTTTGTTCCAACTGCACGCTAATCTCTAATTGCACGACCTGCCCTGGAGCAAATCTTGCAAAAGATGTTTGTGATTTTCCCAGCCACACGCTAATTTCTAATTGCACGATCTGCACTGGAGCAAATTTTGCAAAAGATCCTCCCGATTTTCCCAGCCACACGCTAATCTCAAATTGCATGACCAACCCGCAGGGAAAAAGACGTTTTGGCCCTAGGATTGGAACGAATCCAAGATGGCCGAGGGGGAGGGGGCGGTCAACACTCTCGCACGTCGGCTGGCCCTAGCCGGCAGGAGCGGAGGGCAGGGTAAAAAACTTTAGGACCCGATTTCGAGCGCAGGGTTAAAACGTTTTCGCCATGTTCAAAGGATCGGCGTAAAAACACTTTAGCCCCATTTGTGCAGCGGGGGTAGAAACGTTCATGACCCTATATCAACATAAGTGTTGTTTTATTACATTTACGCTTAAGCCTATAAGATGGGATGAGGGCTTTTAAATTATGTAAATGATGTTCCCTTATGGTAAGTATATAATACTCCTTTTTTCCATCTACTTGATCTTGAGAAAGGCTGATTTAGTATCTGAATATATATTTTTTTAAATAGACATTATCCTACCATGCACGCTATTTTGGAATAAGTGCATACCACGACCTCTCTCTATCCACTGAATCAAATACCTTTTTAAGATCGACATACAAGCAAAATAATCTTCATCTTCTTTTGAAACATATCTCTGTATTAAAAATTGCAATATAAAAATATATATTATCGAATAACCCTCCCGGAACCCGGCCTATTCTTCAGGTATCTTATCATAGTTGTGGGCCAAGTATAAAGTCTTCCTTTAACATTATAGTACATAAATTGCTGCAAGTATCTAGTACACTTATTCCTCTATTAATGTTTATATCAAAGGGGTTGCTTTCTTAAAAAGTGTTATAATTAAACCCTTTCTCCATCTATCAGGAAAGGCACCATTGTAGAAAATAGCATTAACGAGAGGTGTTAAATAGCGTCCTATAATATATTTTTTACACTTCAAAAAGTCTCACGTTAGCCCGTACTCAAGAGGTGACTTGCTACTTTTAAGCAAATTTAATGCTCGCAATGCTTCATTCTCAGATATTTCTGAGTTCAGAATCTGAGTTGTATCTTTGTCACTGCATGTATCACAAATATTATTGTAATGATTTTCCATAATATTTCTAATAAATAATACACAATTTGCGTCTAATTTGCCTTTAGATGGATTCATTATACTTTTGAAATACTCGGACTATTCCAAATTATATATTTGTTCGGCATTTTCAAGTGAGGTACTCTTAGATATCGAATTTACAAGATCCCCAAAATATTTTGCATCATCACATGTATTCTCTAATGTGTTATGCAGAGCTTAATCCAACGTTTATTTCTATTTCTGCAGACTTCTCTATATTGATTTCCGAGTTCCAGAAACGTTTGATAAAATTCCCTTATATCTGTTTCCTAAACTGGTTTAAGATAGTGTATTTCCTCTTTTTCAAATCCATGCATTACAAATCGTACCAGAACGATTTAAGAATATTTGATTTTGTACACTCTGCTTAAAACTCCCTGTTGCATTATATAATATTTTTAGGAGCATGTCAGGATCGTGTTCTATATTCTTTGTGACAGTGTCAAGAAAATACTCCTTGACTAGTAATTCTCAGTTAGCCACATCTAAATTATTTGCATTATCTCTCCACTTAAAACGATAATAGGGTTCTGTACCTAAAATTATATTATCCAGAGCAGTATTATTTTAATATAATATTTTAACTGAAAATGATCGGTAAATGATCCGACTCAGTTCTCCTTTGAACAGTGAGTAATTCAACATTTGTAAATAAATCTGCCGATATTATCATGTAATCTACTAAACTATTTCCCCTTTTGCAAAACATGTAAAATATCTTTGTTAATCGTCATCTACTCTACCGTTTAGAAAATGAAACCCAAATGTACAGCATAACTTAATCAAACTTTTACCAAATGCATTAATCTCAGTATCTCTAGATTTCTAGGCTTGTCAAAGTTGTCAATCTTATCATGTACGAAATTGAGCAATGGAACGAGCTTTAAATCGTCATCAATTATACAGTCATCGATACAGGCAGTTCTAGAATTAAAATCACCAATCAGTTACCAGTGTATTTCATTTTCAGTATCGTTTAAAATATCAATCATATTCATTTATAATATGTCAATGCCATTAGAGGACCTGCCATCATATACAGGTGAACCTGGCGGTAGCCAAACGTTTGATCATTCGACCCTTGATCACTACCTGTTGATCACTGCCTGTTGATCAACACGACGTTTCATCGCCGCGACGTTTGCTCATCACCGCGTTTGATCATCGTGATCTTTCATGAAATACTTAGCTCATAATAAAATCAGCTACATGAACTATGTATTAATGGGAAAAAATTAGTGTTGAGCGATAATGTTAGACAATCTAGAAAACAGTTACAGAGTTAGGCATGAGACAGATGAACCATTGTACGGAGGAAGGTCAATACGACCGTCTGTCTGTAGGATTGCGATGGCACGAGCAACTCTATAACTCAATGGCCGATACCTTGTACCACACCAGACACAGACTGGAAGAACGATGCCTTCTGTTTTTGGTTGTCTTTCTGAAATCCGTCTAGGAAAAGCCACAACGCTGTTTCAAAGTCAAGCAGAATAACACTAAAAGCAGTATTTTGGATATGGCGCTTGATTTCTATTATAAGACTGTGGTAAGTGGAGCGAGTTTTGTTGGGAAAGAGACAGTACATTGCAGATGATTACAGTTATTCGCGAACAGGAAATGAAATGTGTAAAGTTGGAAGAACACTGAGGGAACCACTTTAAACGTTCCATCAGCCAAATAGACGTCCGCCATAGCGAGTCCATCAATCCGTTCGTTGGATGCTAGGATAATGATACGATCGTTTCTGGCGCCCGAGTCGATGAGGAGGAACCCAGAGAATTTCTGTGGGATATCAAATATTAAATCCGCTGACGCCGCAGAGCCCAATCGATTGTCGAACGTTTAGGTAAAGCCATCAAAACGTGGTCGGGCAGCGATGGTGCAATGACTCCTTGAACCGCACTTCTGGAAGCATACATCTCCGTCATCTTGGTATTCATATCTCCGACAGCAGCTTTGCGTGCGAACGCGTTGGCAACGTTGCCGGCGTGAGTATGCTCAGGATCTTCTCTACCGACCACATTTTGCTGATCATCTGTTGTTGAATCTACGATATTTGGTGCAGCGCCATATTGACTCCCCGTTTAAGTTTGTCTTGTGTCGCCAGAATTCGAAATTACGATATATCAGTGTGTTTGTCGATCGCGTCGACTTTCCTAATACCACTGCTATAGCCGAGCGTTTTGTAAGAGGCACACTGTACTTATGACGATGAGAATGCGTGAGTAGTTATATAGTTAATATAAAACAAAAGTATCTATCAAAATGAACATACCAACTAAGCAATACATTTTGCAATGATCAAACAGATTAACTATACCAATTAAGCAATAAATCTAGCGATGACCAAACAGATTAAATATACCAATTGAACAATAAATATAGCGATGATCAAACGGCGCTTTGATCAAACGGCGGGATAATCAAAGGTCGCGTTGATCAAAGGTCGCGGTGATCAATCGTCGTGGTGATCACCAGGTTGTGATCAAACGTCGGATGATCATATGTCGTAGATCCAACCTGACAAGGGTATATAGATACAACCTGACGGGGGTATATAGATACAATCTGACGGGGGTATATATATACAACCTAGTATGACATCATACTGAACCTCGGATAATTGCTTGTTCAGTAAGATAAAAATAAAGTCCTTATACTCAGTTTTAACATGTTTCACGTGATTGAAACGTGGGTTATGTACGAGCACTGCTGCACCACCGCGGTCATTAGTAGCTCTTCGGTTTACTACACATGTATAGTTAGGAAAAAAATAAATGATCATAGCTGAATCAAATGTCCATACTTCAGTAAAAGAAATCATTTGATATCATTTTACAAAGGAAATGAAATCAAAGTTATTCAACTTTCTTTGTATGCCCTGTATATTCCAAGATAGCTGGTTGATACAATGATTATATATTCTGATGGTATGTTGGGATTTAGTATTGTCGGAGCATGATTGATTAAATTTGTTACGTACATGAATTACTATAATCAACAATATTAGTCTGAAAACTAGTTTTATGACTATTTACGGATTTATGACGACCACTGTCATATCTGGGCCGGCCATGCCCCTAATCTTTGATACATTCTACAACACCCTGTTGAGAAAGATCGTAGGTGTACACTTTGTCCTCAGCATAGACTTTGTTGAATCTCAGCTTTCCTATGATACCATCCTTCTTCAAATCATCTACAAAGTCTCTTAACTCTTTGTGCTTGTCCCTTACCATATGCAAAAAGTCCTCACTAATTTCCATCCCCATGCCCTTCAATTCACGTACTCTGGATATAACGAGATTTCTGTCCTTGTGTCGTAGAAATTTTAGTATTGTAACGTCATCTTTAACCCTTTAGCTCCTTAAGTCTTGATGACAGAGCAACACATTCATTGGCCGTCTCCTGTACATCATTTATTTGATGCTGGACCACATTGAATCGTTCATCAAATCGTTTACCAAGTGTCTCTATCTCCGATTTCACAATCATAAGATCAACTGCGTTCTGGTCAGATTCCACAGACAACCTCATCTGTCGTGCAGCGTTTGATTCCGGACTTGGATTTTGTTATTTTCCCGCCATAAAAAGTAACATAAGCAGAACGTTTAAAATGACTATTCGACCAATCATAGTAAGCCCAAACATCTTCCTCACCATTCCATTTCCTACACCATTGTGATCTTCGATAAACGTTGAATCACCAATCGAGGCTCTGTACTGGTCTACACTGACACCAATGATCATTGCTTTCATCTTCGCTGCTAAAGATCTTAACTTACTGACTAACAGTATACTCTAAATAGCACAGACGTGCAGTGTGTTTATGTTTTCACTGAAATGTTCAAAATACACTATCTAAATGTCATAAAGAACACATTTTGCATTACTATGCACATTTAAGTATACGCTAAGAAAATTTCAAATTTGTACTCAACTTAACAAACATACAATTCTTAAAATGTGTTAAAGTGAAATGACTTCCTTCCATATCTTTCGTGCAGGTTAACGTATACACCTTTTTATTAACATGGCAAAACAACTCAGAATTAAGATTTAAGTTTCTTCCAAAGTACTATTACGAATACCCATCTTATGAAAATGTTGCAATTTACTTTGTAATAAATCCGTTGAGGTAATCAGAAAAACAGCACCGTTTATATATTTAGCTTCCAAACTAAGGAAAATAACTTTAAAATTCTGTAATTATGTCATATGTATGTGATTATGTGACTTACTACCATACTGTAGACTTAGAAAACACTCTTGTGTTTCCACTCCAATTATATATATATATATATATATATATATATATATATATATATATATATATATATATTCTTCTTGATATAATTGTTTACTTGGGCCAATGGTCTTATGCGAGAGGCAATAAAAGTTCTTCTCTTCATTGGCATCGTTGTCGATGGCTTATGGCTGACTATTGCGCATTTGTCAGAAAATAAATATTATTTAAAACCGCTTTTCACGTCTTTTGTCTGCATTTTGCAGTTACAACATACTCAAAGAGATGTATCCTATATAATGCGCTTTTATACTACTTTGTTAGTGATGACCTTAACTTTTATATTTCGTACATACGGATGATTATTTGCTTATCATCGGTTTCAGGATTTTAAAAAAACCCCGCCAAACAAACAAACAAATAAAACCCCCAAAAATGCCCACAAAAAACAAGGTCCCAACGTATTTCACAAAAGTGTATCCTTCCCTACCAAACAATGTTTACAACTTAAATTTTAATTGGTATTGTGAAATTTTAAATGTCGTGATCAAATATTGATTTTCCTTCATGTGTAATAATATAAACTGTTCTTTTTTAAAATCTATGATACTTTAATAACAAGGAAAACACTTAATTTGTGCAATATTCTGATTGTTCCCAACAACCATTTATTTTGTTTACTATTTGGTTTCTCAACATCCGAAATAAAAGCTGTCGTATAAGTCAGAATCTTACACAACTAATGCAACTAAGTTCCCCAAATTAAGCATGAATTTTATATGACAAATAATAAAATGTATTGCAAATAACAAATATGTGTGTTTTTTAGCACAGTTTTTAAATTTCTAACTCAACTTGTTCAGTTCTCTATTCAGTTGAATCTAATTCATGCTTTAGCAATGAGAACATGCTAAGCAAACCTTGCATGAATATATTAAAAGTTATTCTTCTGTGAATGTTATCAATTACACAATTGTAGATGACTAGTTGGAACATGGGCTGGTTAAAAGATTACCTGGCTGAGATGAAGAAAGAGATAGAAGTAACCTGCAGAAATGAATAACATTAGAGCGGGCCCATATGATCAATAGCGTTCAAGAGAACTTACGCGATCAAAACTTCTGATGGACGTGTAAAACACTCAGGAATTTAGAAGATGCACGTTAAATCAAACAAATGAGTTTAACTATTCCAAGACGAAAATCTCTGCACTGGATACCACTCCAAAACTTCTTTGAAGTAAACAACGTTACGGACTTCAAAATATTCGGACAGCTTAGTTTAATTCACGCGGGGCTGTAGAACGTCGCTTTATAGCAAAATCAGTTTTCTCTATCATTCCGTATAACGTAGAAGATGCAACAGCTAATTTGGAAGCGTAAAATATTCATTTTTTATGATGACAAGACTTTTCAAGTGATAAAATAAAAATATATTCGATAGAAACAAACAATGCGTTGGGGTAAGGCACACTGTTACCCCACCCTCCTCTTCCCTCACCAGTCTGTCTGATATCAGACAACTATCTATTCAAATTCGGTCTTGGCAGCTCGAAATTTACTGTATCTTATATTTTTCTTGCAGAACACTTCCCACTGCCAGCAGTGGTTTAAACAGTATATGACTCCATTTGGGTAAATACTTTAAGAGCGATGCAGGTTTTCTTAATCATGTTAGACACCGAGATTTAGGGGAAAACAAATAAACTATGTAATACTGTATCAAATTATTTAAATAATATTATCCAAGGCTGTGGATTTCCTATTTAAACCTATTAAATAAAGACTTATTTGTCTGAGACTTGTTTATTAAAAAATTAGGATAAACTTTGTCCTTTGAATGGCTTTTGTTTTCAATACTTTTACAAAACACCTTTAGAGTGCGGATTAAATAGATGTACTGTAAATGTCCTGATGTTATTTCAGTCAGTGTACAATGGTTTGATACAAGTAGGTACATTTCGGCGGAAGATATTTTAATACCAAATTTCAAAACAACGAATTGGTCTCGATAGGAAATAATGGGTGTGCCGTAGCTATTTATTTACAGAACAGGAATTCATTTTATTGAAAAGATCAATTCATTAATATTAAACATCGAATCTTTTTTGGCTGAAAAAAAAAAATCTTGACAGAAAAGACGTTTAATCGGAACCTTTTGCTTCACCCAAGATTCAACGAGGAAGCAAAATAGTGATGTGAAAATATAATAATCTTAGACGACTTCAGTGCAGACCTCATGGTATCAAGTAGATGCAGATATGATATGAATGCTATTACTAACTTTGATTTATACCAAGTCATTAGTCAACCGATAGGGAATACTGAGTATAACTCCACGTTAATAAATTTAATAGTTATCGGTTAGACACTTAATTGTTAAGAAAGGTGTGAGTGTTTGTGGTGTCTTTCATCCTTATGTAGTGATCAAAACCCTGTATAAGTAATCCCCTGGACAAAGTCTAGCATAAAAAAGGTAATTTATAAACGAAGCAATATTGAAATTAGTGGTAGAATATTGGAATGTTTTTAAAATTGCCCTTCTAATATGACTCAGAAATGCAGAATATAGCAGGTTGCACTTGAGACCTAGAACATGTCAGAGCTTGTGTGCCTCAAGGATGTATACTTAGACGGCTGTTAAGTTTAATTTATTTTAATGATATTGTTACTGATATTCAATCCAGCGTTTGACTGTTTGCTGATGATACTTCGTTAGCAATTATCATGGCGGACCCAACCCTGGCTGCGGATGGTCCGTACGATGGCCTACATAAAATCAGTTTGTGAACCGATCGTTGGTTATCAGATTTTAATCCCAGACAATCCAGATCAATGGTTATATCAATAAAAGCTCAAAAGGATCATGACCTTCCACTTTTAATGAATTATACGGTTATTAAGAATGTCAGGTCTCATAAACACTGGTGATTAACTCTTGAGGCATCCCTATTTTGGCATTCATACATACATACAGCAATTAACTACAAAGGCGTGGAAAATAATAGACATGTTACGAAGTTTGAAATTCAAACTAGATATAAAATAATCAAGCTTATTTATTTCTTCTTTACAAGGACTCTTTTGAGTACATATATATTATTTGGGATATCTGCAGTGTCGCAATGATGCGATATAGAAAAAAAAACAAGCTGACGGAGGAAAAAGAGCTGTCGGGCAGCAAAATCTACGTATTGCTAGACTTTTGACTGAAACATTACAGGAAAGACTTTCAGCATGTTCAGTAAGACTCTATAAACACAGAATGATTTATGATATTTTAAATGCTCCATTATTTATGACTGTTGGTCTTGATTCCACCAGGTGTCCAGCAGGCAAGTAATAGTCAACTACATGACAGATTTAACAGTCAAACGCCTTTAACCAGGACTAACTTGTATCCAATTTTTTTTTTTATCAAAGTCTATTACTGAATGCAATCATCTTCCTTTGGAGAATATGGGCAACCATTCGTTGCAGTCATTTAAGTTATACTTAAACAGGGATCTAGAAAAAGTCTCAGCCTATTACTATAATGGTGAGAGATTAGCACAATTCTACATTTAAGATTTCGATTAGGCTCCAGCTCATTAAACGATGATCTATTCAGAAATCATTTGTCAATAAACAAAACATGTTCATACAGTGAACCAGACACCGTAAAACATTTTCTTTTAGATTAACTGTGCAATAGATATACTGTCCAAAATTATAGATATATCATTGTTACTGATGATTGGCAATCCTTGCAATCGCTTAAGGTAATGAGGGGATGTCCAGCGCGATCCAAAAATTTATAACAACTAATATATTTTTCTTGTATTTTATTATGTCTTCACATTGTCATGATATGACCCCTGGTGTGTATATATTCCGCACAGCCATCATCTGAGTTCATCTTAAAATCACTTCTCCCCCCAATCAAAGCACCAACGTTTTTCGCGTATCTCGTATGTAACACGTTTCTGATATCAATACTTGTGAATTACTATCTGATACCATTACAATATTGTTGGCACAAATTTCTTAGAATATTTGATTAGCTTGTATAAAAATGTTGCCTTTTTCTGTTTATTGTCTTCCATTACTCACGTGTGTCAGATTATCTATGTAAATATCACTGTTAACGAGAAGAGAGCTTGACATAAGCTTAATCTTTTTTCTCAATCCTCTACTTCTCTTCGATGTGATATTTTAAGTACTTTCTACGATAATGTTGGCAAATACATATCAGTTAAGTATGATATGCGGATTGAATGGCAGTTCTTCAAAAGATCTAAGCTGGATTTAAATAAAAGGCCGATTTAACCTGGTAGAAATGTCATAATAAGCCCTTCCATCATTGGGAAATCACGTTTTCTTTATTATGTTTTATCTTTATCTCTTACCATAAGCATACGATTTCTTTCTTGGTAATAGTACATGGCAGATTTGATGCTACATCATTAGAAATCACGAATTACAAATATAACCTACCTTCCCCGATAATGACGGTAAAACTATTTTAAACAGTTTTAGCGGTATCATAAATTCAGAATTTAGAATATCTTGTTTTCTATGAAGAATTCAATCGAAAGTATAATCAAATGTCATCAGCATTTCAAACTACATTTTTCGACGTGAAAATTGTACCGTTGCTTAGCTATTACCACAATATAATACGCATTTCCAGGAAGCCAGGCTATCAGCATCGTCGCAAGCCATAGACGACAAATCCGCTACGTTCCATTATCATCTGTGGATGCCTCTGCTGAGATTTTCTCGTTTTTCATGAGTTGGCATAAACAAATTTCTTCATCAACGAAACAACGTAACATCTCTAACACATTAATAAAAGTGTCCGTTTTATTGATCGTGTTTGAAACGGAAACAGTGATTGGCTCATTCAAACAGACTGAAAGGTCATGTTGGTCCACAATGGCGAGACGATTGTACTCGCGCTCGTAGTAATTGGTTAAGCATATTTAGGTATAATCAGGGGAAACGGTGAAATCTCCTCAGAGGCATCCATGGATGATACAGGCGTGACTTGCGACTACCGGTTACCAATGGATGTTTGGAATGTAGTCACTCTGCGATAAGGCTTCGACCATGAACATTACGCTACCAGCAGACTCACAGCAGCTGCTCTCTAGTGAAATGTACATTGGTATTGCTATTTTATTGACTGTAGTACCTGTTGTGGGATTCTTCGAAAACTCCGCGGTGATATTTGTGTTTTTCAAGAATCTTCACTTAAGAACGCCTTGTAATGTATATATAACTGGTCTGGCCATTTGTGATTTTTTACACTGTACCATAGGAATGCCAATGGTGACCGCATCAGCTTACTCAAGCAAATGGATTTTTTACCAGAAAGGCTGTGCTTATTATGGATTTGTAACCACATTTCTTGGAATTACACAAATAACTATTTTAACAATTATAGCAGTTGACCGATACAAGGCTGTACAAGTAAGATATATTTCAAAACATAAATCGGACATAAAAGGCTATGTGAAACGTTTGGTGGCTTGCTTCTGTCATGGACTTATCTGGGCCACTTTTCCTTTGGCGGGCTGGAGTTCTTTTCAACAAGATACCGCACAGCTGTCATGTTGTATCAACTGGATGAGCAAAACTCCACTTGACATATCGTACTTGCTTTGTCTAACTTTGTTCGGTTATATCATTCCAGTTGTGTGCATTGTTTATTCTTACTGTGCTATATACATCAAGTTAAGTACTTTGCATTGTATCGACCAATACAGATAGTAAAATAACCTTTCATACACTCTACTTGTCTGAAGTACATATCATCATACAATTGATTTTAATGTATTTGATATTTTATGAAGAAGAATATTACCTCATCATTAATATGAGGCTTGATTTATTGTTTCGGTATACTGCATTCGATATAAACACTCTGTGAATTAAAAAGCACAGAAGGAACAGCAATCAACTGTTGATTAGTTGAAAGTACGTAAAATACCGTTTCCTTCCCTCTCGTATTCATTAATCTTAATTATTACTAAGGTAAGGCTAATTTAGTGGAAACTTTCTCAACGGGGTGTAGGGAATTTATATATCCCGGGACCTGTTATTACCGCGGTACCTGAACTGCAAGTTGTACAAACCATATCCAATTATAAATTCTATTTAAAACTGAGATCTTTACACAGATGAATGAAGTTCCATTTCTACGTAAGCTAGACTTTTAAAACAATTTTTGGCAAGCTGACTTGGGTTATCGAAGAGACATATCCAATTACCACGGCAATGTAGCACTCCTATCAAGTCTATTTTTCGCCCAAACATTGAACAATTTTAAAAACAAAAGTAGTTCTGCTGATAATGCCATGGCATAAAAGTGATTAGCATTTGAAAAACATCAAATTGGAATAGATGTTTAGAAAATATTTAATGTGACGTCATAAGTACTTGCTCATGACGTCAGGTTTGGCTATGAAATTGCAATTTTGTTTCGAAACTGGAGCTATTAAAAACATATTTGGAGGTAAATAAATATTCAGTTACATCTCTCTAGATATATTTAAAGATGGAGTTATTTACGTTATCAGTTCATTTAAAACTAACACACCGTAAAATCAGTCGTCTGCAGATTATCCAGTTATGTTTTATAGGTTATCTTCAAAATCGATATGAATGTATCGTATAACTTAGTTGTCATGCATCATGCAAAATATAACAGTATATCAATGTAACTAAGTGTACGTCCAGAAATAGATGAAAAGATCAAATGATTGCCGTATTTTAGTTGTAAGCTTAATGTGGGTATAAAAAAAACCACAAAAACAACAACGACAACAACAACAAAAAGAAGTTACTGCATAGTCAATAATAAGATTAGTTATATATGGGTTCGGTCGTCCTGAGTGTTCAAGCGTTCAATTTAAGGACTATTTTATCGCACAGCGGATGTTCGACTCCCATCACAGTACTTGTGGTTTTTGCACATTTATATTGTTTCCTTATTTAAAGTCATTTGTTGTTAATATATCTCATATTAAATAGATTGTATGGATTACCTTTATCGCTCATTAATATAAAATGACGATGATACTTCCCTAGACTTGTTTTCGTTTCTTAAAGGTACGTTTCATTTCTCATGGTACAACTATTTGATCCGCAATCAATTAAGTATATCTACAATGTTTACATGGAATACTTTTTTCATATACAATATGAAATATGCTTTCACTTCAAACTGGTTATACTTGCCTCTCTGTGTCTCTGTCATTTTTCTGTCTGTCTGTCTGTTCCTCTCTCTTACAGACACACACCCACACGCGAAAGTTTTTATTAAATCTGTTAACTTAAGATTTGCTCTACATAACTGACTGAAAGTCAATATTATGTTTTGGAGTTTAAAATCGAAAGAACATTGGAAGACGATAACGTAGTTCAAAGGCACATGGCAACGTCTAAATTATAGCCCATCAAGGGCCAACTCCATCTGATGCTTGAATGGAAGAACAGAAGGAAAGTATTTGGAATTGAAAAAGTCATTCTATGCTCGTACCGTCAAATTTATATGCATTTTGCTCCCTATGAATTCCAAACGGTATTACGTCACCAGTATTTTGTGTCTAATTTATTTTTTTATATTTATTTTGATCCTTGTACGGCATAAATGCTAAGTTGTGTATTTGGGAAATTTTTCAGTTGGTCACATGATCTGCGGGTGTCGTATGCTGTGTAACGCAATCAAACGGCATTTTTGTGACATTTTCTATGTAGCAATGAGTTACGTCCTGAAAAGAATTTTTGTTTAAAAAAAGACACAAGTTTTTATTGTGAACTGTGTGGCAGAACATATTTGTGTTTGAAAAACACTGTCCTGTGTACAGCCCTAACTCTGCTTGGTTCGTGAGAATTCCACAATTCTGAGGTGATGTTTCATAAATGTGTTCAAACTGGTGTTTCCTAGTTTCATGTTTATGTCACTGTGAAGGATGTGTGCAACGTTCCATTTGAGATATTATGTACCTAATGCATAAGCATTTTTGATTTATATTTCATGAAGGTATTCATTTCCACCATATAAATCATTTAGTAATTTTGTCGGGGTTTCATGTCCGACTTTACGTTGACCCGCATACAGTTTAATTTGGACTCTCGTAAGTTCCACGAGCGGAAGAAAACGGTACGTTTATTCTTTCATTTTTAAAGTTATAAAATGTTTCAATATATCTGTTTTTAGAGCTCTGCTGAAATTAACTCCCAAACGAATATTTATATTATCGTTGATTGTGTCATAACTCGTTTTTATATTAACATTTTTGGCAACATTCAGGTAGATTTTTACTGACCAGTCGTGGCGACATTTTATTATCTTGCAAAGTTTGTCCATTTTGTCTCCTTGCAATTGTTACCTGTATCTGTTGAAGGTGAGATAAATGGAAATAAACTTCTCCTGAAGTGAGCGACATTGTCTGCTTTTCGAAATTTCCAGTAGATCTGCAACAGTCTTTTCCGATAAGGGTTATTACCTCCCTTGCCTAATTACTTCCCTTGATCTTACCTATAATATACTCAGTACCCGGAGAGCATAAACAATCAAGATGATAAAGACGAAGACACGCAACCGTTTGACCCAGTTAAGGCAAAGAACTGCGAATTATGGAATTTTTTGCGCGACAGAGGTGTGCCAATATCCGGTGTAAAATCAGTGTTGATTCAGCGAGCTAAAGAAATGCTGAATTTGGGCTTAGAAAATCAAAGAGAAGCAACAGAACGTAACGTGCGAAAAACAAATGAACGTCGTATCCAGGTTAATCACCCGCTTGAGAGACAATCTTCCGAATCCATGTGGACTTAAATCGTGTTAGACATTCCATCATTTAGTGATCATGAACTTTATAATTATCCTGTGCTTAGTAAGCAAAGACCATGTGATGGTTGTTAAAATAATGCCAGACGTGAGTTAAAAGCCAGTGTGTTTTCTGAAGACGGACACGTACACAGCGTTAGTTAACACAATATTGACGAAGTAGTTACCCATTGTTTTGTACGACACAAAATGATGCCTTTTAATCCATCTCAATCAGAGAGGAAACAGCCAGATTACATGTGTGGGTGTGTCTATTCAGCCAGCTACATATCAATAAAATTGCTTGTGATTTGGGAATGGAGAATACCTTTGGACTTAATAGAGAGAAATTCAATTGGCCTGGATATACTGCTCTCAGCAGCAACTGGTGTCTCTGCAAGACGTAAAACTCGTACTGGTAAAATAAGTGCACCCCTTCATCCTCTAGGTGTCATCCCCCCCCCCCACACACACAGAAAGTTTCTGTTGACATACCTAGATCTCTACCTCAAACTTACACTGGAAATTGTTATATAATGGTGTTTGGAGACTTCTTTTCGAATGAACCGAAGATTACACGACTCTAGATGACACGGCGCAAACGGTAGGACGTAAATTAGTTATTGAATTTGTTTTGCTTTGTTTGATTTGTATTGTTTTATGTTTTTTGCTTGGGGTTTGTATTTTTTTGGGGGGGTTGGTGGGGGTTCGTTTTGGGAATTTCGAACAAATCCACAAATATCAAGGTCCTCAATTTAAGCCTGAATTATTTTCAGAACTATGCAATATAATTCGAATATGAAAATGTAGTACAACATCGTCTCTCTCTCTCTTTCAAAGTGACAGCATTATAGAGGGATTCAATTACACCCCCAACAAATGTTCGCCTTGTTTGTCGATGAAATAGATGTGATTGGGATGATCACTTGCCACACCTCATGATGGCATATTTTGCTGCGATGCAAGAGAGTTCATAATGTACTCCGAATCTGTTGTGGTCTGGAAGTCGCACTCGTATCTGGTACACAATCTGATGGACTTTTTCTAAAGGTCAACTGACAATTTGGTGATTTCCCAAACGTAGAATTTTGCGTTGATGAATGTTTTCATGCAAAAGTCTTGATCTTGACTGTAAAGTTTCTTTCAACAAGTCAAAGTTGACTATTTAATTGGAACCGTACTTTAGTGTCAGCCTTTGACTTTGCACTTGGTATGAATTTCTATATGTTGGTCTCTGTATTGGAATCCGTAATTGTTGGGGCCACCGCTAGCAAAACTTACAATATTGTCTTCTGGCTGTTTGTCAGTCCCCTTCGATGTCTGGGTGATGGCTAAGAGGGCGATGGATGTACATACAGCTGTCGGTGTCAAAGTAATGGACTCGATCTCCTGAAAAATCCAAGGTATCATACAATTTTAAACTGGCATTGGATATCACGTACGCTTTAATGCTGACATTTCTAAACTCGTTGGGGGGTTGCAAACTGCGTCACTTCTTCGCAATTTACCAAGATCAAATTTTAATAGAGGATTTCGACATGTTTCATAAGTTTTCCCTTGTCGTCCACCAGTTGAGAGTAGCGACTTGGATCTGCCAAGTATTCCATCTAGGGTAATATCGGACGTTGCGCAAATTTTCCCCACAACATGACTTTGGCAAACTATTGTCTTCTTTCTTTCTTTCCCGCGTGTTCCAAAGAGATGCCTTGTAAGGATCGGTGCCGTTCTTTGAATGTCTCTTTGTCTTCTGGAGTCTGACACCAAGTAGGATAACCTCTAGCTTCTTGTTTTCACTTTTATGAATTCGTTGACGTAGCTGGCAAAAATTCCTTCATTGGAGTCGTCGTCCTTTTCGTATTGCTCTGAGGTAGGAAATAGTCAAATTTCGTATACTTTTAGCAAGCGGTTTCCACGATCCAGAGCTTGAAACAATTCGACAATCACCCACGTTCACGTCAAAGCGTGTTCTTCATCCTTGTGGCAACAAGGTTAGTCTTGTTTACGTGTTTTAGCACACGTACGGCATAAGGAAACAATAGTTTTCCTTGGCAATGATTTGGTAAGACAGGATGGTACAAATTGATTGGGAATAACACTTTGCATTTGATCAACCCTTCGTATTGACGAATGTGTTCCACGTTGCTGTGTTCTGTTAACATTTCAGGGTGACCGGTAGGGAATAGCTGATATTTGCACACCCAAGGATACAAGGAACACACATCGATGTATTTGATTTCTTCTTCTTGAGATTTGTCCACATCGTACAGCAAGCGTGTTGCATTGGTTCGTCCTCCAAACACACTGTCGCGTGGATTCAAAGGTTCGATCTCCACCACGTCGTACCTTTCGGCAATGAGTCTAAATTCTGGATCGGTTTTGAAACGTCGATCTTAATCATGCTCCTACATTTCGATCACTTGGTACCTTGAATTTCTAACCTCAAGCATCGTTGGTATGTTTGCTTGTATAATTCTTCCATGCTGAACTCTGAGAGAGGACTTTTCAGGTTTTGTTGAGGAAAACACGCGGAGCATCCGAGAAATAAACAATCTTGGAATTCGTACACCATTTGGTTTTTTTTCTAAATCACATCCATCCACAGAAGACTTCCAATTTTCTTTTCTGCACCGTTTCTAGCATGTTGTATCAATTTGTCTTCAGTTTCACACGAGTAATGGAGCCAGCGCAAAGCTTTGGAGGAATATAGACGGCTGACCGAGAGATAGGATTGAAAGGTATGATAGCTAGTTTGTTCTCGGGCATGAACCTTTTTCGATAGACTAATCTACAACCTTTAGCGATAGCAGCAGCTTCCTTCAAAGGATCTATTCTTCCGTGATCCAGAAATAATTGTTGAAATTTTCCACAATAACGGCGTAAAATGTCCGCATCAGATTGAAGAGCGAGTTTGGTACCAATTGTAGAATGCTTCTCGTTGCTCTGTGTGCATACCATCGGGGTCGTAGTAGGGAAAGTCAGACAAATGTGGGAGCACAACGTGTTGATTAGCTTCGGTATTGCAAAAGTGTGTAATATAACCTTCGTCCATTTCTTACATTCCAAATGTTTTTGGCATTCTACTCAAAGGCATGGTCAAATAACTCATACAATCTTTAAATAGTACTAGTCCCACTTTCATGTAGATGAATTTGGCATCATTGGTGTCTGTGGTACATTCGGCGCCTTGTTTTGAATAATATTTCAAGCGAAATTGTCTGTCGTATCCCGAGAAATTGTGAGCCATGACCGTAGCATATCGATGTCAATTCCCGTAACGCTGAATATCCTCTTCGCTCCAAGTGTCGTCGATAGGGTCTAACATCCATTCAGCAAAAAAGGGAAGAGTGTGAAGTCCCATAAGATTTTTTCTCGTTCTCCTGTAAAAAAATGTAGGTTCCTGTATACACTTCCCACAAACACGATGACCTACGCCAAACAAATACGGATGTAAATGAAAATCTCTTGTGTACATTCAAAATCAAAAAAGATAAAATCGATTTGTTTCTTTTTGTTCTTGTGCTGGTATTCCTTTAAGTCTTCCTCCAATTCATTCTCATAATTTTGGATGTAACATTGATGTTCAAAGTTCACGATTTGGTCACACAAATGGCATCTTATTTTTCCTGGACAAACTTGTTACTTTGGGTTATTGGTTCGAATAAGATGTCCACAAGTGGAGCACAATCGCAATAATTTGCAAGGACTTTTCTGTTGTTCAAAGTGTTTCATGCGATGTTGTTCGTAACAGGATGGACTGACAAAGGGTCGCTTGCAAGAAGAGCAATGAACTCGTTCTTTTCCTTCAGGAATGCATGATTTGAAAGCTAAACACCCACATCTCGCTCCACAATGAATGTGTTGCTCCCGATTGACAAATCCTTGGTCACATTTCTTGCAATAGAAAGCGTTTCTAAGAAATCCTGTGCTACTGGTAATATCATCGAAATGCTCTTGATGGTGAAACGCATTGAATGTATTTCCCGTGTGGGAAAACTGGTCCACAAAACACGAGAGCTCCGCGAACAACTTGAGGGTATCTTTCCAACGTATAACGAGGAGCCAACACGTCTTGAAGTTTCTGCATTTCAGAAATGCCACACACCGTCTCTTTGGAAATGCCTGCTTGCTTCAAAAGGAGTTCTGCTTCTTTTCGTTGTTGGGGTCTGTCCGATTTTCGAATACACGCCCATGATCTTTTCCATTCTGCGGTATCATTCTTCTCGGCATACGTTCTGCCTACGACGATGGCAAGGGCTAAGCACATCTGGTCTTGTGAGTTGTCAATTTGGATGATACTTGTTTTTGTAGTGCTAAGTTCATCCATCAATAACATTTTGCGTCGTCCGCTACCCGTAGGAGGTGAAACGTGGGTCATGTGAAGAGTGGTTTTACCATCGGTGATGTTAAACTTGTCATTGGATTGTTGGACGTGTTGAATTTTGTCAAAGATTTTGGAAGGTGTTAATTCTGCCGGTGTACTAAACTTGATTCAGACAGAAGACTTCAAACTGTACGTGAGTGATGGAGTATCTAGAACCATCGGCACCTTTAGCTTGTCTCTAACAATGAATCCTACAAATCTAATGAAACCCGCTGCTTTCTCTGGTGGCACTTGAACTTAAACTCTTTAAATTGCACCCTGTAGGTGTATGCAGTGGTTCTAAATTTTCTCGAAGTCACTTTTTGGGTCTTTCGAATGTGAAAATAATCTTCGGGAGGTAGTGAACGACTTTCTTTCTTGGTGGATCTTGACTCTATTGGTCTTGTGGCAGAGGTAGAGGGTGTTTGTTCAGGCTCACTCATATCATCTTAGAAATCACTAGCATGCACTTGTGCTAACACTTCAGTCAGCGTATGAGGCGACACCGAAATTCGTCGTCGTCTCTTGGTTTCTTCTTCTGGTTTCTTCTTAGCAAAGTGTGATTGTTTCATCTTGATTCCAAAATTTGATTTGGCTTAGTTTTACACACTCTTTGCCTATATATATAGAGAGTTTCTCACCCATAGAGTATGTATTCATTCAGCTTTCAGACTGTGAAGAAGATGGAAGAGTCAAAACAGATCGCCCTTCTCGTCAGAGATTTATAGAGTCTTTCGAAAGTATATTTCCAATAAGACTACGGACTACTCCACTCGAGATAAAAGTCAAGATACTTTCTATGTCTGTCAAGAGAAAGGACATTGGGCTCCAGAATGTTCACAACGTCAAAGAAAAGGAAAGACAGAAGAAAACAGAGACAAAGGTAAATATGCCTGTTATCATTGTCAGGATATTGGACTTCGGAGTGTTGTATTAAAAAAGAGAGCAAGCAGGAGGAGAAGCAAGAGGATGAGGCGAAGGAGCGTTCTTTAGACACATAAACAGAATAACCCATATTCGTCAAGAAATTCAAGAAGGCAAGACAACTAGAAGACACTGAAGAGGAAGAACCAGTCAAGAAATTGAAAAAAAGAGGCATATGGTGACAGAAAAAAAGAAGACAAAAATGAACTTTATCATGTGTTATGAAATTTTCATTGTGATTCTTATTCAAAGAGAATATACCGAAAAAGAAACGTAAGTGTCTCTGCGTCTTGATTTGTTGTTTTAGTATGGCGACGATACTTAAACACACTCACACACACACACACACACACACACACTTGAATCATGGGAAGTGATTTGATTTGGCAATCATTGAGTAATATCTCATTTCAAGAAGATATAGGTGACCAAGAAATTGGCCGTTGGCGTTTTTTAAGTAAAAGAAAAAAAAAACGTATGGGCTTGACATCATCAGTTTTAACTGTCTTAATCCTTTTCCACTGTGAATTTCTTCTCCTCCTGCTGTCGCTGTTGCTGCTTTGGTAGTGGTAGTAGCCGCTGTTGCTGGCGCTGATATCTCAGTGGCGATGAGAGTGGATGTAGTGATTGAAGATTTAGAAATATTGGCAGGTGAAGGTCTCTTTCTCTTCGACAGAACTAAGGAAATCTGATACATTTCTCGTAGGTGCTCTAACTCCTTCACAATGTCCTCTAATTTACTCACCGATGCGTTTTCACTTTCTTGCTTCTGCCATCTACAATTCAAAGTTTTCCTCTTCTATTCTTATTCTTCTCGCTTTCTTTTTTCCTCTTCTTGCTGTTGTTGAATACATACTTCTTCTGCTTCTTTCTGACGTTGCAAAAACTCTCCAACTCTTCCTTCTGTCGCTTTCTGAAATCATCCACCAGTGGTAATGATGGAGAAGGAGGTGAAGGTAGTACAATCGTCGCAGGCAAATATTTCTGCTGAAACGACAAGAAATCATTCAAAGCTAAAAAGTAAGTCATCGTCTTCTTGAAGAAAAATACTGGCTACTGCCGCAGTAGTAGTCGTAGTCATGGTACTATCACTCCGAGTATACGCGGTATCCGCAGCAGGCGCACCCCAATACATTGTCTTCGTTTTATCAGCCATAGGTATTGTACTTGAACTGTTCCGCAATAGTAAACCGTAGGAACACTCGTGCGCCTATATATTGAAAGTGACGCAACGCGTCCGCTTTCTTCTGATTGGAAGAGAGACCCCACGCTCTGACGGGATTTTGTAACACGCGTTTTGATCGGTGGAACATTTTGATCCGTTTCCATTCAGCCCTAGGCTATATATACAGGGGCATTCTCCCTTGGTGTCACCGTTCTCAAGACAACGCAGACAAGATGTGGACAAATTTAGAGTCATCAACCATCGTTTCGGGCATGCTGTTTAACCCGGACTATCCCATGTATGTGAAGTCATTGTGGACCATTACCAGGATCACAGAAACAGCGATATGGAAGAGAAGAGTGCGTGTGGAGAGGAAAGGGTGTCTGAAGCAGATATTAGTCTACGGACCTACCGTGAGACGAGAAGAAAAAGAAGACCAGTGAAGCGATGTCACTTGTGTTAACCGACTCTGGTTAACAAACCACAACGGTCTTTTTAGGTGCCACCCAGAGCTCTAGAAAAGAGATATACTAATCATATTTGCAAAACATTTGAGTTTGTGTATGTTTTTTGTATATGTGTTGTGTATGTCTTTGTCTCTCCGCACAAAAACTAAAACTTAAACCCCCTTTACCCCTTCTCTTTTATGTATGAGAGGGTATAGTAGTGTGTCTATAAACTATTTCCTACCCTTGTGTGATAGTATGTTTTTGTGTATGTAAGTATAGGGTGTGTGTGCATAAACAATCGTACCCTTTTCGTTGCATAGTAGGGGGGTGTGTTTGGAAAACATGAAAACGGCCTATAACTAAAAATGTTAACATATGATCTCCCGTACGTCCCCAGAGTGGCATATTAACGAGAACCTACAGACATTTTCAACCTAGGATTTCCTGTACGTACACACACAGAGTGACTAATATTGAGTTCACATTCTAACAATGTAACAATGTAGCTACAATTGAGGTCATCCACTTCTAACAATGTTACAATGTACTCCAAATGTTCAACCTATGTACAATTTTAATATAGGATTTTCCCTTGTCCCTATAAATTGAGAACAACCACTTCTAACAATGTTACAATGTACCCCCAATGATAAACCTATCCACAATTTCAATATAGGATTTCCAGCTTGTCCCCAGAGTGCCATTTCCATGTAAACCTACGGAGTAATGTAAATTCCCATGCGTCTCCAGGGTGCAACATATAACTACTGTCCCATAAAGAATTACTGGCTTCATATGATCTATGTGTTCTTCCTTATCGATTAGTACGCACTGCGCAGCATCTAAAGATGTGTATATGTGTATCATGAAACTGATATATATGTTGAATAATGGTTGTCGCTAGGTTCATAGCATCAATATATATATATATATATATATATATATATATATATATATATATATATATATATATATATATATATATATACAAATTCAGAAATAGCTACATCGAGGAGGCTATTAACAAAACTAGACTCCTAGATAGAGTACCGTCCTGAAATATAAAACCAAGAAATCCAACAAACGAGTCCCCTTTCTTGGTTAATTTTCACTCATAGTGAAAGTTACAACAGATCATTCGGAAGCATTGACACCAGTTTAAACATATTTTATTGCCAAGAAGATAACAAGTTTGGATTGGGAACAAGTTTTTCGACTTACAAGTTCCTCTCCATTATAAACATAATTATTTAATTAACGAGCATGCAGGCAAGAGTTCTGGAAAAAGTCAAGATAGGTGACGTACATACATATCATGAAATGAGAGGGATAAAAGAAAGATAAGAGCGGAAGGATAGTGTTTGGTGTGGTCCGGTACGTACAATTTTAACTGTAGCCATAATGGAACAAAAAGAAATTATATGTTTGTGAATCTTTTTGTGTTAATAATACATTTCTGCATTTCCTTTTGCAGCAAAATGTTTGTTTCTGATGTGTGAAGTTAGTTGCCAGATAAAAGTGTATCAGTATCAATGTTAATATTCATTAATGATATATTGGAAATTCACAGGAACAGGAAGGAATTGTGATAAGATTACTCCAAAAGAAATCATATTTCAGCGAACTTCATTTGCGTTGTAATTGGCTTAATAACACAGAAGCTTGCCTATTACAAATGACAAATAACTTAGAGCAGAAGTTTTGCGCTCGATATTTTTTGTTTGAAGGTTATTATAGATAAACAATTTCTTGTGGATTGTTGCAGACCGTTCCACGAGTCGATAAGTGTTGGTATAAACGAGTGTTTGAACAAAGAGGTTCTGCGTTGATATTGAATGCTTTTGTTCGAGTTTCTCAGATTTTAAGGCACTGTGTCTCGAGAACAGGTGGGAGTAAATCGGTTATATTTCAAGAAGTTCCTATGGATGCGTACCGTAGACCTACCATCTGCTACATGCCAAGGTGGCTTCAAACAAGACCACTGATTCAGGCAGATACCGCTGCAAAGAAAAGCGTTGCCTAATTTGCAAACATACGCCCGAGACCACATCGTTCAGACGTTCGACGACAGGAGTTACTTCACTATCAATCAGAAGTTAGGATGTAGAACCAAACATGTAATCTATCTTCTAACATGCAAGATCTGTGCCAATCAATATGTTGGCGAAACCGTTGATTTAAGAAAACAAGAGCCACGTTCGCAACAAAATCAACGCGAAACTCGCCAACCACTACAACTCGACTGGACATTCAGTCGAGTCCCTCGAGATGCTACCCATTGATTCTAACCTGGAGTCGACCGATATAAGGAACGATACTGAATACTTCAATTGAAAACTCATTGGGAGTTCGGCCTAAATGAAAAAGTCTAACCTTCCTTATGCAATCTTATCAAAACTACAGCCAGTAATCAGTTTATCGGACGTAATCAAATTTTGCTATAATATTTACCCATTTAAATACCCCGTAAATATTTACATGTATCATCATAATTATTATTATTATTATTAGTATTATTATAATTATTATAATTATTATTATTATTATTATTATTTGAACTAATGTATATTATCCCGCAACACCATGATCTTGACATACTTACTTTGTATATCCGTGCTTAACTTTACCGGGATATAATTTATATTGTTAATTTTGATGATGACGTTGATTTGTTGCCAGATATGGTGTCCGTCGTTTGTTTCTAACCGGGAATTAGGTCAAAAACACTTTGGTCCTCTGCGTGGTAGGCACGATAATCCCTTCTTTGAATTGTGTTATACAACTTTGTTGGGCTGATGACATAGATATGTAGTTAAACCGTTTTAAGACCGTTTATTAATTTCTTCGTCTTTCGTTGTTCAAATTTTTTATCCTTTGTTTGTTTATTTCCCCGTCATTGAATCATGTAAGAGTCAAGAATTTCTCTTCGCTTTTGTGTTTAGTGTTTGTTTTGTGGATGTAAATTGTTTCTTCCCCTCACGATTAGCTCGAAACGTTGGGAAACTGTTTTTATTTGCACCGTTATGAATTTGTTTGCATATATATATATATATATATATATATATATATATATATATATATGTATATATATATATATATATGTATATGTACTCAGTCCGAACGTCTTACTGTCAGCTCAATACCTTTTTATTGATTTGCACTAATTATTGTCACAGTTTTTGTTAACCATTAATTGAACACCCGCATCTTAGATGAACAGAATGGAATAGAACTTTATTGATTTGCCGTATACAAAAAAGCACATAGTCAGTACCACATCACGCATAAACAATATATTTTTGCATAACCGAGTGAATAAATGAATGAATAATGGCAATAAAAATCTGTGTACACATAAATACTGGGGTGATGGAGGTGGAGAGAGAGCGAGAGAGACAACTTGACAGCGAGAGAAGATAATCTAAGCTGGAATGCATTGTACACATATTTGACTAGGTACATTTTTACAGTTGATAAATCTTCATTTATAAGTAATTGTAATAGTTTATACACACTTGGTTTCTGCCAATGATAAGGATCAATATAAGATTTTCTACGTGAGCGGTATAGAGGACATATTAAAACAAAATTATATTCATTTTCAGTATCATTATTTACACAAAGTTCACATTTCTTTTCATGTCATTAGTTTCCTACATGTCTACCAGTCTCGACACTTAATGGGTGTGATAAAATCCTTAATTTACTCAAAGCCTTTCTGTGGCTAGCATAATCAATTATTATAAGATAGGAAGCGGTTTCGACGATATCTTTTATATCTTTATACATATATGAAGTTTTGGAAGCAACTGCAAAACTCAAGTCAAAATGTAATATATCTTTTAGTCTTTGGCTACAGAGCGATAAAAAGAAAATTGTATAGACTGAATTAGGGAAACAACTTCTCCAAGGCCTGTGAGCACTAGTATCTATCTCACATTTGAAACCCAGTTTTTCTAATTCTTTCCTTTGCACTTCGTAAGCATTAATTAGTATAGTTTTGGAAGAATACAATTTTCTAATTTAGTAGTTTGAACCAGTACCTAATGATACACACGTATCTATTTACATAAAGTTCATATCGTCCAAACTTATCTAATATTAGACCATCTGTTGTCCCTGAAAATATCACCGTATCACAAGCAAACAATAAAAGATATAAAGAGATTTCTTTTTAAATGATCCCCGCCTATATATTTGATTGTAATGTAATTTCCATATCATTAATATAAAGAGAAAATAGAAATTGAGAGAGGCTTTCGTCTTGAAGGAGCCAAAGTGATCAATCGAAATAACCTGAAAGAGTTTAAGTGCTTTAAACATGACTGCACTGGACTGTAAATAGATCTTATTGTCGTTAACATTTCCCCAGTCCCTAGCTACTAAGCAGTTTACTACTTTTTGCGATAGACTTGTCCTTCTACATAATCAAATGCTTTTCAAATGTCAGTAAATGCACAAAAAGCGTTTTCTTTTCATCGAGAAGTTTTTGAATAAAAAAAGTTAATATAAAAATGGCGTCTGCTGTACTATTATTCTTCTTAAAACCGAATTGTGCATCAGTAATAATATTATATTTAATGGCCCAGGAGGAAAGTCTTTGATTTAATATGCTAGTGAAAACGTTTCCTTTACAGTTAAGCAATGGTATCCCTCTATGATTACACTGTTCTACAAGTTTTTAGAAGTCGTCTGCTTCAGAGATAAACTGTGCTATTTATTAACGATTTTGATGTGCTGAATTCAAATATGACAATTAAAACAACTGATTGGATACTCTTTCCAAGATATTTAAGTTTTTACATTTTACGTATATGTATATTGTGTACATAGTAGACTTTTAATCATAAATTGTAAACCTAGGTCTTTTCATGTGTTTATGGTTGCTTTACATGATAATATTTCACCTGTCCTGTGTATGTAACACTTTAAAAAACAGCAAAAGGGTTATATAAATAAAAAATATATTGAAACAAAAGTAAAAAAAACTATTATGTATATATAAGTGCATAGTTTAGTCCTTATTCAGAAATCTACTCGGCGCTTCTTGGTTTGTCTCTTGTATTCATTAAATGGAGCTTCTCTTGTCACTGTCCAGCAATAATCTGCAAGCACTGATAGGCTCCATTTGCCCTGATATAGTTTCTCCATTGTTGCAATGTCCTGGTGAAATCGTTCGCCGACAATCCCATTCGCAGAGAAAACAGCAGTACTTTGTGTATCCAGTCTGCAGACCAAGCAAGAGAGCAAGAACCTTGAAATCGCCACAAAGCTGCCACTGATGTTGGTCATAGTTTATGCACCTCAAAAGTTGTTTCATGTTTTCATAAGTTTCCTTCATGACCAACTGGAATTGATAGCGAAACACTGTCATTGTCCAGCAAAACAGCTTTAAGACTCGTCTTCGATGAATCAATGAACAGTCTCCACTCATCTGGATCATGAACGATGTTGACGGCTGCCATCACACCATCGATATTGTTGCAGGCTACAAGATCGCCTTCCATGAAGAAGAATGGGACAAGATCCTTTTGACAATCACGGAACATGGAAACCCTAACATCACCTGCCAGGAGATTCCACTGCGGTAGTCTGGAGCCCAACAGCTCTGCCTTACTCTTGGGTAGTTCCAAATCCCTGACAAGGTCATTCAGTTCACCTTGTGTTATGAGTTGTGGTTCAGAGGATGCAGTTGGGAGAAAATATAGGTCATGTGACTTGATGGTTCAGGACTAGAAGTTTCATCCTCTTCCTCTTCCTCGTCTGACTCAAGTGAGAATGATTCTGGTGCATCAGGAACCGGCAGTCCTTCTCCGTGGGGTGCTGGGCGTATAGCTGACGGAATGTTTAGATAATGGACAGTCCACCTTTTCTTCTTTGACACACCTTTCCAAACTGGAGGCACCATGCAGAAGTAACAATTGCTGATATGATCTGTTGTCTCTCTCCAAATCATTGGCACTGCAAAAGGCATCGATTTCCTTTTCCTGTTCAACCACTGGCGAAGATTTGTTGCACAAGTGTTGCAGCATATGTGTGGGGCCCACCTCGTGTCCTGATCTCCAATTTTGCAGTCAAAATAAAGATGATAGGCTTTCTTAACCATAGTAGTTATACTGCGCTTTTGTGATGCAAAAGTCACTTCACCACAAACATAGCAGAAGTTATCTGCATTGTTCACACAAGTACGAAGCATCTCTGCTCACTTTGGCTTAACATAAATGTGTCTCATTGCAAAATCAAGCACTGACAAAATAAAAGAGCACAACACTGTATGATTTGTAGAGCTGATATAGGTCAATTTCTTCAGCATAGTGATGTAAGCTTAGTTATGATTGCATCATCCATGACTTATAGGAATAACATTCATATCATGTATGACGCAATACCAGCTTCAGATTGCATCATTCGCTGCTTTGCCTAAAAAGCAAGTACTGTCCAAACCCAGTCATAGATTTATTCATAGATCCAGTCAAAGATGTATTTTAGTCATTTCTGGTTTAAATTGAGATCCCTTCCCTTTATAACTCACTTATCCTCCGCCATTCCCAAGTCAAGGGTCGTATATGCTGACGCAGTATAATATCTTTAAAACTAGAGCCAATCAACAATTTTAAGCATCAATTTTCGTTCTCAGTGACCCAAAATTAGTAAAGTTTGACAACATTTATTGCGGAAGCATTTTGGCTGTAGACCAGTGTTATTTGCATTGGGTGGATCACCTTTTCTTCAAAATGGTATAATAAGACCCTTGCTCCAGTTTGAAGAATAAATGTCGCTGCTAAATATCATATTAAAAAGTTTAGTGTGTAATCTGCTAAATGTGAAACCGACTCAATAATGTATTCATTCAAACTGTATGAAGACCTGGTGCTTTATTATTATTTTAATTTTTTACAGTTGAGCTAAGTTCTTCAATTGTAATTGGGGTATCCAACTCTGAAAATATAGGTTTGCTTAAATACTGAGTTCTATCTTCGTCTTGTAGGTTTATACTCTGCTCTAATTGACCAGTATTAATTTCTTTCTTAAAACGTTCATAAAAATTAGAACAATCATTTGAATAATTACTTGAACGTTTCGGACCTTTAAAAAGATTCCAAAAGTCATGTAGATTTCCTTTTCGTCAATTATGCAATTTGTGCCTTCTGGATCTATTATAGAGTAATTTACATGTGAAGCATACTTTTTGTATTCTTTTTTCTTCGCTATGTAATTCTTTCAATTTGCATTGTATTTTAAAGAATTTTAACTACTCAAAGCACTTTCGTATACTTTCCTTTTTGTCTCTACATTCAACATTAAAAAACCAAGGAGCACTATCTTTAATACGAATACTAAATTTTCCATCCTGAAAATGCAACACTTTTTTTTGTAAACATCGATGTGCCTTTTTGAAATAAGAAGCATCAATGCTTAAGCTTTTTCATCGATTGTGCTTAGGTCTATGAGCCTAATAGTACTAACGTTAAAGTATTCATTCAAATTCCCCAATGTCGCGTTGTATATCAGCAATGGACACAGTTTTAAAATCAGGATTCCATTTATGTTGTAGCGTTGTAAAGTTCATACAATTCTTCCACTTATTTGCGGTTTTTAACGAGAAGTACAATGGATTATTATTTGACATAATCTATTGTACTTTCTCCATTTGTTGTAAAACATGTGTACTGACCCTTATCTGCATCGTCACGAAATCTCAAATTTACAATGCGAATACCAGTGCTCTTACGTAAGTCGAGTAGGTTATTTCCAAAATTGTTACTGTGTTGGTAATTATTAGCACGTGGAATTAGAAAGCCAGTAGTGTTTACCTCGTCATGCGTTATGACGGTTAGAAATTTTCTATGAAATCAGCCTTTAGACTGGTCCTACTATTAAGATCATCGGCTAGTATAACAGTTCCTTTATGTGCGTAATGATTGACTCCCATCTGTAGTTTACCAAATAAATCGAAATTAAGATGACTACATATTGCTCAGGTGGGATATAAACAAATCAAATATAAACATGCTCATCAAAACGAAAATCATCTGATCATCATATTCAATGTAATCATGGTGCTCATTATGTACGCCTTTTCTTTATCCGAAAGAATGCACACTTTGCAACAATGGGGCGAATCTTTCTAGGTGTTAATTTCCCAAGTCGATGCGCCCAATGTTATTATTTTCTTTATGTGTTTGCGTTATTTACTGTCCGATTTGTTTCGCACAATTCCAAGAACATTTTCCACGCAGTTTTCCTCTTTTTATTAGGGATATTAAAAAACAACAAATTATCTCGCATTGACCGACACTGAAGGTCTGTGACCTGACGGTTTAATTGACTATTGAGGGACTTGATCTGCTTCATGTCCTCAACTATGGTAGTCTAAATTTTTCTCATTTCCTCCAATGTATCAGAGTCAAACTGACGACTTTCCGCATTGACACAAACTATATTGTCGGGTGTAGAAACTGTCGCTTCGATTTTGTTTACCTTTAGCTCAATGTTGGCTAGTCTCTTTAGTCTCTCTTCCATCCTAAACAATTCCTGCACATTTTGCTCAAGTGGATTACTGATCACCTGCCCATCTTGTCTAGGTGATTGTATATGTGTGTCAGGTCAGGCTACGTCAGCTATCGTAAGTAACAGTTGACGGTGCTACTTGTGACTGTTGACCCAGAGTGGACAGCTACACCTGGCTCCCTCTGGAAAGTCCTTTCTGGTGGATCAGGCGGCCGAGCCGATATGCTCATCCCCCGGCTGTAAAGACAGATGGCAAGAGCTGTGTGGACAGCACAGGGCATTAGCTCAGGTGCAGTAGGTACTTGTGACCATCCACTGCATCCTGACTCGTCGTGCCACTGGATTCATACAGGCCTGGACGAGAGAGTGAGGGTGTCTATGCGCAAATTTCCCTCACTTAAATCCAACTCAAGCGCAAGTCATGATATTATTCCCCTCCACCACTAGATACCTTCAAGTCCGGTGGCGATCGACAAGCGGCAACGAAGCAGGTGTGGATACACCGGGAACTGTAGTTGCAGACCTGCACACAGGGAACACAGGGCAAAGTGTCGCTTTTCACTGGACCGAAGCAGCAGTGGAACTGGGTGACTGAGCAGTCTTTATTAGGATCTCACACCTTACCACCATAACCCGAGGAAGGGGCTAGAAAAGGTGCCCTAAATATTGCCTGATTCACCTTAACACTGGTCAGCATACCGCTGCTGACGGGGATCCCGCCTTAGCGGTCGAAAATATAAGAAAACAAAGGTGATGAACTCACCATCTGTGCCGGAAACGTACGCACACTAATGAACAGTACATCAGCAGATAGATCAGAGAGAAGAACAGCTCTAGTTGGTAAAGAACTGGCCAGTTTCAACATCCCGATAGCAGCCCTGAGTGAAACTGGCCTAGCTGAGTGTAACAGGATAAAGCCGTGTTGGGATTGAATTTAGCGAAGATACTAAAAGCACTTTCGTGAATGAGATGTTTATTTATAACGTAATTGAACGATGAATGAATCTGACACCATACACTTGCGCATAAAGTCCGAAAATGGATTTAGCAGAATGATGCACATTGAGTTCAACAACTGATATAAGGAAATTATATAGTTACTAAATGGAACTAATCAGAACACGTAACTTCAAAGAGTAATCAAAAAAGATTCAACGTATGGAACTTATAAACAAATATGATTGATATATGGATCGGTCACCATGAATGACCAATGTATAGAATTTATACACAAATATGAAGACTGTATGATTCTATCACCAAGGGTGACCAAAGTATTGGATTTACACACACTATGAACAATGTATGTTTCAACACCAAGTAGGATGTATGTATTATTGATTTTCGCTCATATAGCGATATTGAATTATTGTTTTACGCACTTATGGCGATATTGAATAATATTAATTAAAAAATGGAACATATATATCTCGTGGCGTCCAGCTGACGATCACAATGTATTTCCGGTTCCACATTTCTCGCCGAATGGTCTAGGAGCCACCACGCACGACCCGCCCCTTCCAGTCTGCATAAGGATTCCTCAAGAACCTCCTTATTCCATACAGACCGGTTGGTCACGAAGCTTTGATCCCTCACTGCGAGTCAATCAATACCTTCTGTGTCAACGTAACCATCGACCCCAGCATACGAGTTACACGAAACCCCACAGAGTTCTACCACATCCCGTCACAAAACAGCTAAAATATAATGATTGAGCCGTGTAGTGCATGAGACAGGGTGAATCACGAATACAATAATATATACATTACGCATGCGCGCACATGAATTGGTTTCGTTACACATTAAATCATTTCATCAGAACTACGGTACGAGATTATTATTACAATAACCACGTTCGTACACGAATATGTGTCCGACAAGAATAATCTCACTGAATTATAAGAACTCGAACATTACTCGTCCTTCAATGCATGCAATGTATAATTGAATTCAATTTATCTGTTCAGTTATACAAAATTGCTAACTTGAAACAGACTATAGTCTATCTGATAGCATGGCGTTATATAACATAGATCTGACTCTCTGTACAATCTAGAATCAATTCCCAAACATTAAATCTATAAAACAATTCTATCACATAAAACTGATAGCAAGAAAGAATACAATATTATATTTCGCATATCTCTACAGCTGAAGATTGCTCCCATAAAGTTGACAGCTTCCTAACAAATCTCATTGCAATGTGATTATACATCGAGAATTCAGTCTATAAGTACCCTGGCTGTGGTGAAGAGAACTCGAGGTAATCGGGTTTCTTACTGCAGGCAATTTGCTCGTGCAGCATTGGATGAACTGAACTCAGTATTTTGAAATACGAAAAACCGAAAAATAAGCCACCAACCGTTAACGCTGTACGCGGGAACAAGACTCGAGTACATTTTCGTTTATATATATACATTGACATAAGGTACACACAATTCCGTGACACTGAGGAAGGTCAACTCACCGAAGTAGGAGCCGGCTACACCTTCTTCTGAAGTGGCCAGAGTAAAGAAGAGAGACGTGAAACTGGTGTGAGTTTTGCCATCAAATCACAGATAGTCAGCAAGCTGACAAATCTCAAATGGATGTGAATGACAGACCAATGCTAATGAGACTCCCACTTTCTAGAAAAAGACAAAATGCACCCACCATGACCAACCCAGATGAGATCAAGGACAAATTTTATGAAGACCTGGAGTCTCTTATCGCAGAAGTACCGAAGGCAGACAAGCTCATCATCCTTGGTGACTTCAATGCTGGAGTTGGCACAGATCACCAGACATGGCCCTGTGTCACTGGCGAAAATGGCTTTGGCAAATGCAACAACAATTGACTCCTTCTACTGAGGAAATGCACTCAACACGACCTCCTAATCACCAACACAGTCTTCCGCCTGCCAAACCGCAAGAAGACGTCTTGGATGCACCCACGCTCTAAGCACTGGCATCTCAAAGACTACGCCATCATTAGGAGAAGACACAGGCAGGATATCAGAGTGACGAAGGCAATAAGAAGTGCAGAATGCTGGACTGACCACAGGCTCATAGTCTCCAAACTCAATATCTAGTTTTAGCCTAGCAGACCACCACAAGGCAATAAAGTGCCCAAAAACTCAATGTCTCTAAATTGAAACAGGAGAATATGAAACAGCTATTTGTTAAAGAACTGTGCAGCCAACTAGAAACAATCGATATGAAATCCGAGAATGTCGAGGAAAACTGGACATCCTTCAAAAACACTGTGTACTCAACTACATCGAAAACAGTCGGTTCCACCACTCGTAAACACCAAGATTGGTTTGATGAGAACGATACTGACATAGAGAGACTTCTGAATGAGAAACATCGGCTATAGATGGTCTGTTTAGAAGACAGCACTTTATCATTTAAGAAGGCAGCCTTCAACGACATCAAGAGGACTGTCCAATGCAAACTCAGAGAGTTGCAAGACTCATGGCTGAGCAATAAGGCAGATGAGATTCAGTCCTACGCAGACAGGAATGACATGAAGATTTTCTTTGATGCTTTGAAGACAATTTTCGAGCCACAGTCATAAGTAACATCTCCAATATTGAGTGCGGACAGCACCACACTGCTCATTGACAAAGAAAATATAATTCAAAGACGCGCAGAATACTTCAACAACATCCTCAATCAACAGTCATCAGTGAGAAGGCAATTGATTGAGTTTCCCAACTGGAAATTAACATATCACTTGCTGATCCCCCAACGCTGACTGAAACTGAGAAAGCAGTTGACATGTTGTCAAAAGACAAAGCACCTGGGCCGAAGCTACACCAGCAGACGTCTACAAAGCCAGAGGCTCGCAAATGGCACAGAAACTGACTGAACTCTTCCAGTCAATGTGATCATGGGCTCTTGCCTGAGAGTCAATGTGGCTTCAGGAGAGGACGAGGGACCACCAACATGGTGTTTGCAGCTCTTCAACTCCAGGAGAAATGACAGGAACAGAACGTCAACCTGTACACGACATTCGTCGACCTGACAAAAGCCTTTGACACAGTCAGTCGTGCGGGCCTTTGGAAGATCATAGCAAAACTTGGTTGCCCAGGGAAATTCATTGTGATGGTTCCCAATTGCATGATGGTATGCTCGTTCATGTCGTGGACGACGGCGAGTTATCTGAACTATTCCCAGTCACCAAAGAAGTCAAGCAAGACTGTATGTTGGCCCCAATCCTCTTCAGTATGATGTTCTCTGCCATACTTACTGATGCCCTCCGTGACTATGACACTGGGATCAACATCAGATACCGGACTAACGGCAAGCTCTTTAATCTGATGAGACTAAAGGCGGAAATGAAGTTTCAGGAAGTCACTGTTCGTGATCTCTTATTTGCTGACGACTGTTCCCTGAATGCCAAATCTGAGTATGACATGCAACAGAGTATGGACAGTTTCTCTTCTGTTTGTGACAGTTTTGGTCTCACAATCAGTATCAAGAAGACATAGTTGATGTACCAACCTGTACCAGAAAAGCCTTACTTCGAGCCTGTCAGCACAGTAAATGGCCATACCCTCCTTGCAGTGGGCAAGTTCACCTATCTCGGCAGCACACTGTCACGTGCAGTCCATATCGATGACGAGACCGAGGACCTAATTGCTAAGGCAAATGCGGTCTTTGGCAGGCTACGCGCAAATTCGTGGGAGCAGAGAGGCATCAGTATACAAATAAAACTGAAGTTATACAAATCCATTGTGTTGCCGACCCTGCTCTATGCATGCGAAACGTGGACAATGTACAGACACCATGCCAAGAAGCTGAACCATATTCACATTGGGTGTCTGAGGAAACTGATGAGGATATGATGTCAGGACAGGGCCCCAGACACTGAGGTTCTCACACTGGAAGGCATTCCAAGCATCCACACTGTGCTGATGAAATCATATATGAGATAGGCCGGCCACGCCACCTAGATATAAGAATAGATACTACCAAATAAGATCTTCTACCGCAAGCTGAAGGAGGGGAAGCGATCTCAGGGTAGTCAGAGGAAACGCTGTAAAAATTTCCTCAAGTCATCCTTGAAACACTTCAACATTGACCCTGAGTCTTGGGAAGATCTCGCACAGCATCGCTCCACTTCGCGGAGTCTCGTCCATACTGTAGCTACAGACTTTGAACTGAGGAGAATTGCAGTGGCAGTGCAGAAGTGCGAGCAGCGTAAATCTCAGAACAGCAGCAGATCCTCTATTGATCGAGCATGCCCAAGCGGCATCTCCTGTCAAGTGTGCCACAGACAGTTCAGAGCGCAAATTGCACATAAAACAAACCAGTTAGTGATCGCATGGTCATCTTCGTCATTGTAGGACGAACAACATATGTGTACAATTCCCTTAAGCGTTTGATCATAAGCAAGGGTGGCTGAGCGTGAGGGTGACTGTATCATTATTTTAACTGTGAACCTGTTTGATGATTTTAGGAACATTTCAGGCCTTTCATCAAATTATAACCAAATTGTATTGAATTAACAATAGGGGCATTCAGAAGAAATGTCAATTTGGTATACTATCCTATTAAACCCTTCAAGTTGACTTCCGAAAGTGTAAAAAGGTTGGGAAGTACGTTCCTCACTAATTCAGATCTCATGTATGAATCGAACCTCAACAATAAAGTGAAAGATGTTTATATTTGCTTTGCAAAATGAAAGGTATGGAAACTTTCATTGATCGGAAATATAGTAGTAGTTAAACAATTTGGACCTCAAAGCTAATATTCCCTCTGGTGATCTTACCAAATCCTTCCATTGAAATTGTGAAAGAATTAAAATAGCAATATCTTCCAAATTGTATGGTTATCTAAGTTGGATAGAGTATCAAGTAACATCATTGTGAAGAAATTTAATGACGGAGGGTTAAAATGATAGATATAGACATATTCTTCCAAGCATTAAAAGCAAGCTGGGAACAGAGACTTTTGAATCAAGATAATGTTAAAATCTGGACAAAATTCGGCATTAGAAAAAATCAAGACATTCGGAGGGGATACTTTTTTCTAAAGGAAATTGTACAGTGCGTAAAATTAAGGAATTGCAAGTTATAACATTTTTAAAAACAAATACTAGAAGCATGGTGCTTTTTAACTACTCAGATACTATTTTTACGGAAAACGCAGTGATTACCTTGGTGAAAAACAGCCGGAATTCAAAATGAGAATATACATAATGTCTTTGAATAGTAAGTGGGAATACCAGGGAGTTAATAAATTGTATATTTATAGCTGCTAAGCAATACATATATGTGTACAAATTCGCAAAGAAGATACAGTCTATACAACCATTTATCTCCATTTTAGCTGATTACTGTGAAAGTGAACAAATAATCGGGTTAAAACAAAACACGCTGAATAAAGTAGACAAGAAGTGGAGGCGTCTTCGATCATCTTAATCCATCACATAAAGAGATAAATATTCATAGTTCTCTCCTCTTTTTTGATTATTCCACATTATAAACGCATTATATATATATATATATATATATATATATATATATATATATATATATATATATACACACACACACACATATATATATATATATACTGTCGAATAGACTACATGTATGTTTTTTTAAGTCTTGTCACTGGGCGGTGTTTCTATAAATTTCCTGTTTCCAAACGTTTCTCTGCAAAATGTTACTCAAATCTAAACACCTAATCCCATGCTAATAAATTCGCACAAACTTATAAAGTAATATAAATACTTCTCCCTCGTTTTACAGCGCTCTAATACTTCCCGAACCCGCTTTAAACGCAGAACAGGCGTGAATCCCTTTTTCTGATGATAAGGGTCCAAATTTGTTAAACATTACAGAAATCTAGATCGTAATTGGCAATTGAAAGCTCAATATATCGCTAGTTTTATGGTTGAAGACGGCGGTTAGTGCGCGGAATGTTGGACTCACAATCAACTTTAAAACAAAAATCATTATACATGTATTTATTCTGGTTCGGATATACTTTAAAAATATACCGTAAATTTATTGGAATAATAATTACTTGAAACTACTCGAGCCTCCTAGAAAAGAAAGGGATATCAAACATATCGCGTTCAAGTATAGAGATCAAGAAAATATTTGGAATATAAATGAAAATGATCAAATATATTACCTACTTCGGGAATGCAAAAACAAAAAAGTTGGAAAAAAAAAGTAGCAAAAAGAAGGTTAAACTTAAACTGGAACACAATATGGAAGATGTGGACTAGAATAACACCAACTTACAATCAATCGAAAGGTTTTGCATACTTGCATGGTGTTTGGCAGATAGGAAAACTGGCATTCAAAAGGCATATGTCAAACTATGGACACCCATGCCCGCTATGTAATTCAGAATTTTATACAAAGAAACATATTATGATGCAATGCGATAAGACACGAACAATAAGGAAACCGATTATAGAGGAATTAAGTAAGAAATACTTAAAATATAAAATAAAGCAACACTATATACATACCAAATTGAAAAAGCATCTACATAAAACAAATGTAGTAGATTATACATTAAGGGTAATTCTTTGTGTAGAGATACTAAGCAAAAGACAGTACTGAAGTAACAACAGTAAGCAAAACTATCCCCTATTAGGGGAAGTAGTCATCGTACCATTTGTCGAGGGCTGACACGGTGCGTGCCAGGTGCATGTCCTTCACTCACAAAGGGAGCGGTGGCAATAATAAGTGTCATCTATGTAGTTAACATCGCTCGTACTTTCGGTTTCGCACATAAGAGTGGGACTACAGAGTGACTGTATATGCATACATGTATGATATGATTATATATAATTTGAAGCCGTTTGTGAAAATGTATATTGTTGGAACTTTTAAATAAGACGGACCTGGTTCGCCAAACACGGGGGAGAATTAACGTATATCCACTGTGTGTGGTGGTGGTGGGGGGGGGGGGGATGAAGGTGCTGGGTATACTAGTTCCACTAGGGGTGTGGTGCGCTGGAAGCGGCCCAACCCCCACCCTCACATGATGGAAAATGTCCATCCCCAAATAAAGATAAACAAATCCACTTTGACAAGAAAATAGACAAAAAAGTATAACCTTTACCAAAACCACCAAAACTCACAATCACTAATATAATTGCAACCTATGTTTGATAGGTAACACATCTAGATAAAAGAGACAAATAACAGGGGGGTATGTAAGAGGTGAGGATGATGAGAATTTAAACTACCAAGGCGCTACGCGAGGAAGAAAGACATTTTGTTTCTGTCTCTTTCTCCATCATAATCCTTATCCATGTAGACAACTCGTTTTATAATATTGTCTGTTTTATCTCAATTTTTGTGTTTATAAATCTTTTTTCCATTTTGTTCCGTTGGTATTGAGTGGGTCTTCGACCCTGGACATCCAGATGGCGGGGATAATAAACTCAAAAAAATAAATAAAATACAAAAATATAAGCTGTAATAAACGCACAAATTACTGTCTTTTCTATTTCTTTCCTGTCGATTGTTTTTTTTTTTTCTATTCAGATATAGTTTTCTGGGACCATGCATCTGCGGTGTGCCGACTGTTTGTTTTTCTCAGAGAAAACGATATATGGTCAAAATTACATACGTGTTTTGCTCTGAGTCGGTGGGCGAAAAAGATATGGCGAATGGCGTGGGGATACGGCTAGGCCATATCAAACAAGTTGTTGGCCCCGGACAAAGCACCAATGCGTTTTGTATATATTACATACCACCTCTTTTACGCATTATAAATATTTTTAGTTTTACAGTGTGAATGAAATTTAAAACGAATTGGGATTTATACAAATTCGATTAAATGAGTCTAAAAATGTCGACGCGCGGACGTCAGAGCAGACACCTAAGTAGTCTGTGATACGGAGATACGGATTAAACATCCATGTAAAATTAAACGGGTACGCAATATATACATAAAACTGCATGCGTGTTTGTTCTGAAGTTGGGGGAAAGAACTCGTTTGATATGGCGTAGGGATACGACGAAACCGTCAGCCCGGGACGTATTTATAAGCCACATCAAATGAGTTCTTTCCCCCGACTCAGAACAAAACACGAATGCGGTTCTGTCTATATTGCATACCACCACTTTTACTGTATAAAATAAATTCAAAACGAATTGGGATTTGTAAAAGTTCGATTCACTGCGTCTAAAGATATCTAGGCGCGGACGTCAAAAAAGACACCCAAGTAGTTGGAATCTAGGTGTGTGATAAGGAAATTCGGATTGAACATCTGTATCGAACGCCAGATCAACCATGCAAGATTAAATGGGTATGTAATAAGGGGTTGTACTCACTCGATGACACGTGCTATCGACAAAAAAGTGTATGGTAACATTTGAAATCTCTATTTTAATAAGTTAACCAGTGAAAGCAATGTTTGCGTTTGGCCCAGGCGGTTAATCAGTGTAATTCAAGCCAAGAAGCTTAAGTTCGATGTTTTTTTAATATGGACACACGTGTTCTAACCTTACACAGGAAGTAACTCTATCTTTACTGATACACCAATTTGTGAGTCCTGCATGTCAGATTGACTTAAAAGTCTGACATCAGTTTATTGACCTTAATTGGCTTTTTCAAATCTAATACCCATAGCTATTAAAACCTATTGCATGAATATCTGTGTTGGACAATGAAGATTATAATTCTCATGTATTCATGAAAGTTGTTAGCAACCCACCACCCAGCTAACCAAACTCTGAGTCTTTCTTGCTATCACGTTCCCCACCTATGCCAAGGTCTGTGTTAATGAACCCTGTCAGAGTCGAGTTTTCAAAGGAGATATGCAAACATCGATAAAATACGAACTTTGAAAAATATATATGTCAGCTGATATTTGGGGGAGATGATTTACTAGCATTTATTAACAAGATTGACTTGAAGGCATTTGTCACAAAAGTAGAAATTCAGAATAATACTTTTCGCGTTTTCTTCAGTGGCAAAAGTTGTTTTTGCTTCAAAGCACATTTAGTTGTATCTCACGGTTGACCTGATCATCATTAAGTTGCATCGCCGAAAACCACTTTAGGAGTAATTTATTGAATTAGTTTTGTAGGCAATATCTTTATTGTATCGTGCCATGAAATTCACCCATATATAAGCAGTTTACTCCTTTTGCCCCTTCCTCGAAATATACCTATTTTACCCATTAATAGCATTTATAGCCCTCCCCAATCAAACATATGTGTTTGTATGTGTGTATGCGAGAGAGAGAGAGAGAGAGAGAAAGAGAGAGAGAGAGAGAGGGAGAGAGGGAGAGAGAGAGAGAGAGAGAACATGAGTATAAGTACGCATATCATGCACATTTTTACATTTTTATGAATGAGAGTCTTGTCACATTCTTCCCTTTTATTTATAATTTCTTATTTTAGTACATGCTCAAATTCAATCTCGTAACGGCAGAACACGATCAGGAAGTTTGAAATTTTAATAACAAAATCGTGCACAACATGGATGTTTCAACCACTGTCTCCTCACGCAATTCTGTAGTATAATTATAATTATTTTTGCAATGAAGCAATAGTAACAAATGTGCAAAAAATATTTAAAAAATAATACAAAATGAAAATGTAAAACTTTTTACACAAATTAAGGAAATGAAAATTTAAAACAAATGTTAACAAAATCAAAATTGAAAAAAGCATGACAAAATTTATAAATTGTAGAAACACTTTAGAAATTTTTGAAAAAAAATATACTAGACTAAAGAAGAAAGAATAAATAGAAACAGTCTACAAAAATGATAAGATTCTAGCAAAGAAATGAAAAAAAAAATTACACTATTTACTTTATATAAAAACATTCAAAAAGTTTAAAATTTAGATTAAAAAGAACGTTCATAAAAATTCAATAGCACTGAAAAAATTTGAGCAATCAAAGGAACGATTATAAGGTAAAAATTGAAAGCACAACAATAACAACATTTGAAAAAAATGAAAAGAAAATTATAAAACATAAAATATATAAAAAGAAATAAAATGATAATAACTCCAAACCTTATTGACCAATACACATCCTTACTGATCAACAGTTTTATTGACCAACAAACATCTTCATCAACAAACTCACAGCGCTGCTGATCAATCCTTACTGATCCTTACACACATGTTCAAATACATGTGTAAGGGGGACTTAAAGTATGTTGAGAGTTATGAGAACTAACACCTATTCTTAAAGACCAACATTACGTTCAATAAGATAAACCTCCACACATACAGACAAACAAACCAGAGAAAGGAGAGTTATGTGATTGCCACTAAAAGACATAAAGTATTGCAATCCAAAACGGACCACATCCATAATGTTCACTTTGTAAATAAACGCACGAGGGAAAGAGGAGTTATTTTGTGGTCACTAACACACGTAATTACAATCCAACATTCACCCTTAATAACAAAACGGACGAGGGGTATAGGTAATAATCACTAACACTTATTTACCACTCAAAACCCACATATAAAAACAAAACAGACATGGGAAATGGGAGTTAAGAGAAGATAAATCGGATAGGTGAGGGTAACTAACACCTACTCATGGAAAAGCAAACACACAAAAAATGTAAAACAACAAAATTATAAATTGAAAAAGTAAATATTTACAAATATATTAGAGGGTGAAAATCTCAAACAAATTAACAAATTTAACAAGTGTAAAATAAAAGTGACAAATTGTAGAAAAATAAATATCTAATAAAAAAATTAAAAGAAAGTTAAAAATTTAAAAAAGTTAAATTGAAAAACTGATAACAAATGGTGGTAAATTTAATTTCTCTTTAATCAAGTTGAAGAATTTTGAAGAAAAAAAAAAAAACAAGGAATAAAATAATTTTTAACAAAAATAAAAGTTTTAGAAAAGAGCAAAAGTCTTTTTTATAAATTATAAAAGAACAAATATTAAACAAATTATATTATCATATATTTATTCAATTCTCTTATGCTTTTCATGATTTTAGGCAAATTGTCTACACTTTACGAAAACACAAAGTCATAATTGTTTATATTAGGCAAAAGGCTTTGTTTACTTTTATTTCAAATAGCGTGCTACATTTTATGTTTGTGTTTTGGTTAGAAGGGCATAGCTAAAGTTCATTGTCGATGTAAATCGTACACTGAGTATCTGTAATTGTCACGAAAAGAATAATGTTATCCTCTGCTAATTAAAAAGGAAAGGTTATTATTGCCTATGCAATCGCTGTTTTACAATGAATACATGGATAAATGAAAGAACGAGTGAATTAATTAGCGAACAAAGGAGTAACGATTGAGTCTTTAAAAGTAATCAAAGTAGTCAGAAGAGAGAGAGAGAGAGAGAGAGAGAGAGAGAGAGGTAGAGAGAGAGCACAATCGAATGAAACAACTGTATGCACCACTACCAACAGAGAGAGTTAAAATCATCCATTAGTCTGAAGCTCAGGAAGAAAATTGGAATCGTTTATCATTGATTTGATTGAGTCTATGTTCATTCAAGTTGAAACGTCAGTGTCGGACCAGGGCGAAACGCATGTGTCTTGTCTGTTTTAACGAAAAAGTATATAGTAAATACACTTCTAAAACGAACAAAACAGACAATTTATTTGCGATGACACTTACACATAATTTACAAATAATTTATAATAGTAATAATATTTAAACAATAATCTTTCGGGCATTAACATTTTGTTGGAAAATGCAGAGTGAATCTAGTCTTATAAAACGAAAATTAAATTATGCGTAAGACATTTTTGTTGCAATATTTGTTAAAAAAAAAAAAAAAAAAAAAAAAAAAAAAATTCTTTTGACGAATCTATGGAAGAATTTTGCTTCGCTCATTCATTTTTGTTATCTACAATACGCGGATATTCTTGTGTTCTTCTTTGCAAGTTATCCGAACTGTCTCGGCCGTAATGTTGCAAACGTAAAACTTTAAAAACAAAGGTGCTAAAGTACCTCAAACATTAGCTTCTTTAAGTGATGAACTCAAGGCCTAATGTTTTTTGTCAGCCAAGCATGCCAACGCGTGATTGCTTGTACTTTGTAAAATGTTTTATTCGTCTATGCATTCTCTCTCAAGGCCACAAATAGACGTTACAAAAGGTTTATGAAAGCTGCGAAGCACATTGTGATCCTAAGATTTAACGAATTTTAATAATACTAATGGCATTTCTTTATATATATATATATATATATATATATATATATATATATATATATATATATATATAATATATATATATATATATATATATATATATATATATATATATATATATATATATTATTCTGTATAAATGTTCTAGGTACAAGTCAGTTACCTTAAACAAAACGGCAGTTTAGTGTTGAATGTCCAATAGGGCAATCAGGTGCTTTGCGATGTTTCCTTATATTCTAGAACCGAGTTGTGGAAAGTAAGAATAGAGTCAGGAAAAGCATGTATCGAGTTATAAACAAACAAAAAAAAAAAAAAGGCGAGTATCGGTGCGAAGTAGCGAGTATCAAGTTGAGAACATGAACTAAAATGACGAATAATAAGTATCCGAAGAAAAGAAAATTCATGCATAACAGAATATGCATAGCACACGTCTTTCACTGCAGTTTAAATTATTAGTTTCTGCATATGAAGTAAAACTTTCAAACAGTACACTGTGTTTTGTATAGCACAGCTTCGTCCTGTTTACTTTTACTCCAACATTCGTGTTTAGTACATTTGAGAGGTTATCCCCACCGCTTACCACATGCATGGGTGAGAGCAAAAGGCACTTCTAAAAAAAAAAATTGTCTATGCCCTTAATACCCTCTTGCGCACAGTTATCACATGTTCCATTTTGAATGTCATAGGCATGTCTTTAGATGCCAAGTACTATTTAAATCGTTTTGTCAGCAGTGATGAGAGTTATTGAGGCATTGTATTAATAAAACAAAATAAAGCATAATAAATAATATTTTTCTATACATGCTATAAAATCAATAAAATCATTTCGTGAGTCTTTCCAATCGAAACATGCATAACACATTTGCTTCTTCAAAGTGTGTTTATCTGATGACATACATAGATAGATATATACGTTCATACATCTGGAGGTATGCTAATATTATGTATACAACGCAACATATGGCACGGGGAGGGGAGGGGAGGGGACACACAGCAATATACCACAACAAATACCATAAAAACAGATCCAGAGAAGGAAAAGGAGAGTTTTTAGGTTTTGTTTTTAAATACTATGATTTATCATTTAAAACAATACAATTTTACAGTTTCTTAGCTTTTAATATGGTTAAATATTGTAATTATGGTTTAAACATTTTCAAAAGATTTTAAAGTTGTCCCTTAGTAATAGTAAAAAGGTTTGTTTGTGACCATTACCTGTCACCTATCCTTCCTGGTCCGTTTTGTTCGCAAAGGTGACTGATGGATTGTAATTTTTTTGTGTTAGTGACTATCACATAACTCCTTTTTCTCTCGTTCCCTTTGCTTGTAAGGTGGGTATCTCTTTCTCCTCATCCGGCTGCTTGTTGGTGTGGGTGTTTGTCTTTAAACACTTGTGTGGGTCTGTAAAAAGAAGTGTTAGTGCTAATACCCCTCCACATAATTTTCATCCCTTACCATACTCATGAGTTCCATGTATGGGGCAATGTTGGTCAGTAATGGTGAGTATTGGTCAGGAAAAAGTGTGCTGCTCTGTAACGATGTTTGTTATTCAGTAACGTTGTGTGATGGTCACTAAATAGTCGTGCTTCTTATCATGATTCAGTAATTTAAATTTTAAAAAAATTCTTTCATAGATTTTGCTTATTTTGTTAATTTTGTTTCGCAATTTGACTTTTCAATTTTTGTAATCCCATTTTTTTTTCAATTAGTAAATGTATGTACATTTTACTAAAAGTCTTTTGTACATCATTTTTGTTGAAATTTTTTTCTTTTCTTTATCATTTTGAAAATTGTTTAAAATTTTTATAAAAATTCTTTTATTACATTTGTGCAAAAATTTTAACAATTTATTGAGTTTTTATATTTTCTCTAAGTTGTCTAATTGTTAACGACTTTAATCTTCCTTTTAATATAATGTTAAAAAAGTTTGATTTTTTTCCTTTTAAAATATTTAAAAATATGTTATCATTTCATTTACAATCTTGTTTCTATTTTTTCCAAGAATTAGGTTGTTGATTTATTTTAGTAATTAATAGTTTACTTTTTCGTAATTTTTGTTGTTGTTTCATTTCATTTAGTAAAATTGTAAAAATTGTGTTAAAAATATTTGGGGATATTTTATTCGCAATTTTATATGTTTAAATTTTTAAACTTAAATTTCACAATTTTTAATGCTTCTTTAATTGTTTATACGAATTTTGTTTTTAAAAATTCTTTTTGTGACAAGTTTTACATTTAAAAAATAATTTTTTTTTTGTTTTTCTAGAATTTGTTGTTTCCCATATTTGACGTTTTATTATAAGAATACTATTTTATCCTCCAGTAAGAATTTTTATTTTTGTCAAAACAATCTTTAATTAGTTTTTCAATTTTTGATTTCCAATTTTTTTTAAAGGATTCTTAAAATTGTTATGGTTTTTTTTATATAGCCTCTCCTTTATTCGGTGTCAGTTTCTTAGTTTTAGTGTTACTTTAGTCAAGGACATAGTCTTTTATACAATTTTCCGTGTTAATTTTTGTTTCAGGTAAATTTAGTGCCAGTTGTATAATTTGGTATCACTTCTAGTCTTCGCTATTTTGATAAACCATTCCCGGTTCGCTTTAGTCTCCGCTATTTAGTTTAGGCTATACTATTTTAATATAATGTTCTGACCTTTTTAGTTTTGGTCAATTACGTGTCAGTTTCGGAATTTTAGTATTACCTTAGGACTGGGTCATTTTTGATAAAATATTCCATTCGTTTGTAGCCTTTTTATGTACGCTGCGCTAAAATCCGTCTTGGTTTTGTAATTTTACTTTTACTTTTAATCTTACCCATTTTATTATTCCGTTCTTTTTTCGGACGGGTGGGGATTGCAGGGGGTTGTTTCTCCTATATTCCGAGCCAGTTTCTGAAATTTTATTATTACTTTTAATCTCTGTCATTTAATACAATATTATTTTTTCTACACCTCTGTAAATTCCGTTGCAGTTTCGGAACTTTAGTACGACTTTAAGCCAGTTATTTTGGATATACGGTCACCGCCATGTTAAATACACCCGTCATTCCTCATGTTCCTCAGAGTGAGCAACTCTCGTTGGAATTATAATACCACTGCCACAACTCTGTAAATTTGGTGGTTATATATCACCTGCACAAATAAGTACGTTGTGATAAGTGCACCACACTCAATTTACATGCATTTACTGCGATTCTTTCTACACAATGGTTTTAGTGCGGATTTTGAAAATTTTATGTAATACGTATGAGGAAAAAGACAGCAATTGTTTTCTTGCAGAGAAGAGATATAGGACTGAGGACGTTAAAAGGAATCACGCGGTAGACGTCACAATCTACTAATAACATCACAATGAAGCGCATCTGAGCTGCCATAACAAGTCTCGATGTTTTTTCCTCTCTTGTGACTTGATTTCAATCAGTGATTGGAGATAGGAGATAGGATCGAGTCAATCCGATTGTGTGCTAATACTCAGAGACTATAAAGTGTAGATGACCTAAGAGTCAGAACAGCCGTATGGCAGCAATATATTCTAAAAAGGAATGAAATGTGAAGGACGTGCTCTTTCACCTACATAACCTCATTGCAGCCGCCATTTTGAATTCACTTAGTCACGTTAACTTAACATAACGGTTAAGACACGACTGGATGAAAGAAGAGTTTAACTTTTGCGCATTAACAAATAAAAGTTTCAAAAAATCACGCATGCACACATGTACATTACTTGAAAGAGTGTGCATGCACTCTGAATTTTGTTAAAAATGTTTGTGCATTCGCAATTAAAAGCTTTCAGAATGTTTGCATGTGCCCAATCAAAATTTAAAAAAAATGAAAACCTAAGAGAGATCGTATAAAATTAAACAAATTTATCTAAAGAAATTGCAGAAAAGGAAAAAATGTTTTCAGTTTTTATGTTGTAAAACAAACTTTACACATGCATACATACATACATACATACATACATACATACATACATACATACATACATACATACATACATACATACATACATACATACATACATACATACATACATACATACATACATACATATATACATACATACATACATACATATTGTGTTATCTGTGATGCGCGTGATTGACCACTTGAACTTCACACACACCGAGTACTCTTGATCAAACAGCATTGTGGAAATGATCGTTGAAGTTTCCATACTTGTCTACATCTCGTTTGACTTGAGGACGGCTGACAAGACTGATAAGAAAACGGTCTCTATATAGACGGTATATCAATCGAAACTGAGTGTCGGGCTAAGTAAATCAGAACGCGTGTTACATGCTTCAGATATTGAGTGTTTTGTAATTACCAATCAGAACGCAGGAAACCGTGTGGAGTGACTTTCGGCAGACATACTATAGGCATTTCAAGAATTCACAGAATGCGTTACATTTAAAATACAATACACGTGGTTGAGTTCAATACAAAGACTACATATGTGGGTGCTCCTTCAGTAGATTACTATACCTGGAGAGAGAATACTACTACAACTGCTATTGCTACTATTGCTCAACCGATCGTATCATCTGTTCCAGAGACTTATTGGATTTGGATTTGCTTTTCTGTAAGTTTTTGTCATCGCGGGAATTTTCGACGAATCTCGAACATAACTATCAATTTCAGACGATTTTTTAAATTAAAAAAAATCAGAAAGAAGAGTTAAAGATATCTTTGAAACAACTGAATAAAGAAGATAATTTTGTACATCAACAAGAAGAGGAAACAAGGAAGCTACAAATAAAATCCATGGCTAGGAGCGGTGAACAGAGTGAAGTTAGTAAAATAAAAAGAATGTCAAAAACAGGGTGTCTTCTACATAAAATTCTATCTGAACTGAAACAGATCAGAATGTTAAATAAAACCCTTTTGATCAAATCCAATTGAAAGAGACCTTCACCTCCAAAGAAGGCAAAACCCGACATGACAGCAAACAATATTACAATCAATACTAAAATGACGACAGCGACAGCAACAACGTCAGCAGTGGGACTCACACGAGGAAAAAAGGCTTAAGACAGTTTTAATGGATGATGGAACTTCCATCCTTTTTTAACTCTTTTTCAAACCAACGTTCCTTTGTAAGGCCACCCATATATTTCAGTTATTTGATTCTAGTACCTCATCAAAATATATCACTCCTAACAAGATCAGAGATGTGATCTTTTGTTTTTCTTTCATGTTCACAGGTTGAAAGTCTAAGTGAAACTGAACTATATTATAATCTTACGTAGGGGCTCTATGTATATTGAGAGAGATTACCATAGTCAAATCAAATCTGGGTAGTTGAGAATAATTAAGCGATGACACTCCAAGGAGAAGTTAGAAACAAAGCGTTGACCACGTTCTGTGTCACACAACACCATCAGAGAAGTTCTGGCAAACGTTCACCCAAGCATATTTGAAGATGAGATGGTTAAGCCAGATACATTATCATTACCATTATCAAATTTGGCAGCAGTTTTTATCTTCATAAATGAAATAATTCTAATTTATTTGACCAAAGTATTTTATTTTTTGCAGATACGGAGGAAAGCTAGAAGCATTATGTTTCGGGACAACATGTCTGCACCCCATAATACGTTCAATTTAGAGAAATCTGTTGCAATTACTACATTCCTCATGATAGGTAAGCAATTTCAGTGATTTCTTAAACAAATACACCTTGTTTAGACTTAATGGTGAAATAATTTAGTTTTAAAATAAAGGATAAGAGTGAGGCACATGTTTGGTTACATTTTGTCTTCGAGAGAACCAGCTAAATCAGATATATTGCGTTCTCTTTGTGAAATAATCATTCATGTTGCATAGCATGAAGAATGGGAGCATTTTTATTGCTAACAAGGTCACGAGTGTATTTAGTCCCCTGATTTTGTATACAACATTTATTGCCATCAAAATGCACTTTCAAGCAAATTTCTTTTTAATATTTTAAAGAAACGGTTTTGGGAAATTTAAAAGCAAAAGTGATATGTTTCACATTTGGATTCATTAAGGCGATTAGTTAAATAATTCTCACATGTTGCAAATATAATAGGTCATAAGTTTGTCACAACATTAAATGGCAATTTAGGATTAAAGATTATGAAGAAGCTAGCTTCTTTACCGGGGATATATTCCTTGATTTATAACCTCTTTCTTGATATTATTATTTGCTCTTTACACACATGTATTCGAGTTCAAAATGCTTAACATTAACAGGGTATTGCTTCTGAATTAAAAATCACAACTGATTTCTCTATTTCTTTCAGATCGAATCGCATATGTCTGCATTCGATGAAATATACACCGTAGAAAGACTGGTTTTATAATTAGACCCAAAATAACATGAATATGGCCAGTAGTATAATACAGTAACTGTGCTAGCTTTAATAACATTCTTATAAATTAACAGCTCTTCTTATTGACTAGTTTTATCAGTTGTATCAAGGATGTATATAAGACTATGTCTCATCACCAATGAGTTGTCACATACAGATTAACACAAAAACGTGCCATGTTTTTTTTTTTTTTTTTTTTGTAGTGCTTTTTAGCCTAATTGGTTTAAATATCGCTATGTTACTGCAACATACTTTTGCACTACTCTAGGAAATGACCTCATCCAAAGCTGAGCAATCTGTTTCAAATAAACTGTATGTCTATTGGGAAAAATCTTGGTGGAGGAACTTATTTTGAATCTAGAAACGTTTGATATAGACGTTTTGACCTAGTGCATTAAGCTTGTAAAAAAGATGCACATGGAAAAGAACCTACTATTTTTGAGGATATTGCAAGAATATCAGCCAAATGACGGGTTATTGCAAAAGTATGTATTAACTAAAAGGCAAATTTGTATTTATAATATCTCTCCCCATACTTATCTAACAACATTCAAAGTAATGCTGTCCATGTATATGTACAGACAGGACTCGTTCTCTGTGCTGCTCACTAATACTAGTCTCATATTATTTACTTTAATAAGGCATTATAAAAACCTGCACTGGAGAGTGTTACACATTTACCTTTCAAGCGTCGGATATGGACCTAGTTCTAAATAATAAGAACTTCATCTTTAATACCTTGAAAAAAGTATTTGGAACATCTGTGTTAATGATGCAAAGTAAAATATAATAATAATGAAAATCTTTTTTAATTTATCGCTTTATTGTTGTTATTTTCCTCAGCCTATACTCTTGATTCTCATTTCCTCTATCACCAGCAATATTTATTGTCTGAACTTTGTACACATATTGAATAAAACCATATATATCATCAACTGTCCCTTGTAATAATGTTTACATTGAAATTATTTTCTTTTCTGGTGGTAACGGCATCAACAATCAAAAGTAACAGAAGTCAAAGTCTTAAGAGTACTTGAAGTTTTAGCATCAATTGCAAAACTAGGTTTATTTCCGTCCAATAACAATATATCAACACACAAAGCATGCAAATTATACCTGATTAACGCATATTTGCATTTATTCAACAAAAAATTATTTATAAAAAAATAAAGCTCAAGTTTCGCTCAACTTCATATTTAATTTCAACAGATAAACGAACAAAAAATGTGTTTACCTGAAAGTTTACAAAATGCAATAAATGGTTCTAGGTTTAGTTTGTTTTGTTTTGTTTTTACTCATGATAACGTGTAGGTTCTAACAGATTTCTTTCTTTCAACCCCACTAAGCCCTAATTTGAATATTTTAAACTTGCTTTATAGATGATATTCCATCTTGGCCATTTCTGTAAATTCGCTTTAACATTTACCGTAATTCTATTTCCGAAGTATCTCAAAATAATATAGTGCCGGACAATGTTTTTGCATAGCTACTATTCGTTTGTGACAAACAAGAGTGCCACACTGGCGTGAAATGAACCCAAAGAGGATTGCAAATTCGAAACAAGAACGAAACAATTATTAAATAAAACAACAAAACAAAAAAAGGAAACAAAAAAAGAATGGAAAGAAAACAATAAATAAAAACGTGATTACTTTGAAAACTCTACTTGATATTTCGCTCTCTATAATTGCAAAGATGATACAAGAAAAATTTATTATGAAAGGAATAACGTTTCACGGCCCTATTGGCTACAATAGATCCTTAGTGATCGCTCGCAAGGCGTAAAGTGGTTAGAACAAAATAGTTTCATTAGTGACATAAGCGTGTTGGTCAGTAATGAAAAATGTGCGCCATCAGTATGATTGAACAAAACTGTCAAATTAAAACTTTATCCAGTATATTGTATTTTGTGGAAATGACAATTACTGCAAACTAGCAGAAATTTTGTTCTAATGTAGTATTACAAAATTGTGTTGTGACTAATTTAAAAATACAAAACAAAATATATACGTCATCAGAGCATATTCTCCTGATTCTATGTGCCTGACTGCAGGGAAGTAGGGCCTTGGGTGACAGCTGGATGGAAGAAGGTACTGATGTTTGTCAGTCGATTCGGAATATATATATATATATATATATATATATATATATATATATATATATATATATATATATATATATATATATATATACATATATGTGTGTGTGTGTGTGTGCGTGTGTGTTTGTGTGTGCGTGTGTGTGTGTGTACAATCAACAACATAGCCTTTAATGAATTGTTCTGAAACTTGGCAATCATTATTTTAAGAGGTTATGCCTATATGTAGTTTTTTCGTCATGCTCCAATGCATTGTTTCCAGAGTGATGTCCCTTTCTATTTCTAGTGTTCAATATACACACTATATAGGCTTATTTTTGTGCCTGTAACTAACCCTAAATCATTTGAGGAACTGGTTTGAAACTTGATTGACATCAGGTAAATATTTACATATCTTTCTGTCGTCTCGCTTCGGATATTGGTTTTTACAGTTATGCCTTTCTTTTTCTCCTGTTATAAATGTGTCGCGACCTACTTGCAAAAACGAGTTGTATATATAGTATTTGATAGTTCTGAACCATTGGAAAAGTTTCTAATTAAATGTGTAAAAACTACGATTCTTATAAGAGAACATTTCTGGACCGGTAATTTCTTAAAGCAAAAATACACCCACATGTTAATAGACCATGGTAATATTTCAAAGCTGAACAACTCAAACATTAAATTGAATCGTCATACTAACAATAAATGAAAATGTTTTAAAGCGCAAACACTACATCACATTATGACAACAAATCAATACTGGAACGTCAAGATCATGCTCAACTGAAGGCATCGCTTTGTACGTCAATACATATTAGCAATTGCAATGTTAGTAACCGAGTAACATAGCTCGCTCCGTATTAGAGTTGTCCTTCACACCAAACACACTGTCAGTTCAAATCTCAGTTCCGCCGAAATATTTTTCTATATAAATTGAGAACCTCCTCACTATGTAAAATATGCCACATAAATAGCCAATTAACTGTACACTGCGCTATTGTAAAAAGCTTCGATAGATCTAAAACAAGATTAGCCAATAAATAAATATAATCAAAACACAATTTGTCCTTCTAAGGTTCCAGAAACGTGGCACAAAATCTAGTGTACGTAAAAAACAAATTCTTATGACTAACACATTTGTGGTATACTATTATCAGTATACCGTGCGGGGTCTGTATGTTTTACATTGTTAATGTCACAAAAAGGCAAGGATCAAGCACATGAAGGAGTTCACTCATTGGCGTAAAATGAAATATGCAACCTGCATACAAATATATTATTGACATTATCTGGTGATATAGGAAGGAACGAATTTCTATCAAACACACTAGTTTAGTTTTATAAACTATACAGACTGCTAACAATTGAATAAGCATGTTACTGAATGTGTGAGCAGCGGGTTTGTTTAGTGCTCAGCGCACATTGCTTGCCAACGCCATCGAGTTTATTCTTTACATCATGATAAAATTTGTCTGACATTCAATGTAGCATAAATAAACTTGGACTTATTAAATGGAAAAACATGTACTGAAATTATGTTTTACATGTGTTGATGCTCAATTTGTATTGCACAGTCATTTTTTTATTATTTAAGACCCTTTCCATCTTTTTATTTAATTTAATTTTATTTTAAATTTAATTATTCGCTGCATGTGCCATTTGCTTTTGTCAGTACGATATATTTACAATTGAAGAACCGGTCACATGGATGACAACGCTATCATTATTATGCGCTGACGCATCTTTAGACAACAACTTTGTGCCACAAAACACTAAACGTAGGCTAAAGGAGTAATTTTGGTTTGCCTTCTGGGTCGAACAAATGAAAGTCTTTTATGTGATTCATTGTAGCTTCAACTACGTGTTTAGTTTCTTTCTTCTATGCTTCTTTCTCTCTTCATCTTGTTTTTCGCATGTAAATTAAACCTTCGTTATGTGTCCAATAAGTCTGTGTGGATTCAATATCAATAATTTGCTCATGTAATTACTGATCGCGAGTTGAAAAAGGAATCCAATGATTTGCTGTTATATTTATTTACCAGCTAAACACATGTATGTTTTCACCCTATTACTAACTTTGAAAAATTTCCAATCGCTTTATATTGTACTTTTCACTAAACACATCGAGTACCATTTCGCATCACTTTCTTAAAAAGCGTTTTGCTGTAGTGCAAGGTACGTAATGCACATATTAAATATTAAAACAAAATCTACCTCTCTATGGTTAAAAAGAAGACACAAAATTTGTAATAAGATTAAATACCTGGAAATAAAGAATCCAAACATTGTACAAAAGAAGAAAAAACCCCGGAATTCAAATGTCCTGGCAAAGTACATGAGTGCAATCAATACCTCGGGAAATGAAAAACTTGGCAATTGTCTATATATTTTCGACAGGTATCAGGTGCTTTACAAGGTTCTGGTGAAAGAGAAATAATATCGACTTGGCCTGGACCAGGGATACTCACATGTCCAAGCATAGAGGCACGCCGATTACGGTAGAAAACACAAGAGGAAGATTTGTAATCTCAGAGCCTGAAAAACAAAACTGTTGCCCTCTTTTAAATGGTATATTTGAAGAGAAGAGTTAATAATAATACGTGTTAAACATCATTAAGTAGAGGAAAATATAACATAGAAGCGACTGATTTTGTCTGTACGTGTTAGACTGACTTGCAAAAGTCAATAAACGGACTGAAGATTTAATAGTATTAGTGATTGCTGTGCAAGGACTAATTTGCTTTTATATTTTGAAGTTTTGTATCTCCAAAATAAATTGTGTCTTAGTATAAAAGATGCAGTATTACTGAATATAAAATGAGCAACATAAATAAAAGCCAACCTTGGAATAGACCTGTCTTGTTGCAATATGGATATATAAAGAAACGTTTGTCCTTTTTCAGTTTGCTTCCTTTTCTCTTGGACTCCATACGCCATTGTCTCCATCGTGTCAGCACTGGGAAAACCCAAGTCAATCTCTACTTTCGGAACAACATTGCCAGGCATTTTTGCGAAGTGCTCAACCATTTGGAACCCTATCATCTATGTGATACGAAACGGCGAATTTCGACGGTCCCTCACTTTGACATTGTTTAGAATGTCGTGGCGCAAGTAAGGTACAGCCACATGGTCAACCAATACTTCAGGTGATACTTCTCTCATATCTACAAACAGAGTTATCCTAGCTGTTATTGGACTCGAGACGCAGCGTAAAACAACATTCCCGGAAAACAGTTAAAAGATGAAGGTATTTTACTGTTACATGTCCAGAAGAAAATACAGTGTTTCGCAAAGAAGTTTCATAACCAATCAGTGCTCTTTCTGTGAAAACAATTTAATTTCAGAGAAGGATGTGTAAGTTGAAACTGAATGTGTGACGGGGAGGCAAATATAGAATTCATCTCGACTGCCGTTCAGACTAGTAGTTGACTTCAGTTTAATATCGATTCTCTTGTGTAACCGTCTCGCTAGACTTTAATTTGACTTTATCAACTTGACGTAAGCCGAAATGTGCAATACCTAACTAGAATCACTGTGGTTTTAATACAATTATATGTACAGTAACAATTTTAATGAATCTGAAAATAGTTTACACACACTGAGCAATTAACCATTTTTGAAAAGACCACCCAATGTTCATCGTTTAAAAATCTTCTTATCTCTGTGTGTAATAGTAGGGACCAAAAATATTAGCTTTGATGTTGCCTGTGCAAATTTCATAAGCAAATACTGTTGATAATGAAAACGCAGAGAAAATACATGGAGAATTTATGCTAGTTTAAATCTCTTAAATCTAAAATATGATGCCCTCATGCGGTCTTAAGAAGTGAATTTGTAGTATAGCCCCATGATACATCCATGTACGTTGTGCTGTTTAAATGATGATGGAATCAACTATGTTTTTGAACAATTTTAGCATCATAAAAATAAGTGAAAATAGGGAGTTGGCAGACAGGAATTTAAACGTAACTATGTAGATATTCCCACGTTTCATAAATAATGATTAATTACTTTACCACGCCACAATATTCCCAGTTATTGACGTATTCCTTAGAATAGTGTTACAAGTGGTCAAACGACTATAAACCCTTTGCTACAACGGAAGACATTGTTAGTCATTACTATTTATTAATATTAAATTACCATATTTTCATTGATATAAATACACAGTTACGATTTGAATCTATGAGATTTACCATTTTTTAGAATGAACGCAGTTTTCAAAAATCACCTTCATTATCTGTGGATCATATTTAATGTTTTTAATGTATAATTTGTTTTCCCGTGTGTAACAAAAATGGCAATGTACGATATTTTGATACAAGTTCAAGACCTTTCCAATTTGTTGTGCTTAAACATGATCCAACTTCCATTTCAACTTGAGACATAAGAGTGATAATGAACAGCTGTATACTTTTATTGAGCAAACCAACAAAACAAAAAGATGATGACAAGAAGTCACGTGAAAATGTCAAACTATACCTGATATTAATTTTAACATCTATAATCAAATGATAAAATAAAATTAGGAAGGGTAAAGTTAATTTTTATTAATATTAATACTCTCTGTTTTGTTGTTTATGCTAATTATTATGTCTCTGTATTTTGTCTTGTTTTTTTTGTTTGGATTTGGTTAAGTCCAAAAAGCGCAGTGTTAAGTTTATCACTTGTTCTCTATATTTTGACATCTTGTAGACGATACATTTTGTTTTGTTTGACTAATACGATATCTTGGGATCCAGTACTTTGTCATATCTTTATCTATGTACCTATCAATCTATCTGTTTGTCTGTCTGTCTGTCTGTCTGTCACAGTTTCTCTCTCTCTCTCTCTCTATATATATATATATACATATTGTTTTAAGTAAATTAAACAAATACTTGAAGCTTTCAGATGCGGTCTTAATCTGTACAATCATGACATATTTGGAATCCTTTTCCGTTTGAAACTTCGATCTCCAACTTTTGTTTGTGCACTTTAGACTTAAGAATCTCAAAAATATGGCAAAAATAAAATGTATTCAACAGAATTAAACTTTTCTTCTTATTGCATACTCTCAATCATTTTATTCATACGAAATAACTTTATCGGCATCATTGTGAAATAGCATAAAGGACTTATACATACATACATACATACATACATACATACATACATACATACATACATACATACATACATACATACATACATACATACATACATACATACATACATTCATACATACATACATACATACATACATACATACATACATACATACATACACATACATACATACATACATACATACATACATACATACATACATACATACATGCACGCATAATACATACATACATGCACGCATAAGACCTATATTCATATATCCATGCATGCATACATACGTACACATATAATATCTATCTATCCACGTTATCTATTTAAGCAAATTGTAAAAGATCACTCGTTCAAAATTCAGTGCTTTATATGGCATAAGCATGGGATATTCGAAAAGATTTCAAAGTAAATGTGTTAACAGGTCAAACTTCAACATCTTTTCTACGTCTAGTATTCAATATAGAAATGAAGGTTTAGATTTTAACCATTCTCTGCCTTGATTCATAAACGTTCCATAATTTAGACAAGTCTCGCAACTCTTATATCTTAAATATATATGACCCAACGACTGAACACGCTGAAATTGTATGTCAGACATTAAAGCACATGCATATTGCAAGCACATTATTAAGAAACCACTAAAATCTTTCTACTAGTTAACTCTAAATCAGGGAGATTTTACTTACTCTCTAAAAAGAACAAAGAAGGGATCCCAGAGAGGCCAAACATTTTGAGAAACAAAAATCCAACTGATAAAAACTATGAATTGTTTAACTATCACCTGTGCCTGTTCGTAGCAAAACTGTTTTCGTCCATTTAAGATGCTGTCGATTTAAGTAAGAAAACGACGAAAATGAACCTTCCACACAGCACTCTCCTTGTCAAAATCCCGCACAAGAAATGAATTCAATTTCACATATAAGCATAGGCTGGTCGGCCTGATCAACCGACCCTCATAGTGCGTATTTGGTCAAAAAAAAAAAAAAAAACCTGGACTTCTGTTGTAAAATTTTGTGTTAAAAGATCAACACTTCTACCAAGTCAATGCGACTGTGATGGGTCCAAAAGTGGTACATTTTGCACACAACTTTTTTAATGGGAAGGCTAGAGAAAAGCTTTAGAATCAGGCACGATGTAGACCTCTAACCTGTTGAATATTCTTTACCGACATAGAAGCAAAATGTATATTCTTTGAATTCATCAATGACTTTCACTTATAATTAAAAAATTAACATCGAAGACATCAAACAGGCCTGACGCATTCTTGGATGCCCAATCTACCCTCTGGGAGGAAACATAGGCTGACCCGTTGTCCAAACCATCTGACTATCACCGGTATCTACTTCCGATGAGCTACCACACCAACTATGAAATAAAACAACTTCCATACGGAAAGTGCATTCATACCAAACGCTTCTGCTCCAACCGGGTTACGATCAAATGTTCGCTTGTAGAGCATAAAGGATGCATTAAAAGTGGAGGATACATACGGAAATACATTGACGACGCTATGGACAAGACTACAACCCTCGATATAAATGCCGTCTGTGGTTATTTACCTCTCCGAGGCCCCAAACGAACAGCAGATCATTCAAAAGTATTGACACCAGATTGAATCTTTCAAACATCTAAAGGGGATATTTCAAGCAGTTCCCATGGTTGCGTACTGTAGACCTAAAACTCCCAAGGACCATCGGGTATGAGCCAAGATAACTTCGGTCAGAACTGCAGCTGCAGGCACAAAAATTGGAAAGACAAAAGACAAACGGTGCCAAATCTGCAAGCATGTTTCCTATATATATATATATATATATATATATATATATATATATATATATATATATATATATATATATATATATATATACACACAGGTGGGAGAAAAATACTATCAATCTGAAGTATGTCGTGCCAACAAATGTAGTCTATCTTCTAACATGGAAACCATAGGCTTCTGAAAACAAATGATTAGGCTCAAAATTCATTTTCACAATAAAGTCTGTGCGAAACTATCCAACCACTGCAACTCGACTGGACACTCGAGATACATCGATATGCTGCTGACTGAGTCTAACACGAGAAAGACCGATGTAGAACGCATACATGATGTACGAGAGAGGTATTAGTTTATGATTCGTATGCAAATCTTTGCGACAATTGTTACCCTTGTAATTCCTTCACACTTCACATTACAATATTCTTCTTCTTTTTCTTTTTCTTCTTCTTCTTCTTCTTCTTATTATTATTATTATTAGTAGTAGTAGTAGTAGTACTATTGGAATCATGGTATTAAGAGGGAACTCATGAGGACCGGCTATATAAAGCAGGTACACTCTGAACCTAGTCTATGAACACTTTGCACCAACTGAACTGCTACACAGAGGATTTTTATTTTGAGCCCTCATAGAAAGGTTCTAATTAGGTATCTACTCCAACAGCAGGAAATGTTTAGAGAAAATGTATCGAGCCTATTTCAAGAAATAGGGGGTAAAATATATGGAAGCCATACTGATCCCGCTAGGGGCTTGAATATTACGTCCATATATGAACAGACGTTTGCACGCATCGTTCTTTGATATGTTATAACTAGGGATATATTCGCCCCCACCCCACCCCAGAACAAAAAGAATTATTAAAGGAATTCGTCGAAACAAATCAGAGAAATGGGAGAAATGTTCCAACAATAACAAAAGTGAGGATAAATATTCGTTGAGCCGACTTCAAGAGATATAGGACGGGTAAAGCTAAGGCCGTAATCCTATGGCCCTAACATTTCCGCCTTAATGGATTGATATATGGACCCCACCTTGGGAGTTTATTCTTAGGCCTACATTCGACCACCATAAGAAATAAGTTTATCACGGGTACTGAATATGTAGATCAGATTTATAGTGGACCGATTCTATGAAAAATTTGTACCTAATGAACAACTACTAGAAGGGCATTGATTTCAACCTCGTCCTGACAGTTGCTAGTTACGGATCTGCTTAAATAGTACGAAAAGTTTATATAAAATTTGTCGAGCCGATTTCAAGAAATAGGGGCTAAAACTATAAATGTTACAACAAAGCAAGTTAGGCGATTAAATATTACGAACCTAACATGCCATCCTCAAATAATTTTGACATGAACCCTTCTCTGAAATTTTGTATCAAATGATATGTTGCACACTCAGAAGAATAATTGACAGAATTAGTTGAGCGGAATCAGAGAAGTATTATCGTCCTTCTGGACACCGAATTTTTACAGCAGGTACGTAATTGACAGGTTCTTTCAACAATTTGCACTACGTAATCCACTACTTGGAGTACTTTGATTTTAATCTCTCTTTGACAATTTTTTCTTACGGATCTGATTCAACAGTCAAAAAGCTTGGACAAGATTTGTCAAGGGGATTTTGATATATGGTTGGCATAACAAAGGCCGTAAAGGGAATAAATGTTACGTTCACGTATGGACCCTAACATCCCCTCCTATGTTACACCAACTTCTCCCTACGGTCTCTATCATCCCTCCTTAAATTATTTTGAGATGAACACTTGTTTTGAGATTTTTTTTATCTAGGGTCTTCTTCGACCACCAGAAGAAGTATTAATGAAATTATCGAGAGAAATCAAACAAATTGGAGGGTCCTTATGGCTACCTGCTATATAACACCGGTACGTACAGGACCGATTATATCAACACGTTGCACAATCTGAATCCCTACTTAAATACTGTTGATTCCAACCCCTTATTGAGAGTTTCTAGTGAGGGATCTGCTCCAACAATATAAAAACGTAGCGAAACTTCGTCGAACCGATTTCCATTAATAGGTGGATACATAAAGATATCTATAAGAAAACCCATAAAGAGATTACATCTTATATATACAGAGTGAACCGAATTTAACAACATTTTGCACCACATGAACACCTACTTATAGAATTTAGATTTCATCCCTCATTAATAGTTTCTTGTTAAGAATTTGCTCTGGTAGTAGGAGACGTTTATACGAGATTTGTCAAGCCGACTTCCGTATATAAGAAGCTAAATATATGGTTGATAGATATCAAAGCCGGTAAATATATTACGTCTTACATCCACTTATGGACACTAACATCCCCTCTTCAAAGGATGTTGATATGGACCTTTCGTTAAGATTCTGTCTTTTGGGATTTGTTCATCCCTCGGAAGATGTAATGGAGAACTTCGTCCAGGTTCATCAGGGAAATAGCCGGGCCCCTATGAGTACACGTTATATAAAGCCGGTAGACAAGGTCTGATTTTATCAATTTATTTTGCTACGTGAACCGCGCTGACAGCATTATGACTTCAACCCGTCTTTGATAGTTTCTTGTTAGGGATCTGTTCCAAATATTTGGAAAAGTATAGACGAAATTCGTCAAACCGATTTCGAGAAATCGATTGTTAAATATACGGTCGTCTCTACAGGCTATATGCAACCAGACTATAAGAACACTCATATCTCTTCTTCAAATCATATTATTTTCCTCTAAACCAAGCTCCAATCCAACACAATTTGTTTTCAGACACAGCCGCAATGATATTCTTATGATCAGACATTATTTCTCAATCGATTCTGAAAGCTTGTGAAGATGTTCGTTCTGGTTTCTCTGTACTAACTATACGAAAAGAGTTAAGACATGCATCATATGCAACGTTGTTAGGGAAAGGTCTTTGCTGCCACGATCATTGATCATGTCACGTACCAGTTTAAGTTTCTCTGACATGTCGTCCTTACTTAGTTCAGTTGTAACTTATGCTACTTACTTGGAGTCCTGGAGGCGGAACATCTATTGCAGTAACCAAGAGCCTGGCCCTTCTATTTTCTATAAGTGTCTCTTGAAGTCCCTCCTGGAATCCCAAGTTGACTGCAACAGCACTATATTCTGGTTTGATGCATTGAACCTCCTTCTTCAGCTTGTATTTAAGTGAAATAAAGTCACAATCCACACATGTTAAGATCATCTACAAGTCCAAACCCTAGTTAACTTCTTGCTGTATTTATACTTCCATTAGCAGACAATCTGTAACTGCATTGTGATATAGTTTTGGCATCTAGTTGATCATTTTCATTGCCTTGTTCAATAGTCGCGTTCCATGTCAAATGAGAAAGAAGATACCTAAAAGTCAGGTTTAAACATTGCATTCAGGAAATAGGATAGAAACAATTACATTTAGATCTTACGTTAAACACCTCTGTGTCAGGATTATCTGGATAAGGATTGACTGATGACGGATTGGATGTCTTGTCCAAATACTTCCGACAAGTCGGTATGACGATACTTTTAACTCTGTGTGATTTGTTTTAGGATCAAGGTCTTTAGAAATCTTCGTTCGTTTGTTATATGTAACATGGCACTTCTTCAAGTGTGTATGTTTTTGATTCATTTTCACTTTTCATGGTAACAGATCAAAAATGTATGTGCTGGTGTAGGGTCTTGAGACCCATTTTTGCAAGAATAAGGACAAGTCTCCATGTGTTATGCACAATGTTATAATTTATTTAGAAACTCTTGATCTCTCTAAATTAAATTATGAGTGATACAGGTCAACGAGATCAATAATCAGCAATCATGAGCAGTCCTATTTAGTGTGAAATACTGTGCTCTCATGTAAGTAGACTACATTGAAATGGTCAGTTTTCAACATTGGGCAAGAAGAGATTTTGATCTGTAATTGCAAAATGTATGGACTGATTTCTTGCAGCATTTCACCTACTATTTCTCATTGGCAATGTATTGTTCTGGTATGGTATCGGTGTAACTGGATGCTTGTCATGCCCCTGACAGGTGTCAGACTTAGATATAATGATTTCGTGTCAGTGCCCAGCTAAGTAGTTAATAACTAATTTAGAGATTTTGTTTGCCTGTGGCTTTCTTTGTGAAATATTCATAACAGGAACTACGTTTTACATCGAAATATTTCGGAACGAGTCATTCTTTATTTTGATATGCATTTTATTGTTATGGTGAAAACAGTGCACATTTAAAGTCAATGTGAGATATGGACAGAAACAATGTTTTGACTGACCCGGAAATGGAACCATGACTCCAGTAGGTTTTGAGCAGTTGTGAAACCTAATTATAACACGGCAACAACTAATAAGTCTTGGTGTTGTAATAATTTAGAATGGTACTGTCACCCCTAGGAATGCTAGTGTGATTGAAATGTTGGTATGACTTCCTCTTGGAGAAATATATGCATAGAATATATAGGAAAATTATTGATAGTTTGACCCCAGATCCCTTTCAAATCTAAACACAAGCTTATAAAATATTATAACCACTGCTGCCTCATTTAAGCATGCCTGATAACTCCCGAACCTGTTCATAGCGTAGAGCAGATGTGGCCCCCTTTTTCTGATACAAAGGTGAATCGACCCCTATTCGCTTAACACTACGAAAAATCGTCATCATAACTGGCAATTGGAAGCTCGAGAATATGAAAGATGGTCATTAGTGCTTGGAAGACTGGAATCAACATCAACTTTCTAATAAGAAATCATATAGTTTGCCAGATTTTCTTTAGCAAAGGTATCTTAACAATAAATAACACAATATATGAGGGAATATTAATTAATGAAAATATTAGTTAGTGCATGCTGGTGCCAACAATGTAAGACATAATTACAATTGAAATAAATTTTCTCAAGTGAAATTCGTTTCGTATGAAATTTTTATTTATTGTTTTGTTTTAATTCTGTTTCAATGTAATCATCTTCTTTCAAATGTGAAAAGAGTCAATCATCTATCACGGCGATGTCCGCCAGCACTATAGTGAAAACTTAACCAAGCCTTACTTAGCGGCTAGGCTGGATTTATTTTTATTTTGACAATTGTGGAAATTAAATTGTTCTTTGGTACGATGATATAAGATAACCAGGAGATTACGGTCTCAGTCGAGTACAACGCAACAGCTTTTTAAAACACGCCAGTAACATACTGATAGAAAACTTTGTGATACTCCATACATTCCAACCACATTTAAATATCTTCTAAAGTAAAAGAAAATGATCCATAAATATTTTGTATTGTTCATAGAAAATAAAGAATAACCTTGTTCAAAACAAGAAATAAATTCGAATTTATATGTAATGAAAAACTATAAACTTTATTTACATTCGTGCTTTCAATGTCTACAAGCTTGCGATGGCTTCAAACAAACTTTTACACAGAATTGTGTCTACAAATAAAATTTTCTCGCTAAAATCTACATCTGTGATAATAAATGCATGCTCTTTTCAATGAAAAAAGAGTTTGTACTTATATTAGATCCTAACGTTTTGTAGCAAAATTATGTCCTAATTATGTCAGTATATTTCTTATATGCAGTAGCTATCTCTTTCATGTTTTCGTTCTTTGTTTATTTCTTCGTTTCTTTGTTTCTCGCTTTCTCTCATAATCCTTATCCCTGTAGAAATTTTTTTTTATATTGTATGTTTTATCTAAATTCTATGTTTTTAAATATCTTCTTTCTGTTTTGTTTCGCTGATATGGTACGGATCTTCGACACTGGACCATCCTATGGCGGAGATAATAAAATAAATTTAAAGAGAATAACAATAAATACAAGCTTTAATAAAGCGAACAAGGTATTATCTTTTCTCTTTTATCCGGTCGATTGCTTTTTTCTATCCGGATGTAGTGTTCTGGGATCATGCATCTGTCGTGTCCAGACTGTTTTTCTTTAGTAGAAACGATATATACACAAAACCACATACCTGTTTTGCTGATGGTCAGCACAAAGACCGAGTTTGATATGGCGTATGGCGTAGGGAACCGGTGAGACGGTATAAGATTAGTTTTTTGCCCCGATCTGGAACAAACCACAAATGCGGTTTTGTATTTATTACATATCCTTCTTTTACATTGTCTGAATATGGTTAGCTTTATAGTGTAAATGTAATTCAAAACGAATTGAGATTTATAAAGGTTTGATTTAATGTACCTGACAATGTCGATCTGCGGACGTCAGAGAAGACACCTAAGCAGTGCGTGGTACGGAAATTCGGTTTGAACATCTGTATCGAATGCCAAATCAACCACGTAAGATTAAATGGATATGAAATAAGGGGTTGTTCTCACTCGATAAAGTGTGCTATCGACGACAAAGTGTATGATGACATCAAACACTGCTATTTTAATAAATTAACTAGTGACTACAATATTTGGGATTGACTCAGGCGGTTAATGGGTGTAATTCAAGTCATGAAGCTTGAGTTCGTTAGTAGTTGACTGCTCTGGATACACGTGTTCTGAACTTAAAACAGGAAGCAGCTTTAATATTACCGATAAACCAATTTGTGAGTACTACATGTCAGATTGATTTATATTAAAAGTCTGACATCATTTTATTGACTTTAATTGACTTCTTTGGATCTAATATCCATAAATAGTAAAATCCCTGGCTGTGTAGGACAATGGGGATTATAATTCTCACGTATCCACGAAAGTTGTTAGCAACCCATCACCCATCTAACCATACGTTGAGTCTCTCTTGCTATCACGCCCCCCGCCTTTGCCATGGTCGATGTTAATAAACCATCGCGGTCTCGAGTTTTCGAAGGAAAAATGTATATATGGATAAAATACTACCTTGGAAAATTGTATATGGCGATCTGACGCTGGCAGAATGGATTTACTTACATTTTTTTAAAAGATTCACTTGAAGGCATACATTGCAAAAGGAGAAATTCAGAGCATAGAAGCATGCCCAAGACTTTATTCGGTTTCTTCAGTAGCACAAATATTGTTTTTTCTTTAAAGCACACCAGGAACTTGCATTGCTGAAAATACATTTAGGAGTAAATGATTCAATATGTTTCTTGGCAACGTCTTTACTGTATTTTGTGCCATGGAGTGGATTCTCCCCAATTTAGCAGTTTAGTCTGTTTGCTGTTTACTCGAATCCCATTAATAATATTATAACTCCCACATGGACACCAAAAATTCGCTATGTGCGTGTGTATGAGAGAGAGAGAGAAAGAGAGAGAATATGAATATAAGTACTGTTATCATACAAAGTTTTACGATTTTCTTGATGAGAGTCTTGTTACACTCTACCCTTTAATTTCTAATGTGTATTTTACTATATACTCGGATTTAATCTTGTAACGGCTGAACACGATGAGGAAATTATAAGTTTTAAACAACAACATTGTACACAACATTGATGTTTGAACCACAATTCCGCAGTGAACTCTTTCATTCCATGACTTTTCAAAAGCAGACATTTTTGGAGGGCTGTGTAACTTTTGTTTCTTAACAGCTGTCTTACATTACCTTTACTTAACACATGTTTTTTAGCCGAATAATTCTTTATGAGTAAGGATACTTTACGATGGGTTCCATATATTGTTCATAGCTACAATAGAGTATGATTCATTAGAAAAAAACGATTTTAAACAGGTGGCAATAAATACATGAAACAAATGCTGTCAAGTTGTTGCTACTACTTTTTCTTCCCAGATATATAAATTTGTCGGTAATTGAGTTTGCTTTCTCTAAGCTATTTCTTTCCTGAAATGAGCCACTAGTAGACCACGTTAGGAAGGCTTCTTGTTGAAATAATTTACAGTATCTAAGAAAAGAAAAATCGCTCCTAATTAGTAGAGTATGGGATCAATTCACAGAGGTTTAAGTTTTTGAAAGTTTGTACGACGTTGACGACTAACCCTTCGTCAAAAGAAGTTACTCGACTGAGTGATGACTGCATCAGAGAGTAAAAGGAAGCATCAGCATATTTAAGCGATTGTTTAACCAGATATAAACTTAACCTAGATAATAGATGACTGACAACTTAAACGTAGCCATGACTGAGAAGGCAATATATATATATATATATATATATATATATATATATATATATATATATATAGTGTATACTTGTATTGCAATGCGCTAATAGCATAACACAAGCGAAGGAGTTATACATTTATTATAAACCTGAACTAAAGTGACCTTACATCGTTTTTATTACGGAGGTATAACAATTAATTTTCATAATAACATTTCTTCACAACACTTTACCATTTCAACTAGTACAAATAAGTCATAATACAAACGAAAATAGCCATATTGGTCGTCAAATTTTGCATATTTAAAACCAATTAAATAAATGATCATCAAGTAAATGACAGAACGAACAGTCGGGCGACCGAACGAACATAAAGACATACAAATGAACAAACATTACGACTCAGTTACTTTCCCCAAAGATCAGAAAATTCGATCGACTCGGTCTATAACGACTCAAACAACTAATTAACGTACTTGCTAATTAATGTCTCATAGATTGGAAATCGACACACAGCTTTTTCAAATATAATATATTCATAAAATACTGAAACCAATCTTTTTGTACCTAGAGAAGCAAATATTTGCTTGTAGCCGGGTTTGTTGAAACAAATCTGGATCTAATATGTTAATCAAAACGAGCGAAACGTCTTCTAGGCAAGGTCTATATTACCTGCAAAATGGCCCATACTATAACAAATATAATGTATAGAAGCCCTAATGGTGAAATTTGGAGTTTACCAAGCTACAGTTTACCTGAAAAAGTATACACGGAAAATATACATGGATTTTCAAACAATTCATTTAAACAATCATAATTAAAAAAGAACAAACCAGAACTTCGCATTGACCATATCTTCGATATTGTGGCATCTTACAATCCTTTTAATGAACAATGACAATGATAATATTGTTCTTCATGATTTCAATTATAGTAGTTAGATGTTAAACAAAATAACAAATATTGAAAGGGTTGTTACTATAAGGCCTCTTTTGGGCCCAAAAATTACACCCTTTTAATTTTCTATTAAAATTTGAGCTATTTTCAAAATGTAAAGTGGTTCAAATGCAACAACCAATTTCATATTTATTTTTACAAAATACAAAGGTATGAGTGAATAATGAATTACTAGAATATCGTTTTGGTTGTGGTCCATGTGGACCATGTGAATAAAGAGAACATTTAAGTCCGTTAGCGTTCTTTGGTCTCAATAACGATCACGTATTAACTATATCTAAGCTAACGTTTCTGTTAGAATGAACACATACAATGATTTTGACATAAAACAGGGCTATTATTATAAAATAGCCTGTGTTATTGGACAAGAAATTTGCATCGACTGAATTTGACAAAATATTTATCAATTTTAATAAAACAAATTATAATGAGTCTTTATAGAAAAAAAAATTGAACTTTTGAACTCCTACAGCATCTACCCCTTTTATGACTAAATTATTTCCTTGTTAAAGAGAAAGGTCGTATTACAAGTGAAACTGATATAATTACATTTTTGTTTACCTAAAAAGAGAAAATGATAGGCTCCAGTCATGCTTCTACACATTTTCGCCAAATTATCAATTTTGTTCATTTCTTAAAAATGACGAATAGTAAATTTCTATAGGCATTTGCAATTTTCTTCATGTGGCTGAACTAATTGTTTGCATTCATACACCCAAAAGAGATATTCTTTTGGATTCCCTATTTTTTCATGGGAAGCAATTTTCGAACAGCATAAATGTAAAGCCCCAATAAATAATTATGTTTCTATGAAAATAATAGCACTCCATCTTCAAATCACGAATTGAAGTATTGACGAAAATATATTTTCTTTGAAAACCCCTAAAATTGATGCTGACAAAATGAATTCATATCATTCTTTTACATTTCTTTTTTAAGACTGAAACTAATATGATGACATTGGTTCAGATCGGAAAGTAAGATCAACTATGATTTCAGTCTTAACCTATGTATAATCCACAAATGTAACGAAATGATTTTACTTTACACACAACTGCTCCTAAGATTAGTTCGGACGGGGTCAATCAATATGCAATTGTAACGATTTTCCAGTGCCTTAAACGGAAGCCACGTTGCGTTTAGTGGCAGATGCGGGATGCAGTAGCTGACAGGCTAGCGTGTCGATCGCACAATCACAGGGTTGCGGGTTTGAATCCTGTTCAGACCGGTCAATGTTCACTGCCGTAGTGTATTCTTACATCAATGTCCTCTCATTGTCTCAGCATAGTCTTTTTACGTATCGGTGTTCACCAATTAATCAATCACTCTATCAATAAATCAATCAATCAATCCATCCAAAAGCTAGTCAATTTTTTTTTTTTATATAGCGCTGTAAATATCGATTTAATGGAATGAAATAGATTCCTGAAGATACTAACGATTGTTACATAATTTATGCAATCATATTATAACTCGAGTTCCAATGGATCGATATCAATATTAATACAATCATTATGACGCTTTGACCATCCTTTCTTGGGACTTCAATAATATATGTAAAGTGCGTGTAAGTGGTCATTATATCGCATCTTTGTCTGAGAACAAGCGTCAGTGTGTTATTTGAAATTTGATGAACTTCCGTGAATAATTAAAATAACACAACAACATTGGCTTTAAAAAACGCAACACTAGTTACTTGAACATAGATTAGACATAAATTCAACTAATAAAATGAGACATAGGCGTGAGTTCTCTATATGAATGAAAAGCAATTCAGATTTGAAGAAAGACATGTGATTTGTAGAGTGTGTGCACCTTTTAATCTACTGAACAATAATAAAAATTGTTTTATTTTTTATTGAGTTGATACAGATATTCATCAACCCTAGAGAAACGATATTTGCTAAAATCACAGGTTGTGATGAATATCCTTTTTTTCTGGGTCTGATAGATCCTTACATGGAACCAAAAGAAAAACAAAATCAGTAAGTATGTCATTGCATAACTTTTTATTTATTTGTGTTTTTCTCCATAATAGCATTCACTCAACGCCTGACGAAGTTTGATCTGTAAAAGGTGCGCTGGAGCATTTCAGTAAAAAAAAGTAGTTTTATTAATTCCTTAGATGAAATATTTATAGGGAATTTTAATATTCAGAAATTAAAAAAAATTAAAAGAAAAAATTGAATATGTTCCGAAAAATTTTAAAAAGGAAATTACGCATAGACGAAATGGGGATCAACGCAGACAAACAGACCGAAACATAAACAGTCGGCTGAAAAAGTCACTGATTACTCATAGGCATTGTTATGGCGATCTTCGTTTCTCATGACACGAATAGTTAATGACTGAGGCATAATGGCGGCCGACATTTTTCATATCGGCATACCAATCTAAGATATTTTGTCTATTGTATTCTCAAATCGTATCAGGTTAAAAGAGTGTGGTATATTCCGCTGGTTTAGACCTAGCTCAGCCTAAAATTCTTTCATGTTGGCCACATTTTGCTTTTTTTGCCTTGGACGATTTCCGTCGGCCCACGATGATTCCGCCTGTGATAAGGAATACTCATTAGAGCATAACGGTTTAGTATGATGTTCATTGAAAAATATTACTTTACTGTAAAATGAAAAAGTAGTCGACAAGTGTTGACTGGTATTCATGTAAAACGCGAGATTCGTTGGAAAAAACAATCATTATACACGCGTTGTAATAAAACGATTGTAATCGGTGTTGGAATGAAATCCCAACCATTAAACATCTGTCCTATTAAACAACAAATACAAGTCATTTATATCCTAAAGCTTCTAGGATTATGCAGAATTATATGCTCTGTCATACTGAACATGGAAATAGGTCACAGGTTTCGAAATTATTCCCGAAAAAATAAAATATTCGTAAATCGGGCCAATTTAACATTCAATTATTATCAATTTTAAAGCAGAACAACAAGGCATGCATTGCTACGGAATTAAAATCAAAATACACTGGTCTACAGCCAAAATGCTTCCGCAATAAATGTTGTCAAACTTTACTAATTCTGGGTCACTGAGAAGGAAAATGATGCTTACAATTGGTTATTGACTCTAGTTTTAAAGATATTATCCTGGGTCAGTATATATGACCCTTGACTTGGGAATGGCGGAGGATAAGTGAGTTATACAGGGAAGGGATCTCAGTTTAAACTAGAAATGACTAAAATACATCTTTGACTGGATCTATGAATAAATCTATGACTGGGTTTGGACAGTACTTGCTTTTTAGGCAAAACAATGAATGATGCAATCTGAAGCTGATATTGCGTCTAACATGATATGAATTGCATTATGTTATTTATAGAAGTCATGGATGATGCAGTCATAACTAAACTTACATCACTCAGCTGAAGAAATTGACCTATATCAGCTCTACAAATCATACAGTGTCGTGCTCTCTTATTTGTCAGTGTTTGATTTTGCAAAGGGACACATTTCTGTTTAGCCAAAGTGAGCAGAGATGCCTCGTACTTGTGTGAACAATGCAGATAACTTCTGCTATGTTTGTGGTGAAGTGAAGTTTGCATCACAAAAGCGCAGTATAACTACTATAGTCAAGAAAGGCTATCACCTTTATTTTGGCTGAGAAATTGAAGATCAGGACAAGATGTGTGCCCCACACATGTGCTGCAACACTTGTGCAACAAATCTTCGACAGTGGTTAAACAGGAAAAGGAAATCTATGCCTTTTTGCAGTGCCAATGATTTGGAGAGAGACAACAGATCATATCAGCAATTGTTACTTCTGCATGGTGCCTTCAGTTGGGAAAGGTGTGTCAAACAAGAAAAAGTTGACTGTGCATTATCCAAACATTCCATCAGCTATACGCCCAGTACTCCACGGAGAAATACTTCCGGTTCCTGATGCACCAGAATCATTCTCACTTGAGTCAGACGAGGAAGAGGAAGAGGATTAAGCTTCTAGTCCTGAACCATCAATGTCACATGACCCATATTTTCTCCCATCCTCCTCTTCTCAACCACACCTCATAACACAAGGTGAACTGAATGACCTTGTCAGGGATTTGGAACTACCCAAGAGTAAGGCAGATGTGTTGGGCTCCAGACTACAGCAGTGGAATCTCCTGGCAGGTGATGTTAGGGTTTCCATGTTCAGTGACTGTCAAAAGGGTCTTGTCCCATTCTTCTTCATGGAAGGTGATCTTGTAGCCTGCAACAACATCGATGGTGTGATGGCAGACATCAACATCGTTTATGATCCAGATGAGTGGAGACTGTCCATTGATTCATCGAAGACGAGTATTAAAGCTGTTTTGCTGCATAATGGCAGTGTTTTGCCATCAATTCCATTTGGTCACGCAGTCCATATGAAGGAAACCTATGAAAACATAAAACAACGTTTAAGGTGCATAAACTATGACCAACATCAGTGGCTGCTTTGTGGCGATTTCAAGGTTCTTGCTCTCTTGATTGGTCTGCAGACTGGATACACAAAGTACTGCTGTTTTCCCTGCGAATGGGATAATCGTGCGAGAGATTCCCACTACATCAAGAGAGATTGGCCACTCCGACAGTCATTGGAGCCTGGGATGAAAAGTATTCAGCATACACCACTTGTTGAATCAAGGAAGATTTTGTTACCACCCTTGTACATCAAGCTGGGTCTGATGAAGAACTTTGTCAAGGTCATGGACAAAACACAAGCAGCTTTCAAGTACCTCCGTGGAAAATTTCTAAGGTTAAGTGAAGCTAAGATAAAGGAAGGTGTCTTTGTTTGTCCTCAGATTCGTGAACTTCTTCGAAATGATGCATTTCACCGTGCACTGCGTGGCAAGGAAAAGACGGCATGGAAAGCCTTCCAGTTAGTGGCAACAAATTTTCTCGGAAACAACAAGGCAGACAACTACAGGGAGTTGGTGGAAAACCTCCTCAAGCCATACAAAAGCCTTGGTTGCAACATGTCACTAAAGATACATTTTTTGCCCTCTCATCTAGATTTTTTTCTCCACCGAACTGCGGAGCAGTGAATGACGAGCACGGCGAGCGATTTCACCAGGAGATTGCAACAATGGAGAAACGCTATCAGAGCAAATGGAGCCCATCAATGCTTGCAGACTATTACTTGACAGTGACAAGAGATGCTCCATTTAATGAATACAAGAGACAAACCAAAAAGCGCCGAGTAGACACTGAATAAGGACTAAACTATGTACTTATATATACATAATCGTTTTTTGACTTTTGTTTCAATATATTTTCTATTTATATAACCCTTTTGCTGTTTTTTTAAAGTGTTACATAAACAGGAGAGGTGAAATATTATCATTTAAAGCAACCATAAACACATGAAAAGACCTAGGTTTACAATTTATGATTAAAACTCTACTATGTACACAATATACATAGACGAAAAATGTATAAACTTAAATATCTCGGAAACAGTAGCCAATCCATTGTTTTAATTGTCAAAATCCCTAATAAATAGCACATTTTATCTCTGAAGCATACGTCTTCAAAAATTTTGTAGACCAGTGATATCAGTTTTTTAGACACTCAGTACGACTAATACCAGTTGCAAGGTTATTATCTTTATATGAATAAACAATAGACAAATCGATCACATAACCATTCCCTGTCTTCCGTTTCCGACATTTGTTAGTCGCTGATTCGTTGGAAAATGATTACCGGTTTGTTGGCATCGTTGCCCAAATACTTGCAGTAAGTTACAATTTTGATATTCTCATAACGATAAGTCCACTTTTCATGCTTCTTAAGTCTAACACCGTTTCTACACAATGATATGCGTATTACCCATGTTAACATTTAAACTCTATTTTACACAAAAGAGATCCAGAGTGTTTTATCTTTCTTTGTAAGTCGTATCAGCAACAATTACACAAGTCATCAGCATAAAGTAACAGAATCATATTTTGTAATTCATTGTCAAGAAAGACTCCACTTTCCCCATTTTCATTCACTATTGGTAATAAATCATTTAGAAACAAGGACAAAAGAAGAAGACTTAATATACAACCTTTTTTCACTCTAAGCTAAACCTTACGTTCAAAATATTCACTCAGTTGATCTTGAGAAGTCTTTACAGGTGATTTAATATCTGAACGTATATTTTTTTTCAAGTAGCAAGCATTCTACCACGCACATCATTTTGTAATAATGCAGACCACTTCCTATCTATATGCACTAAATCAAACGCCTTTTTGAAGTATAAGCAATATAATCTTCCTCTTTTCTTTCGAAAGTTATTTCTGTATTAAAGATTGCGATACAAATATCATCTATTGTCGAATAACCAGCCCGGAATCCCGCCTGTTCTTCAGGTATATTGTCATAGTTGTTGTCCCACGTATTAAGTATTTAATTTAAAAGTGTGGTAAATAATTTGCTTCAAGTATCTAATAAAGTTATTTGTCTATAATTGTTTATATCAAAGGGGTTGTCTTTCTTAAAATGTAAAATTTCCATATGGCAGGAAAGGTCCCTTTGTAGAAATAGCGTCAAAGAGAGGTAATATCTTTTTTACAACTGACAAATTCTTTCGGAGTCCGTCTTCACCAGGTGATTTGCTACTTTGAAACAAATTTTATGCTTTCAATACTTCATTCTCGGATATTTCTCAGTTAAGAATCTGATTTGTGTCATTGTCATTGCATATATCACACATATTACTGTCATGATTCTCCATAACAGTTCTGAATTGTTACTACAAAATATGTGTCTAAGTTGAATTTAGATGGATTCAGTACACTTTTAGATTTCTCGAGCCATTCCAAATTTGATACTGTTTTTGTTGCATTTTAAGATGAGGTTAGATATCGAATTCACAAGATCCCAAAATTATTTTGCCTCATCACATAAATTCTCTAATTTATTATACAGGTCTTTGATCTAACGTTTGTGTTTATTTTTTCAGACTTTTCAATATTTGTTCTGAGTTCTACAAGCGCTTGATAAAGTTCCCTCATACCTGTATTCCTAAACTGGTTAAAGACAGTGTATTTCCACTTTTTCAAATACATGCATTCGAAATAATATCAGCACAATTTAGGAATATTTGATTTTCTACACTCTGCTTTAAAGCTATATGCTGCATGATATAATATCTTTTGGAGCGTGTCAAGAGCTTGTTCAATGTTCTTTGTGACAAATAATCATTAAAAAAAAACTCCGTGAGTAGCAAATTTAAATTAGTCACATGCACATTCGTTCCATTCTCATTCCACTTAAAACAGTGAAAGGGTTTTGTGCCTTAATTTCAATTATATAGAGCAGTATTATTATCATACAATATTTTCATTACATTTTTATTTTATATAAAATCTATGATCGGTAAATGATTCAATTCATTTCTCGTTTGAACAGTGAGTCGGCGACATGTGTACATAAATCTGACTATATTATTATGTAATCAACTAGAATACTCCCGTTTGCAAAACATGTAAAATCTCCCTATTCATCACCATCTACTCTACCGTTTAAAAAATAAATTCCAAACGTACAGCACAGCTGAATAATCAAACTTTCACCAAATTCATTCACCTCAGTATCTCTAAATTTCCTAGGCGTAATAAAATTGGCAATCGTGTAATGTAAAAAATGGAGAGATGGAACCAGCTTTAAATCATCATCAAATATATGGTCATATATACTGACATTTCTAGAATTAAAATCACCAGTCAGTAACCAGTACTATTAGAGGACCTGTCATCATATACAGGTGAACCTGACCGGGGTATATAGATACAACCTATTATGACATCATACTGAACCTCAAATAATTGTTGTTCTATGAGATAAAAATACAGCCCCTATGCTCAGCGAAAATATGTTTTTCATGTGATTGAAAAGTGTGTTATGCATGAGCATTGCTGCACCACCAAGGTCATTAGTAACTCTTTGGTTTCCTACACACGTACAGTCAGGAAAAATAGTAGCGATCATAGTTGAATCACATTTCCATACTTCAGTAAAACAAATTATTGCATAGCATTTTTCAAAGGAAATAAAATCAAAGTTATGGAACTTTCTTTTTATGCTCTGTATATTATCAGATAATAGGTTAATACAATGATTTTATATTTTGAACGCATGTTGGGATTTAGCATTGTGTGAGCATGATTGATTAAATGTGTTACTTGCATTAATGAAATTACATGAATTCCTATAATCAACAATATCCGTCTATAGACATATCATTGTTACTAATAACGGGCAATCCTTTGCACTCGCTTAAGGCAACGAGGGGAAGGTTAGCGCGTTTCAAGAATTAATAACAATAACTAATATGTTGTGTCTAATATTTCATTATGTCTTCACCTTGTCGTGATATGACCCCTGGTGCGTATGTGCATGTACCACACAGCCATCATCCGAGTTCATCTTTAACTCCCTCCTCCCAACATTCACAGCACCGACGTTATTCGTATCTTGTATGTAACATGTTTCTGATATCAATGCTTGTTAATTACTATCCGATACCATTACAATATTGTTCGCACAAATTTCTTATATGATTTGATTAGCTTGTATGAACATGTTCCCTTTTTCTGTTTATTGTCTTCCGTTACTCACGTGAGTCAGATCATCTAAATAAATATCACTGTTAATGCTGAGAGAGCATGAAATAAGCTTAGGCTTATTCCTCAATTGCCTTTAATTGTTGATTTTTTAGAATTTAGTAACAACGTTTCCTTCGTTTTCTTATTCATTAATCTTTATTATGAAGGTAACGCTAATTTAGTAGAAACTTTTTCAATGGGTGTAGTCAGTTTATAAAGGCTGGAAGCTGTTATTACTATGGTACCTAATGTACAAGTTGTACAAACCATATCCAATTGTAAATTCTTTTTAAAATTGTGATATTTTAACAGGTGAATGAAGTATTAAAACAATTCCTGGCAAACTGAGAGTGGGGTTATCGAAGGGACATATCCAATTACCTCCGAAATGATGGAATCTTATTTTTCTTGAAATAACATATCATATTTAAACCAAATTTTAATGTCTCGCTTCCTTAATCTAATAAATCAGATTAAAATCAGTCTTGAGTGATTGGTTTGCTTTCAGTCGTATTTGTTTTTAATGAGCTTTAACTAAAGCAACTGGGATTGTTTTTGAATGGAATTAAAAGCAATGGAAAGTATGAGATGATGAAATAAAAATCTACGCCTGATATTATGGTTTGTAGACATATAAGATAATGTTCGGGTTTATGACTTTTAGTAAGCAAAATTGAGGATAACCTGTGAGGCCGAAACTCCGGGTAGCCAGATTTCCACCCTTATGAGACGCAACGAGTTTGTTATTATTTTTTGGTAGATGTTTCAGTCACGTGGTTTATCTTATCACTATTATACTCTATATGCCTGGCTGAGGAAATGATTTACCATTGGAATTGTTGTGTCATCATATCTGCAGAATATTATTATAAGTCGTATTAGCAACATTACAATATTTATTAATAAAGGCATTGCGTGAAGCATATTTTTGAACAGTGACTAGAAGTCTATTTTAAAACATTTCAGTTTCTATGTAGAAAAAATACATATGAGAAATTAAATTTCTAAAGATTTTTACAGATGATGCAGGATTATATTGCTTTTCTAAATGTACACATAGAAACATAAAAAATAAATAAAGAAAAAACAAAGACAAACACACACAGAAGTCAAAGTTAGCATCCGTTTTCTTTGCAAGGGTGAAAGCTGGGTTGTAATTATATGTATTATCGACCATCACATAACTCCCATTTCTCTCGTCCATTTTGTTTTGTAACTGTGGTTATTGGATGGTAAATGTAGGTGTTGGATTGTAAATATATGTAATAGTGCCCATCGCATAACTCTCCTTTCCTTCATCCGTTTCTTTGTACGTGTAGTGTTTATCTCTAAGAACGTGCGAGGGTTTGTAAGAATAGGTGTTAGTCCTCATAACTCTCCTTATACTTTACATCCACTATACAAATGAGTTTGCATGTATTCGAGACTGTTAATCAGTAAGAGTGAGTATTGGTCACGAAAGATCTCTACTGTCTAGTAATGATCTTTGCTGGTGAACAACGATGTGTGATGAGCAATTGTTCTTGTTTTTTTTTCCCTAATGTCTTGTAATTTATGTTTTTTAATTTTGTTTTCTTTTTAATTTTTATTACTTTGTTTGTAATTCTTTGATATAATTATTATTTTTATTTTTTAAACTTGATGATTTATTTCTACAATTAAAAACATTTTTTGTTACAAATTTCATTTTTTTATAAAAGTTTTATTTAAAAATAATAATTAGTTTGATAATTTATTTTGCAAATTTTATATTTGTATTTGTAGAAACGCTTAAATATTTTTGTTTGTAATGTTTTGTTTTTCATTTTGTATTCCAATTTTATCCATGACTTAATTCTCATCAAAGGCTGGTGTTTTTGTTCGTATGCATGTTTTTCTGTATATGGGCGGGCGTATGCAGTTGTTAGTGTTCGTACCCACCTTCTCACCCCGATTGGTGTATATGATGGTATGTTTATATATGTGCATGAATTATTGAAAAGAAGAGCCCCTTACCATTGTTGGCTTGTATGTAAGGATGTGTTGTTTTTTTGTGTCAATAGGCATGTGTGTTTGTATGTTTATTATTAAGAAAGTGTGTTTATTGCTTTCACCATACGTAGATGTGAGCGACCTTCACTTTTCGCCTTGCCATCACTGTTTTGTTTCTGTGTGTTGTCTTAGAGGTAAGGTGAGTGTGTTTATTTGTACATAAGTAGGTGTTAGTTACCCTCAACTATTCCATTGAGCGAAGAATAAATTCATTTTAAAAGACATGATTAGAACCAAGATATAAAAGCCAGATGGCAAACATGAAACTTGGTCCAAGCAGCTAGAGTGTGCAATTGGTGCAAATGAATGGGCCAACTCTTTTGTTTTGGTTAAACTTTGTACAAAAGACACAAAGCTGATTAGCTTTAATTTTAGATTTCTCCATAGAAATATTGCCAGAAACCAGTTTTTGAAAAAGATTAATTTAAGTGATAAGGATAAATGTACCTTTCAAAATGAGGGAATAGAACAAATTGAGCACTTATTCTATGACTGTTCAGTTACTGAACACTTTTGGAAATTATTTGTGGAATGGATCCAAACTGACAATCAAAATTTTAGAATTACACGAAAATATGTCTTTATAGGAAATAACAACTTTGATGATCTTATTAACTTCCTAATTTTGCTTGCAAAATATGTTATACGTTGTGCATCAAAAATCCCAAATCTCATCTATTATGAAAATTGTGTTTTATCATATAAAACGCTGGAAATGTGGACCCTATTGTCAACTTTTGCTACATGTTTTTTTTTTAAATAGCCGTTGGTTACATCTTATTCACTTTCATTTGGGGTTGAACAAAGACAAAATTATTCCTTTTTTTGAAAGAAAAAAGTACAACAACAATAAACATAGAGGCAATTTAAAAAAAACCCTTGGGGTTTGTATGCGAGTGTGTCTTTTTGTACAATAATTGTGAATGTATGTGTCTGTGTGTGCATGTGTGTGTCTTGTGTCTAAGTAAGGGAACACATGTAAAGATCAGGATGCAAAATAATTTAAGGCAATGCCCAAATACACTAGGTCAGGTGGTGATGTAGGGGAATATGTAAAATCCTGACAACTTGTGTTCAATAAAAAAGAAGAAAAAAAAAAAGAATTGTTTTTTAAAAACCCTATTTCTTTTCTCTTCTCTGTTTTGTTTTTTTAAGTATATTTCTGGTTGTAAGAATGTCCGATTGGTTGTCCATAGGTAGGTGTAACTGATGCGTATCTAAGCCCCCTTATTTTCTCTGTTTGTGTGTGGGTGCGATAGTAGAGAGTGTGTGTTTATTTGTCCATAAGTACGCCTGAGGTATGTCATTCATCACCTTTTCCTTTTTTGTTTTGTTTGTAAGGATGTGTTTGACTGTAAGAATGAGTTATTGTTTGTCCATAAGTAAGCGTGAGTGACCTCACCTATCCTCTGTCCCAACTCGTTTTTGTTTCTATATGTGGTGTTGGATCGTAATGGTGTATGTAATTGTTGCTCAATAAACAGGTGTGAGTGACGCTCACCTATCTCCTTTCCCTCCTGTGCGTTGTGTGGTAGGCGGGTAGGTCTTGAATAGTTAAAAGGTGTGTTAGAACCCATTACCTATCACATACATTCCTCGTCCGTTTTGTTTGCAAGGGTGAATGTTGGATTGCAATCATGTGTCTTAGTTACCATCACTTAACTCCATTTTTTCTCGTCCGTTTTGTTTGTAAGGTGGCTATTGGATGGTAAAAACTGGTATTGGAGTCTAATTATGTGTATTAGTGACCATTCTAATAACTATATTTTCCCTCATCCACTTGTTTGATTGTTTGGGTGTTTGTCTTTAAGATATTATGTGGGTCTGTAAGAAGAGGTGCTAGTGCCCATAACTCTCAACACAATTTACATGACCCATACTCATGAGTTTTATGTCAGTAATAGTGAGTATTGATCAGGAAAGATCTGTGCTGTTCTGTAAGGATGTTTGTTCTTCAGTAAGGTTATGTGATAGTCTCTAAGAGCTCGAGGTTTTTTTATTATGATTAGTAATTTATGTTTTAATTATTTTTATTTCTTAGATTTTGTTTGTTTGTTCAAAATTTGTTCCAAAATTGACTGTTTTCAAATTTAAATTGTTTTGTTACAATCTGTAAATTTATTTAAAATTTGTATTTGTCTAAAAGTTAGTTTTACATCATTTTATTGATATTTAATGTTTATTTGCATTTTTCATAAAAGTTAGAAAATAATTTGAAAAATTGTCTTTTTGAACATTGTTAAAACTATATTTTAACAGTTTAATTTCACATTGTTTATTATTTTAAAAAGTTCGCGATTTGAATATTTAAAAAAACGTGATAAAACTTGTTTCCTTTTGAATATAATGAAATTGTTTATATTTTCTTTTTACAATCTGTTTTCTATTTTCTTAATTTTTTAAAAAATGTTTTGGGTACCATACAATTTTATTTTTCTCTGTAATTTGTTTCCTTTCGTTTAATACAATTTTGAAAAGTTTCACAGATAACTTTTGGTGTATTTAAAAAAATTTGAAAACATTTTTGGTATTTAAAAATTCCATTTTTTTTAACTTTGCAGATTTATATCAGTTTGTTAACTTTTGACATTTTTTTTGTTTTACACTTTTTACGTTTTTAAAATATTTTGACACTTTTCAAAATGCATACAATTTTTACAATTTATTTTCTTAAATTTACATTTTATTTTAAAATAATTTTTTTCCTATTTGGGCAAATTGTAATTTTTTCCAGTCTTTAATTTGTTTTTTCTTCATTTTTTCTTTTCTTTAAGGATCTTTACATTTTTCGGGTACTTTTATGGTCTCTGCTAAATTCCGTGTCAGTTTCTTCACTTTAGTATAACCTTTAGTGTAGGGCATAGTTTGTAATATAATATTCCGGGTTTATTTGGTCTCAGGTAAAGTTTTCAATTTGGTATGACTTTTAGTCTAAGCCATTTAAATAAATTATTCCCCGTTTGTTTTAGTCTTTGCTAAATCCCACTGACATTTTTAAAAACGTTTGTGCATGCGCACTTAAAAGCTTTAAAAGTTTTTGCTAATGCTCACTCAGAATTTAAAAAAAAATGAAAACGTATAAAATGTGCTTCATTATTTCCGTTTTGTGAAGACAAACTTATGCATACATAAATACATACAAGAATCATAATTTGTGTTGGTAATATTGAGTAGTATTTCTAATTTTTTAAACCTGGGTTGCCCTGAAAAGGACCAATGTGTGTTAACAAAGGTCTAGGTTGTTAATTAACGCTACATCTGTTAACATTTCTTCTTTTCAAACATCTCCTAACCATTTGTCATTACACCAAAATTCTTCTGATGTAGCTTCTGAAGCTAGTGAAAAATGAACTTCAGAAACCGTGAGTCTGTTACATGAAATTCTGACCGAACTAAAACAGACGAGAGCGATGTATGAAGCCCCCTTAATCAAATCCAATATAAAGTGACCTAAGCCTCCAAAAAAGTCAAAATACTCTATTACAACAACCAATGTTACAACCAATACTACCAAGACGGCAGTGGCAGCAACAACAACAGCAGTGGGACTCGCACGAGGAAAAAAGGCTTAAGACAGTTACAACTAATTATGGAACGACCCTGATTATTGTGGGCTTTTTTTTCTCAAACCAACCACCCTTTTAAGAGCCTCCCATATATCTCAGAAATGAAATGCTTCTCAATCAATAAAAACAAAGTACCCCCCGCCAAGAAAAAAAGACCAGAGGTGTGATCTTTTGCTGCTCTTCCATCTTCACAGGTTGAAAGTCTAAGCGGAATGGAACAATATTATCATCTTAAGTAGGGGATCTATATATAGTGACAGAGATTACCATTGTCAGATCAAACTTGAATAGTTCACAGTAATAAACCGATCGCACCACTCCAAGGAGAAGCTAGAAACAATGCGTTGACAACGTTCTGTGTCACGCAACACCATATCAGAAGTTCTGGCAAAAGTTCACCCGAGCAATTTTGTAGATGAGATGATTGATCTTTATGCATTACAACTATCATCATCCAAATGGCAGCAATTTATTTTCTTCATAAATGGAATCCTTCTAATATATTTGACCTACGTTTTTATTTTTTGCAGATACGGAGGAAAGCTAGCATGACGTTTCGGGGTAACATATCCGCAACTGATAAGATGTTCGTTTTAGAGAAATATATTGCAATAACCGCATTTCTTGTGATAGGTAAGCAATTTGATTGAGATCTAAAGTAGATGCATCTTGTTTAGACTTAATGGTTGAAGAATTTAGCATTCAAAATAAAGAATAATTGTTAGGGACGTGTTTGATTAAATTTTGTCTGCGAGAGGGCCATCTGGACCAGATATATAGCGTTCTCTTCGTGAAATAATCTCTAATGTTACTTAGCGTGAAGAATGGCGTACTTGATCACTAACAAGATCACAAATGTATTTAGTCCTTTGTTTGAGTATACAATATTTATTGCTATTGGAATGCATTTTCCAGCAAATTACTATTTATATTTGAAAGAAAAACGCTTTTTGCGGAAATTCCAAATCCAAAAGTGAAATGCTTTAAATTTTGATACATTAAGGCGAGAAAGTAAACGCTTGTTACATATTGCCAAACAAATAAAGTCATAAGCTTTTGTTACGACCCTATGGCTCAAACAAACGTAACAAAAAGAAAGTGAAACCAACAATGTTTGTAAAAATCAACAAACAATTTATTCTAAATAATTAATGTAAAAATCAAAATACACTTACAGTATCGTGTATTATAATCCAAATAATTCAACAATTATTAGTGTCCTAATCACAAGTACTGTATATATCTAAACTATAAAATGTTCCAAATGAATGAATGTTCCAAGTTAATGAATGTTCCAAATGAATCTTCGTAATGAACGAATGTTCCGAAAGAATGATGGTTCCGAATAAATTAGTCTGTAATGTTCCGATAGATGATGGTTCCGAATGAATGAGTCTGTAATGTTCCGATGTATCAACGATAATGTCAGATCATCTTTAAGAATATTCAGAGGCATCCGAGAAAGGTCCTAAATATAACTCCAGGTAGCTCTGATGAATGGTCCAATAAATAATTCCTTTTGAATCATTTATACAGCATGGCATTACAGCATTATAAGATACCAGCATTCTTGCACAGCTATTATTTCAAACTATCTGATGATTCCAAAGCTGATCATAAAAAAACAGATCTTTTCATCTCAAGATCTAAAATGGAATGGAAATAATTCGTATTTACAGGTCTTTTATACAACTTGCAAATGGCACATTTCACAAAAGGAAAAGTGTTATATTACGACCCAGAATGCAATACTAAATGCGTCTATTTCATGAAAAAGTACTCCAGGTACAGTAAACAACTCTAACCTTGAACAAAAGGTCAGTAAACATGTTGTTATTTGATTAATAGTACAACTAAACCCAACTTTAATATGACTCACTATTTGACACAACTTTAAAGTAGAGTCAGAGGCCAAAAGTTTAAGCACCTTATAAATTCCATATACATAATTCCGTAACACTTTACAAAGCAGAGAATGGCAATTTAGGATTCATAATTATGAAAAAGATATCTTTGTTTCGGGGAAATATGGATTGATGTATAACTTGTTTCGTAATTATATTAGTGCTTTTTTACAGATATATATATCTCAATTTAAAATGCTTGATATTAAAGGGCTATTATTTCTGAATCAAAACTGATTTCGCAATTTCTTTCAGACTTAATTGCATAATATGTCTGCATGCAATGAAATATAAACCTTATAAAGTCGGGATTTATAATATGACATGACATACCAATTTTAAAATGACCAGTAATATAACAACTGTGCTAGCTTTAATAACATTATAATAAATTAACAGCTCTTCGTATTGACTAGTTTTATCAGTTTTATCGATGATGTTTATACGACTATGTCTCATCACCAATGAGTTGTCATATAAAGATTGTCAAAATTTGCCATTTTTGTGTTGTTGTATTTTAGTTTATGAGCCTAATTGGTTTAGATATTTCGGTTTCAACAAGAGACTTTTGTACTACTCAAGAAAATGAAATCCCTCGACCCTGGGCAATCTGTTTCAAATAAAGTGTCTCTTTAACGGGAACATTCTAGTTGGAGGAGCTTATTTTGAATTTGAAGACGCTTGTTAAGGACGTTTTGATCAAATGCATTAAGCTTTCTAAATACACATGTCAAAGAACACAATATTTTTCGGGCTACTTGAAGAATGTCAGCAAAATGACAGTTTATTGCAAAAGTATGTATTAACTAAAAGGCAAATTTGTATTTATAATATCGATCTCAGGACGTATCTGGCAACATTCAAAGCAATAGTATCCAAGTATATGTATAGACAGGACTCATTATCTGTGTTGCTCACTAATACTGCTCTCGTATTATTTACTTGAATCAGGCATTGTGAAAACTGTAAATGTCTCTGATAATTTCACTGTTACTCATTTTCAGCTTGCTTATCATAACATTCTTATACTGAATGGATATGTAGCATGCTACTTGTTGTTGTTGTCTCTTGTTGCTATTGCTTTATACGCGTCGATCATTTTAATTTTTTATATGTCAAAGAATGTTGTCGGAGCTTGTAGTTGAAAAGAAAATATAGTCCCACCACTTTGTTGAAACAAGCAGATGCGTGCTTTATGACACCGCAAACAAATACTCTGGCAAACACTTAAATAAAACAGGTACTAAAGTACACAAGATCAAATCACAAAATTATAGCACAAAAGTTTGGTTCGTTGCACACATGCATATAAATGACTGCTATGAAATATGTATTATTGCAATTATTTGATAAATTCCAGTGCTACACAAGTAAGAGTATAACCCTAGCTCGGGTCCAAGTTAACACAATAACTTTTTTCCGTGATGATTTTTTTTCGAGTCACTGTTTGTAACTTTAAATGGCTACTACATATGTTGCTCATTTTATTGTTAATTTTGTTTGTCAATTGTGTAGTGTAAAAACTCAGTAGTTTTATTTGTTTATCATGAGTCTACACAAAAGGTGACTTATAATGACAATCAGGATAATATATTTTATATCTACCATTTAGGAGCACTGGTCAAAGATGCCCGTGTTTCTTTGCTTGTGATAGTGCCTTCCTTTTTCCATAACTTTTGTTAAAATAAATTTTATACCCTGTAATCCAACTATATATATATATATATATATACTTCTGATGACTTTGTTCCCCCTTTTGGCGTCCAGATTAACATAAAGAACTTGTCATTCAATTCAGTTCTGAACAGCTTTTAGTTGATGAAATAAAAAAAAAAAAACAAAAACAAAAACAAAAAAAACAAATACAAATATTCTACCCTAGCAAAGTAGTGCAAAGAAATAATGACATAGAGCTGCAGCATCAAACACGTTTTGCATCAAGGCTCTTTAAACTAGTAACAGGATAAAATTATACAGTTAGATATATCTTCTATTATTTTCGCCGTTATAGTTGTCACCATAAGCATCATAATCGTCTTAGTCATTGTAATTGTCGGCGTTCTCCACTTCCTTCACATCAGCAGATGCATCCATACCACTGTCATATCCAAGATCACATTCACTATTATCATCATCACTATTATCATCAGAGATGGTGAGAAGGAATGGACGAGTTGTATCGCTGTTGTGGTGGGAATGACAATGTTGATATATATATATATATATATATATATATATATATATATATATATATATATATATATATATATCCGTCGTTCAAAACCAGATAAAAACAAGAGGAAATGTTTCCACTTCGTTCAGGAGGAAATTTATCGATGGTAACATTATAATATAATACGTACAAATCTTTAAATTATTGAAATAACTAAAGTAGCATAATATATCCAGTAGTGAATGTTAAGTATAGCATTTACATTTCTATGGTTGAAAAGAAGACAAATAATGTGTAACAAGACCAAATATGTAGAAATAAACATTCCAAGCATGGTATCCAGCAATACATATCAGAGTAATTTAAATGATCTGGCAAAGTACATGAGTACAATCAATACCCGGGAATTAATACAATAAAATTGCAAAGGTTGACAGTGATCAATATATTTTCGGCAGCTTGCACACAGTTAAAGGTGCATTTTAAAGTTCCGGAGCAGGATAATTAGTATAGACTATGCCTTGACCACCGATGCTCACGTGTCCAAGAATAACAGTGAACCGATTACGGCAGAAAACACATGAGGAAGATTTGTAATCTCAAAGCCCGAAAAAAAAAAGAAAAAATAAAATTTGTCCACATTTAAATGGTATATTTGAAGGGACAAATCGATAATGTTATATGTCTAAAACATCAATAAGTAAAGGAAAATAGAGCATAGAAGCGACTGACATGTTCAGTTTTTGTTAAACGGAATAGCAGGTCAATAAACAAACTCTGAAGACTCAGTAGTATTAGTGAATGCTATGCAAGGACTAATCTACTTCAACATTTAAAAATTTCGTATCTCCAAAATAAATTGTGTTTTAGTACAAAAGACGAATATTGATTGCAAAACGAGCAACATAACTAAAATCCAACATTACAATAGAACTGTCTTGTTACCAAATAGAAAGATAAAACATCGTTCTTCCATTTCAGTTTGCTTCCTTCTCTCTTGGACCCCATACGCCATTGTCTCCATCGTGTCAGCACTGAGAAATCCTAAGTCAATATCTACTCTCGGAACAACATTGCCGGGCTTTTTTGCGAAGAGCTCAACCGTTTTAAATCCTATCATCTATGTGACACGAAACGGCGAATTTCGACGGTCCCTCAAATTGACATTGTTTAGAATGCCATGCCGCACAAAAGGTGCAAGCAGATCAAGGGTCCCGTGTTTAAAAACTACTTCAGACGACTCTCCTCTGAAGCATTTATATACAAGCGCGGAAAACATTCCTTTAAAACCGTTAAAAGATGAAGGTATTTTTACTATCACATGTCCAGAACAACATTCTGTGTTTCGCAAAAAAAATTCAGAACCAGTCACTTTGCTTTGTGTGAGAACAATTTAATCTCAGAGGAGGAAGTGTAAGTTGAAACTGAATACGTGACGGAAGAGACAAATATAGAGTTCGTTAGAACAGCCGTTCACACAAGTAGCTCACTTCCGTTTCATGCTAATTTTCTTGTGTAACCGTTTATAGAGGCACTGGTTTGACTTTAATAACTTGACATAAGCCGCAATTTGCACTACCTTACAAGGATCACAGTGGTTTTAATATAATTATATGTACAGTACTAATTTTAAGGACTCCGAATATAGTTTAAACAAGTTGAACAAGATTAACCATTTTTGAAAAACACCACGTAATGATCAACATTTGAAACTCTTCTTACCATTGGCATTGTGTGTCATAGTAGGGGCCCGAAACATTAGCTCTGATGTCTTCCGTGCACACATAGTAAGGAGAGACTGTTGATGGTGGAAATAACAAAGACAATACAAAGAGAATGCATATTGCTTAATGGGTTTCTCTTAAATTCCAAATATGATGCTACGATGCGGTCTGACGAGGTAAATTTGTAGTCTAGCCCTTTAAAACGTCCATGAACCGTGTGCTGTTTAAATGGTGTGGAGTCAAGTATCTATGGAACAATTTTACTATCATAAAAAAGAGCGAAAATAGGGAGTTGACAGAAAAGAACACGAAAGCAACTTTATCGATATTTACAGATCTTTGAAATAATGATTAATTACTTTACCACGTCATAATGTTCAAAGTTATTGGCAGAATCTTCAGAATAGTACTGCACACGGTTTAGTGACTGTCAGTTCTTTCCTACAACGGAATGCATAATTAGTCATTTTTTATTTATTAGTTAACATATCATCATCTATATAAATACACATTAAAAATTAATATCTATGAGATTTAAGTTTTGTAGCACAAACAAATATTTCAAAAATTACCCTCATTATCTGTGGATGATCATTTGAATTTTAGTATATAATATGTTTTCCCATTAATAATAAAAATAGCAAGGTCAAATATTTTCATACAAGTTCATCACATTCCCAATATTTATGCTTAAATATGCTTTATCTTCCACTACAACATCAAGCATACGAGGAATATTAACATGATGTAACTATTATCGTAAACAGCTATACATTTGTATTGAACAAACCAACAAACCCAAAGATGAAAACAAAAACCACGTGAAAATTTAAAAACTCTACATGATGTTATTTGTAACACCTGTAAGCAAATGTTAAAACACAAAAGTAAGAAAAGGAAAAATAATTTTTAATATTATGAATACTATTTGGATTGTTGCTCAAAGAGAGCTATATGTAAGATCACACAAGCTCACTATAGTTTGTCGGTTAGTACACGATATGTGTTTTTGTCTGAAAATAAAATGTCTTGGGATCCGGTTACATACATACATACGCACGTAAAGTAAAGTAAACAATTCCTTTAAGTTTTAAATCTCGGCCCTAATCTATACAGTCATGATAGGTTTGGAATCCCTTGCATTTTGAGACTTTGATCGACCATCTTTCGTCTATACACTTTAATCTTAAGGATCTCAAAGCTATGTAAAAAATAAAATGTATTCCACAGAACTAAACGTCACTTCTTGCTGCATACTTCCACTCATATTATTCACATCACGGGAAACGTAATCACTTTATCGACACCATTGTCAAGCAGCATAAAAGACTTATACGTCCAACCATCCATACATATATATGTTCATATACATACAGCATCTATTAATCTATATTGTAAAACATCTTTCGTTGCAAATGCAATGCTTTAGATGGCTTAAGCATAGGATATTCGAAAATATTACACAGTAAACGTGTTAACTGGTCCAAATTCAGCATTGTTTTTATGCATCTAGTGTTCAGTATATAAATGAAATGTTTAGTTTTTAGCCATTCTCAGCCGTAATTCATAGAAATTGTACAATTTGACAAGTGTTGAAACTCTTGTGTATATATATATATATATATATATATATATATATATATATATATATATATATATGTACGTATGTATATACATATGATCTAATGACTGAACACGCTGAAATTGTGTCAAACATTAAAACACATACATATTGCAGAGCACATTGATGATTAAACACTTACATACTTCTACCGGTTGACCCTAAAACAGGGAGAGTTTACTTACTCCCTAAAATAAAAAAGAACGAAATTCAGGGAGGCCAATCATTTCCATAAACAACCACACAGCAACAAACATTATGAATTTATTGACTAACATCTTCGTCCGTTAGTAGAAAAAACTGTTTTCCTTTATCTAAGATGCTACCGATTTCGTAAGAAAACAACGAAATTAACCTTCTCAACATCACTCTTCTTGTCGAAATCCCACACAAGAAATGACTCCAAGCCAGCAAAAAAGCATTGTACTTAGTTTGAAGACATTTCTGTTCAACAATCAGCACTTCTTGCAAGTCAATATGACCACGATATGGTACCTACCTACGGCAATATTTTCATGAGAAAGCTAGAAAAAGGCTCTTCAATGAGGCACCCAGTAGACGTCTAAACTATTGTGTATTCTTTACGACACAGCGGCAAAATGGATCGCAAAGGGCGACAATTTCAAACTATTCTTTAAATTCGCCATTGACTTCCACCTACAATTAAATGTACATTCGAGATATCAAATAGGTTCGATGTATTCTTGGACACTCAGTCTGGGGGGAAACATAAACTGACCTGTACTCCAAACCAATTGACTATCACCGGTATCTGCTCTCAGTCACTTATCACACCAACCACGAAATAAAACATCTTCCTTACGGCCAGTGCGCTCATATCAAACGCATATGCTCCAATCGGTCTACGCTTTACACTTGATGAGCTAAAGGGTACCTTAGAAGGAGAGAATACAGACGGAAATCCATAGACGAGGTTATGAACAAACTATAATCCTCGACAGAAATACATTTTGTGGTTACTTACCACTCTGAGTCCAAAGACTCACAGCATTCTGAAATATTGGCACCAGATCGAATCTTCTGAACCTCTGAAGGGCATATTTAAAGAAGTTCCAATTGTTGCGTACCGTAGACCTAAAAATCTCAAGAACCATCAAATACGTGCAAAGGTAATTTTAGTCAGGACTGCAGCTGCAGACACATACAATTGAAACGAAAAGCGGTACCTAATCCCCAAGCGTGTTCCCAAGCTCAAATCATATATATATATATATATATATATATATATATATATATATATATAGAGAGAGAGAGAGAGAGAGAGAGAGAGAGAGAGAGAGAGCAATGGGGATTGAGATACTATCAATCAGATGTTTAGTTGTATGTCGAGCCAAAATATTTTATATATCTTCTGACATGCAAAATCTGTGACATGCAACATGTAGGAGAAACAATTGGCGCATAAAAGAAATGAATAGTCGTACGAGTCACATTCGCAATAAAATCAATGCAAAATTCGCCATCCACTGCAACTCAACTGGACACTCGCGGTGCCTCAAGATGCAGCCGACTGAGTCTAACCAGAGGAAGACCTATGACGAACGATACATGCAATAGTTTATGACCATTGGTATTCATGTAAAATACTCACACTTGAAATGAGATTATTATTATTGTTATTATTATTATTATTATCATTAGTAGTAGTAGTAGTAGTAGCATCAGAAGTAGTAGTAGCAGTAGTAGTAGTTATAATAATTGTAGTAGTAGCTCTTTTTCAGCATCCGATACAACATTATCAGGACACGTTTCAGTCTTTACCTTCCCCACGCACAATATTACCAGAATATACATTTTAGTATTATTACTATTATTATTATTATTATTATTATTATTATTTTTAGTAGTAGTAGTAGTATGAGTAGTATATAGGACGAAATAATTAGCTAGAAGCATGTTTACATTCAACCCATGCAATTAGAATACATATAGGTGTAATTAGTAAAAGTCCAAGGGTCAGATTGCATTCCATCGTTTACATCCTCACTGTGTGTGACAGGTACAACTAAACTGATTGAGTAATTAACTGTGATATCTCTGTAAAAATACTCCTTTAACATATTTATATGACAAAGTTGTTTCTGTTTTCGCCTCCCAGGAGTGTTAATGATGTAATTTAAGTCATTTACTTTCTTTTCAACTGTATAAGAACCATAAAATTTAGCCCGAAGAGGATTTTGAGGTATAGGCAAGAACTGTAACACCAGGCTGAAAACTCCTTTCCTTTGTATTTCTGTCATACCTTAATTTCATTTTTGACTGAGTAGAGTGAAGATTAGTTCTTGTTACTTCGCAAGCCTTTGATAACTTATGTTCGAAATCAGAGACATAGTCAGGAAGATTCATCTTTGAATCTTCATTTGAGAGAAGTTTCTTATTCAATAACTTCACGGACAGTATATCCAAAGCCAATTCAAAAGGACAATAATCCAGTGATTCTTGAACTGATTCCCTAACAGCAAACACCAGCAAATAAACACCCTCATGCCAAGCCTTTCCTGTATCAAATCAATATGACCGAATCATATTCTTCAAAGTTTGATGAAATCTTTCGAAAGCCCCTTGACTTTCAGGGTGATAGGCAGAAGATTTAAACTGTTGGATGCCTAATTCATGCATAGCTTGTTGGAAAACTCATGACATAAAATTTGCCCCTTGATCAGACTGGACAGATTTGGGAAGGTCAACAAGTAAAAAAAACAACTTTACCAAACTTTTTACAATGGTTTTAGTTTTAATATCTCTCAAAGGAATTGCCTCTGGAAATGTTGTAGACGCACACATAATGGTCAACAAGTATAGGTTGCCTGACTTGGTCTTAGGTAAGGGACCGACACAGTCTACCAATTTTCTGCTAAATGGTTCGTCAAATGCAGGATGCAATTGAGCCTCATGTATCTTCTGATTGGGGTTTCCTATCATTTGACAAGTGTGACAAGATCTACAGTACTTAGATCCATAACTTTTAAGTTTCGGTCAATAAAAATTATTCAAGATCTTGTGATAAGTCTTATTGAATCTTAAATGACCAGCCGAGGGAATTGCATGGGCTCGACTAAAAATTTCCTGTCGATATGACCTCAGAACGACAATGTGAGAGCTCACTGACCACTCGTCACCACCAGCGGGTACCTCAGGTGGTCTCCATTTTCTCATAAGGACCCCATTGTTCACAAAGTAACAATCTCTGACTTGTGTGGCTTCAGTTTCACTAATAGCCCTCTGAAACAAATAGGATATCTCAGGATCTTGTTCCTGTTCGACAACGAGTCATTGTCTTTTGTCACCCTGATTAGAATAGAGATAATGAGTTGTAAAAAGAGGATCACTGTGATTAATACCTATTCATTGATCAATGCCTGGAGAAAAGATGACCTCATCAAACGACTGACCAATAAATGTGTCAGCTAAAGGAATAATTTCATGATCAATATCATTCTCAAGAGCTCTTTGTGCCATAGCTCTGGTAACTGCTCGAGCAGGACACAAATCAGGGATATCAATCTCAGTAGGATCAACTCTTTTATCCAAACAAGGCTTGTCAGTTACAAGCGGATTAACCACGGCCTTATCTCCATCTAGGTCATTGCCTAGTAATAAATGAATACTTTCTACAGGTAAAGAAGTCACTGCTCTAACAGTCACTTGTTCGGAAACTAAATCTGATGCCAAATTGACACAGTGGAGCGGAACATTAACAAAGCCGCACTCTACTTCCTGAATAAGAACACTTTCACTAAAAGAAGACTTCTCAGACAAAGGCAAAGTACCTGATAACAAAAGACTCTGAGAAACTCCTGTGTCCCTTAATATTTTAATAGGAATAAGTTTGGCAGAATCACCAATAAGTGATATAGAACCTTCTGACATGAATGGTTCACAAGTCTCCAAAACAGAATCAGACTGGTTCTCTTTGACACAATAAATATATTGGCTTCAATACAAGAACGTGACCTTGACCTCTTTGAAATAAGAGCATTTGAAATAGCTCTGTCTTTATTCTGTTGCTTATGTTTCAACCTGTAGCAATGAGAAATGACGTTTTCTTTTTACAATAATTGCAAGTAGGAAGAAATAAGGATTTCTGATTACCAAAAACCTGCTGAGAGGAAGCCTTATTGCCAAATGAAACTTTGTGAGTTAAAGAATAACCATCTACCACGCGAACAGCATTTTCCAAAGTTTCCACTTTTTGCTCATCATGATAGGTCTTGACATCACTATGGATGCACTTCTTGAACTCTTCAAATAATACGAGCTGTCTGAGGTTATCGTAATCTTTATCAAGCTTCTTAGCTGAGCACCACTTATCAACAGTTGTTCTCTTTCCCTTGCAAATTTGACATGGGTTTGTCCAGTTTCTGTTCTACAATTCTTAAACCCCTGTCGATATGCATCAGGTACCAACTAAAACCCTTCAAAATATATTCCTTGAGCACACCATAATCAACACTCTGTTGTACCGACAGTGAAGTGTGGACTTCACGAGCTTTGCCAATAAGTACACGTTGTAGTAATAAAGTCCAATGATATCTTGGCCATTTCAAGTTTTCAGCAGTTTTCTCAAAGTGAAGAAAGCATTTATCCTCTTATTTTTCCTGTAAAGGAGGTACTAATGTAATACATCTGGTGACTTCAAAACCCGCACTTGTGTGTAAAGGGGGGAGAGTACTCCGCTTGACAGTTCTAATTCATGTAATCTATATTGCATTTCCTTTTCTTTTTTCTCTCTCTTTTTCTGCATCTGTCTCTCCTCTTTCTCTCTCACTCTGCAACTGCATTCCCTCTCCTCTTTGTCTCTTTCTCTCTGTATCTGCCTTTACTTAATTTCTCTCTCTCTCTCTCTCTCTCTCTCTCTCTCTCTCTCTCTCTCTCTCTCTCTCTCTATGAATTTGTACTTCCTTCTCTTCTTTCTCTTTCTGAATTTACATCATTTCTCTCTGAAGCTGAAGTTTTCTGATTTCAAATTCCATCTGGTTTTTTATCTGTAATTCCTTTAATTTCCTATCAAATACAGATACAGACTTCCCAATCAAACCCAAAGCACTATTATCTAATATTTCCTTTCCCACCAAATACTGAATCAAACTATTCCTTATCTCTTGCTTTCTTACAGACGCTTTCGAATCAGAGAGATCAAAATGTCTGGCAAGCTCAAGCAACTTTTCACAGACTCTAACCCAACCTGGGTAGAATTTGAAACAAAGTTCTCAACATTAGATGACATTGTGAATGCTTGCTGGTTTCACGAAAGATTTCTCAAATGTGTGAAATAAAAATCGTTACCAGGGACAATAAAAATTCCGAAACGAAGTAAATTTAAATTTGAAAGACAATATTAATATTTCTTTGATGTTTTAAACAAATTCAGATCCCGGACGAGCCCCCTATTAATGTTACGACTCTAGGTCTTACAAAATATGTAATAGAAAGAAAGTGAAACCAACAATGTAAGTAATATCAATACAAAGTGAAATTCAAGAGATACTTACAATATTGTTAATCAAATTCCAAATAATCCTAAGTGTCCTAATCACAAGTCCAAACATATAGAATGTTCCGAATTAGTTCAAATAGTCTTGAATGTCATGATACAACACAATGATACAATCCATAATGTCTTTGAATGAGTTCACAAAAATACAAATTAATGTATTAATTCAAAGGTCAATGACCACTTCAGTAATTTGAATGATTAAATTAAATAAATATTTCCTCTCCAATTATATCTGATTTCAACGGCACAAAGTATAAAATCTGATCTCATATGGATTCCCACAGACTGATCTAAAACAGAAATGAATTATTTGTTTACCAAATCCCTATCGATACACATTTTCTCTTGACCTATATCATTACAGAATGTGAAGCAATAACATGGAAAAAATGAAACAGTCTAGCTGTAAACAAGACTGGCCTTGAACTTGAATGCTTATAAACATTCTGTTTACAGTCGACCAGAATCTAAAGTGTAACTTATCATCATGGACAATATCTAAGCACACACTATAGATTAAATACACATAAGAAAAGAATTTATTAAAATATGCTGCTCGAACGTTTTTGTATGTAACCCTTGCGCTAATTTTTCTTTGACACTTTAAAACATTAGGATACTCCAAATTTATTGAAGACCTTGAAAGTAAGAACAGCTTTTCTGAAAAAAACATAACGCTTAATTGGTATTCATCCAAGGGTATTTAATTGAGACGACGCAGCTGTGAAATATATAATAACATTGAAAATTCACCCTGGTTGCGCCTTTTTTAAAGCTGTATAGTCACTGCATGTAAGGAGAATTGCGCGCTTCTACCAATACAGTATGGCAGCGGTATAATACACTATTAAGATTAACAGATCCGACATAAAACCTCCAGCTCTTTTTATAATTTCAGTTTTCGTAGATACTTTTAGAAAAGTGTCTCAAAGTCATTGATGCAGGGAAAACTATTGTCAATATGGATACCTAAAAGCTTGGCACATATAACAGTTTTAGGTTTTCAATATTTACTTCTAAGTACAGATTTTACATTTTGCTGCTTGTGGTGCTTACAGAGAAGCATACATTTAATTTTCTGTAAAGTTAAGCTATTTTTATTGTCATACATCTATTTCATAGCACATTTTAAATCGTCATTTAGTTTGTCCTCAACAGTGCTAACATTGTTATCGCTAACACATTTTGTTGAATCATCTGCATACATAGACACTGAAAAAGGTTTGAAACACTTTGCAAAATCGTTTATACATACGATTCAAAAAGAGGGAATTTAAAATTTATCATGTACTCAAATTGTTATTTCCTTATTATCCCAGATTCTGCGTGTCAAACTCACCGCTTGTAATGTACTATTTAGTTGGAGTTGTTTCTCTCTGACTTCTGTTCTTTGTATTTAGTCTAGAATTAAGTCAAATTTGTTTTTTTTTGTGCGGATAACACCTATTTATCAGATGATCTCACTTTTGTTTATTTTTGATAAACGTTTGATATTCTGACCAAAACAAAATATGCATACGAGTTTACATATTTGATAGTGTTGTTTGATTTAAGTTTTGTGTCTTTCGAAATCTAATTTTGTTAATTTCCCCTGTCATTTAATACTGTAAATGGCTCTAGTAAATTGTTTCTACCCCTGACATTGTACAAAAGCTTCGTGCTATATACACACACACGCACACACACAAACACACGCACACACATATATAATGGAATGGATAATTCCTTCTTGGGATTCCAACTTTCTACAGACTATGGTCTTTTTTGTTAAAAATATGGTCACGTTTTGTACATGTTATTTTTATGAATCATTTTTTTATTTGTACAACAATCAATCTGTTTCAAATCGCGATTTTTCATGGAAAGTGTTTAAAGGCATCTTTTAAATTATAATAGTTTTCATTTGGGTTTATAACCATTGTATTATAATTTTTCAATTCAGTAGCCTACACTGTTTGTAAAGTACATATGTATGTCAGCAATGAGTCAGTGTTTATGTCCAGGGAAAATCAATAATTATGTCGGTCAGTTCAACATAACATTGTGATCACGCGATTGACTCATTGGTATCATGCGTGACCTGGTTTCTGATTGGTTAGAATAACTTGCTTACTGGATAGTGCTAGAACGTAGTACTAGAGGTTTTTTAATTCTCTTTTACGCAGCAGATTGGTATATAATGATATTTAATCACTGCGTTCCTCATTCTTTAGCAGTTCTCCAGACCATAGAGTTATAGAGGAAGTTTATCTATTGTTTGTAAAATCAGCTGGTGGAAAATATATTCCCTACATAGTACATTTTGGATTTAAGTACTATTGTTAAAGGAACTTAACAATACTCTACATTCACACGAGGTTACCTGGGATTATTAATATTTTGGATTTAGAACTGAAAATCATTGGTATATCAGAACATCCCAGACTCTTTCATTCGGAACAATCTTTCATTCGGAACATTCATTCATTCGGAATACTTTGGATTAACTTCTGGATTATTGAAGCGTATAGGACAATTTAGGACTAATTAAGGAAATTCTAAACTGTAAGTTATTTTTAATTCTTTCACTTTCTTTGCTTAAAATATTTTATATTTTAGGAAATTAAATTTGTATTTTAGAAATTGTGAAAGCTTGTTTGAGTCGTTCTTTCTTTTGTTACATTTACCCCTAGTCATAACACTTAATGTGTAACATCTTTTTCAGGCTTTTCTTACAGCGGGTATAAACTGTAATCTCACAAAATAAAATTTTCTGTGGAAAATGCAGACTTGAAAAACTGTGGTGCACTTGTTATGGGTAATAGCTGTTTTGAAAAAAAGACTATCAATATCAACTACAACAACGCTACTACTACTACCGCTACTAATAATAGTATCCTTTATTTATTCAGTGTGACATAACTACCCAACAGGTAGCTTACATTATGGCCTGGAATATGTATCTAAATATACATGTAATCAGCAAAGAATCTACACGGTTAACATCTACTGCATGAAAGAATACAAATAAAGCAGAATTTAATTTAAGTATGCAATGTTAACATACTTTTATCTCATAGATATATGCCATATACCACGTGCAAATGGTATGCGATCATACAATCTCATTAATTGATTAGTAGAGGTATACTTTCTTAAAAGCTGAAACAGACATCCTTGTTTAATATCATGTTGCATATTGTTCCATAGAACTTTAGCGGAGTAAGTCAAGGTTTTCTTACAAATACTGTGTCCGAACTTTTTGTATATATCAATCATTGTTTTCACTCGATCGTGTTTTCCCCTTTGCTAATGTTCCTTACAAATTTAAAAACATGAAGCTACTCTGACATTTAATTATTTAAGACCTTGAAACTAAGAACAGTTTTTCAAAGAATAATGTAAAAAATATTAGAAATTTAAAATCACTCTGACTGGTTTTTCTGTAGTTTTTTTTTCTGTACGCTACATAGTTTTTTCATGTAAGAAGAATTGCGAGGCTCTCCCCATACAGTACAGAAGTAAATAAAATGTGAAAAAATAACTGTATGGGACACATTTAGGATCCTACATAAGACCGCTAACCCATTTTATAATCCCTATTCAGAGATACTATTAAAAAGAAAGTTTTATAGTGGTTGGACCTGGATAAAGCACTATCAATAAAGATATATAAAAGTTTGGGACATTTAACAGTTTCATTTTTAACCATTGATTTCTAAGTACAATTCTCTACATTTGCACGCGTGTTGTGCTAGGACAATACGCATTAACTGGGTTTTCTTTAATTTTGAGCTTTGTGTATTGTCATACATCCATTTCAAAGCAGATTATCAATCTTTATTTAGTTTGCTGTCAACAATACTCACGTTTTTATCGCTAAGAACACAAATATATTTCAGGGATTAGAGTTCGAGTCCATCAACCACACCATACATGTCATTGGCCACAACAAGCATATCGCAGCTGATTGGCTAATATATTGTTAAACAACATTAAAACCTTTAGCCCGAAATCTGTTGACTTCGGCAATTAAACACAGGTGTTCAACCAGACTGCCCCACTTATTTCAAAACTATAATATTTCATGCACATTTTGAATCAGCAGAACTTAATGGACCAATGAAAAAGTCTGCAAAATTCGTCATAGATTCGATTAAATATTTTATGTAAAGTAATGTATGTTAATATTTTAGATAAGTATCTGACCAAAGCGTGCTTCTAAATGGATAACGTGAAGTATAATTATATTCCATCAATATCATTTTTGATACATTTACTAATGTTCAGTATAACAAAAGACATACTACTTGAGACAGAATATTAATACATGTTGTGCACATGTCTCAGCGTTTTGCATATTTTGTGGATTTGTTAAATTGCAAATTATATCAAGAGTTGACAAATTGTTAATAAATAGTGATAGAGAATTAACACGGAATTGCATGCACTTAATGTCAATGCGTTATATATATGAACGCAAATTTTCTCGGGTTTTGTTGCCGCCTACAGCTTTCCCCGAAAGTGGGTTATTTTTGGCCTTGGCTATTTCAAAACACTGAGTTCGGTTTACTCATTGATGCAAGCACAAAGTGCCTGCAGTGAGAATCCCGATTACCTCGAGTTCTCTGGTTGTGGATTTTCACCACAACTAGGGTACTCAGAGAGTAAATTCTCGCTGTATTATCACAATACCAAGAGTTTTGAAAGGAAGCCTCTCCACTTTACGGAAGAAATCTTCAGTTGTAGAGGTATGTGAAATATAAAAGTGTATTCTTTCTTGCTATCCGTTTTATATGATAGAATTGTTCTATATATTGAATGTTCGTGAATTTATTCTAAATTTTCTAGGAAAGTCAGACCTATGTCACGTGACACCATGTTATTGGATAGAATGTAGTGTCTTTCCAGTTAATCATTTTTTATAGCTGAACAGAAGAGTTGAATTCAATTATAAGCTGAATGCTTTAAATGATGAGTAATGTTCGAGTTCTTATAATCCAGTGAGATTTTGTTTATAGGACACAGATTCATGTACGAACGCGGCTACTATAATAATGATCTCGTACCGTAGTCCTGATGAAATAATTTAATGTGTATTGAAGCCAATTCATTTGTGCGCGTGCGTAATGTATATCGTTGTGTTCATACTTAGCTGTGTTTCATGTACCACACGGCTGAGTCATTATATTTAATGAGGGGCCTCTCGAGGGATCCTTCGCCAGACTGGAAGGGGCGGGCCATTTGCTTACTCCGTGACCATTCGACGTGAGCTGTGGAACCGGATATACATTGTGATCGTCGACCAGACGCCACGAAATACATATATGTTCCATTTTTGAATTAATATTATTCAATATCACTATATGAGTGAAAATCACGTATACATACATCTTACTTGTGGATGAACCATACATTGGTCCTATTTTTGTATAAATTATATACATGGATCACCCTTGGCGATGGAGCCATACATTATTCATATTGGTGTATAAATTCTATACATTGATCATCCATGGCGATAGATCCATATATCAATCATATGTCTTCATAACTGCTATACATTGATCAAATCTGGTAAGAGATCAATATATCGATCATATTTGTTTATAAGTTCCATACGTTGATTTTTCTTTGATTACTCGTTGAAGTTACATGTTCTGATTAGTTCCATTTAGGAACGATATAATTTTCTTATATCCGTTATTGACCTCCGTGAGCATCATTCTGTTAAATCCATTGTTGGACTTTATGCGCACGAGTATAGTGTTAGATTCATTTATTGTTTAATTACATTATAAATAAATATCTTATTCACGAAATTGTATTCAGTGTCTTCGTTAAATCCAATCCCAACCCGACTGCATCCTGTTACAACAATTATGTCATGACTTCAATGTTTAAAGACTTTTTTTGCTTTTTTTGTTAAAGTATTATATTTTTCGTGTTCTAATACAATCGTACTGTAAGCCAGCTTCCTGTAATAATTGCATGATACTAAGGTCACTGATTACATGTTCATATCTGCATTCTTAAGCAACGGAAAATACGTATTTTCTGCTATCATATTTATATGAACACATGCTCTTCTTCTTTGAAATATCACTGCAGGAGTACCTTTTTCGATAATCTAACAAATATTGCATAGTAAATTTTGAGAGGTCGGTGTATCTGTGTGTGGCGGGTGGTTGTATTCGCTTGGGCTATCATGATTAAATGTCGATTGACACCCTAGTGTATTGTGTGTGTGGTAGGTGGTTGGATGGGTATGGGCTGGTATGATTGAAAGTCTGTTACACCTTAGTGTATTGTGTGTGTGATAGGTGGATGGATGTGCATGGGATAGTATGATTAATTATCTGTTTACACCATAATGTATTGTGTGTTTGGTAGGTTGCTGGATGTGTATGGACTAGTATGATTGAATGGCTATTTACACCCTAGAGTATTGTGTGTGTGGTAGGTAGTTGGATGTGTATGGGCTAGTATGGTTGATTATCTGTTACACCTTAATGTTTTGTGTGTGTGGTAGGTGGTTGGATGTGCATGGGCTAGTGTGATTGACTGTCTGTTTACACCTTAGTGCATTTTGTGTTTTGTAGGTAGTTGGATGTGCATGGGCTGGTATGATTGAATGTATGTTTACACCTTAGTGTATTCTATGTGTGGTATGTGTGTGCATGGCTTAGTATGAATAATTATCTTTTTGTACCTTAGTGTATTGTGTATATGGCAGGTGGTTGGATGTGCATGGACTAGTATGATTGAATGTCTATTTACACCTTCATATTACATAATTTGCACTTTTCTGATTATATTCTTTGATGTAAAAACAAAATATCAATTAATCAAGTTTTTGACCACAAGATAATCTCCTCACAACAGTATATTATAGAAACAGAGGTTGCACAGTCAAAACGTCAACGATGGGACACGTAATCACACTGATCTTAGAGAAGCACTTTCATATAGACGTTTTACGACAAAACTTCCTCGATGATATAAATCTGTCGGAAACGAGTCAAACCGAAACTGTACACCCTTCAAATCACATTCTTCAAGTATTATAACGTGTTCTGCATATTGTGAAAGTGTCCTGGAAAATCGATATCGATAAATGCTACCAGTTCCGTACCGATATATATAGACAGAGAGAGAGACAGACAGAAAAAGACAAACATAAATAGAGACAGACAGACAGACATAGACAGACAGAGAAGACGAAATTGAGACCAAGAATACAAATGGAATAAAAACGCATTAAATTAAGATTTAGTAAGATTGTATAGCACACTTCATTCCAAATTATATCCAGTAAATGTATAATCTATTTATGCCTGCACTCGTGTGCGTGCTCCCCGTACACTACTCCCCCTACCCCGCCATAAAAGAGAAAATATTGGGCACCTTCAGGCTAGACATGTTTCTTTACTTTGATATAAAAGGATTTGAATTTTACCCGGTTGTCTTAAAATACTTTTGTAGCGCATAACCTTATCTATATGACGTTTCATATAGCAGTTTCATATTTCTTTAAATTTGTCCTGGTTTATATTTGGTTGAAATATTACGTTATGGCATCAAACTAGGTATATATGCAGCATAGAACAATAGTAGCCTGCTGATGTGTTGCAGATAACTTTATTGTCCTGTTTTTGCATCGAAAATAACAAAGTTAAGCAGTTTATCAGCAGAATCAAAACATTCGAAAATTTGGAAAATTCAAGATTATTAAGTGCGCTAAATATTGTTTTCACAGGCTTCAAAAGAAATTATTCATCTGGTTCAATAACCTTTATAGCAACCGAGGACTCATGAATCTATTGCTATTGAAGAGATGCACTGAATCCGCATGTTTATCGATAATCTGGTGATGAGAAACTTTTAAGGAAAATTTCATAATCAATATGGCAGAAAAAAAATATCGAAACATTTCATGTTTTTACTAAACACAAAATGTAGATTAAAAAATAAAAAAACATTTGCATGCTGAGTCAATATTTTATACATTCAGCATGAAGTAAAAATTGAAATCCATCATATTTTATTAACATTAATGATGTGTGTGTAACATATAACTGAGATTGCTTGATTCGATTGAAGTCGCATTCTGACTTTAATTGCTATTAAAATATTTAAAATATTAAAGTAAATTGTAAACACGCGCTTGATGACTGAACCGCTAGCTTTGCTGCTTCCATTTTTAAGAACCTATAAAGAGAGACGTTTTCTGTGGCTGAGGCTCTTTTAGTCTGAGGGAGAAACAAAACTCATGTTCATGACAAAAGAAGCTCCTAAATTTAATGGATGCACAGACTTAGCCAAACGAACATCAGATGAAATGTTCAACGTGTACGAATAGTTGTATTCACTGCATGAGATCTTCCTATAGACAGTTGTCACTCAAACACTGCTTTTAGTTGTTCCCAGTAGAGCATTGCTAATAAGATTGCGAAGTGCGCGACAGTTATTACGCAATTACCACTGTACAGCTTGTTTGCCTGAGTGTTCGCGAACTGAACTCTGGTAAATTTTCTTGTATTACATGTACAAATTTATCTGGTCATAACTTTCTTTATATGCCAAATGTTGTCCAGAATTGTATAGTGACATGGTAGTATGTATACTGAATTGCAAAACAAAAATCCTTTTTAAAGACGGTAATATGGTATTGTGCAGGCCGAGTATGTTCATCATATCAATTTAGTACAACTTTGTCGTAATGGCTCCTAGAAAACGAATGACAGAGTGTATACTGTCATGAATACTTCTTGTAGTTGGAAGAAATGAAACATGAGCAATATAATGGTCCAGTATTTTCAATATGGTTACCTTAGAAATACATTCATATATAATATGGACAAGCCTCAAGAATGAGTATACTATTTGGAACATAAAATGTTTATTAGATCAATGATGTTTTGCCATCATATCGATAATTTAAATCTCCTGAGACCCTTTAGTACTTAAAGAGAAACAAAAGGCCTTTATCTTAAGGAAAACAGTAATGTAGGGGAGTATTCCAATAAACTATGTATACAGACATTATTGACTCAGAAGACTATCAAATTAGAACTTAAATGAAATTCTAATAGGCCTGAAAATAATCATCTACGCGTCTTGAAAGTGGAGCAAAATCTGAATCACGGTTTCGTCCATAGAGTATACCAAGCAAATTACTATTTTGTGCACCGTTTAAGTTTTTAGTAACGTGAATTGTTTCAATAAATACGTTCAGAAATATGTTTCATCTACTTAAAAGATGAGCTTCGTTGCATTGAGTGTACAGTACCTATTGGTGTGCCTGTATACAATGTATGTCTACAAGTGTTATGAGAGACGGAAATGCAGCTAAGAAAATCTTACGCTTTTCATAGCTGCAGTTGAAACAATATTTAATAAAACCCAATATTTTGCGGGGTAAAGACTTGCTTATGTTATCTGAAATTATATGTAATCTAATGCGAATGTTATGACAATTTTGGTTTAGTTACTGCATATTCTTGGTCACGTGTTGTAACTCACTTATTGTATTAAATTGTTAAAGTTTTCTCCGTTGAATATGAAGATGAATCAGATTGATCTCACGTACAAAAAACAACAAAAAAAACACACAAAAAAACAAAAAACAAAAAAAACAAACCAACATTCTTTATGGAATCAAAGTCACCCAAAATAATCTACATCTTTAATAAGAGTATACCTGATTGTGATGACACTCATAACATAAAGTAACTAAAAATATGTCTTAAAGTTTATCTGTGACTCATGATTTTCTTACTCAACAATATGATGCCAAAATATCAGATTTATTCATCTAATTAGATTTAAAATTGTGCATCAACATAAAAGCATATTTCTTCTGAAACAAATTACGAAACCGTGACACAATATCATAGAGATGACTTGGGTATAAAGTCTTATTTGTCAATTAATATGTTTGAATGCCTAATAAATACGCTTTTTAAAAAAACGTTCGCAAACTCTTTTGAACATAAGAGAAATATGTTGGAAAAGAGTTGCAATCCTGCTCAAGATAAGCTCATGGTTTCCTGAGATAAGTTCAGGATGTTTTTAATTTAAAAGCAATATATAATCCTATGTCACAAAAACAAAAATGTTGCTACATCAGAATATCAAATCAAGCTTGCACTAGATTTATATTGTTAGTTCAGCAATATAAAGAATGTTATAACTTACCTTGTATAGATCTAGTCTAATGGATGATTGAACCTAAACAGGATAAAAGGTTAAGTAACACAAATCGTATGATCACATAAACTATTCCTATATTGTGATGCAAAGTAACAGTTTTGTCCACATACATACCTGTGCTTGATTGTACATTCATGATTATTTTTTTAATTGTTCTTTTTTTTACATAGATGCAGCAATGCGTTTATTACATTCAGTTAGAAGATGTTATTGGTATGCATCAGAGACGCACAAACAATAAATGGGTTGGTTGGGATATGCCTGCTTTAACGTGTCCAGCTGTATTGTAACCAAAACACCGGTTATTTCACATAATCGAAAAACATTATCCTATCTCGCCAAAGTAGCAATGTACATTTTAGTTTTATAACACATTAAACTTGTGAAACGTTTTTAAACACTACACTAATTTCATAAATTCTATTTGATCCATAACTTTTACTTTGATTCATCCCGTAGATGCATCATAAAGGACAGATACTTCAACAATCTATATTTATTCTTCAAGACAGAAATTTTACTTTTAAACCAGAAGTAAGACTGCGGACAGTTGCTTTAACATATTTTGCACCAAAACGTTCAAGTTTTAAATGGTGACCATGACAAAATTTCAGATCTGCCAGATGATTATTTCCGCTGATAACTAGTTGGATTTGAAACAGGTAAGACCTGTAATTGTAACTGAATGATGTTCTGAAACAAAAGCGCAACAGGAACCCTAGAACACTGACTATCGCTATTTAATTCGTCTTATAAACACGCCTTACTCTTTCAACACTAGCTTTGCTTCACTTCAATCTCCCACTAAAGTGCTTTATATGCAAAAACGCTTCTTACTACTGGATACAAGTATATATATATATATATATATATATATATATATATATATATATATATATATATATATATATATATATATATATATATATATACATATATATATATATATATATATATATATATATATATATATATATATATATATATATATATATATATATATTTACGCTCACGTAAGGAAATTTATGGGAGGTGTGATTGGGTTCCTCTTTCAGGTCAAAGTCGGCGCTGGTAACGGGACAATCGATTGAACTTTTCAGGTCACTTAATCTGTCCGGCCAATCGACATTCTTTCGCGGCTTCTTCGCGCAGATGGATTCTCGCTGGAAGGGACATTTTGAGTCATTCGAGCCAATTGTGTTCTGGTGTATACAATCAAATTTATATCCGATATAATCGTAAAACTGTCATAAAGTTTAGGAATTATTTTCAATATATACATTCTCTAAAAGAAATATAAGCATTAAAACTAAATTGTGCTCTGCTACGTAACCAAACGAACAGTATCATTTGATTTTCCATTTGCAGCAAATGACCTTAAAATGACCTTCACTCTTCACGATACAATGCTCAGGCTGAAGTTACATACAGAACTTCTAGCCTTGCCATCATTGTTCTTTCCTAGTTATTATCAGAGAGAAAACTTTTAGAGGTATTTTTCCTCAACTGAAGGAAATTTGTATTTTGACCATTGTTCTGATTTAATGATTTCCATTTGACCAAAGAATCTATACTTTTATTGTCGTTGCAGTGGGAGTGGCTATGGTATGTGACACTGTCTAGACATGATATATAACTGCTAAACTTTCAGTAAAATTTCTTCATTGGTTTAAACATTATATTCCAGAAAATGATGCAAGTCGTTGTTAGACTTTCCCCTGCTGTGACATTCACCTTGAATCAGAAGATTGGCTATTGCATGTGACTCATCATTAATACGCGATATATAATTGGTTTCAGTTTCATTGAAATATCTTCGGTGGCAAAAAGGTTATACTCGAGACAATGAAACAAGTCGCATAATTGCATTTCCCTTGCCTTGACCTTGATGTTGAGGAAGAGGGCAAGGCCATGAAACGCGACACACCGATTATAGACAATACATATTTCGCTAAAGTTTCATTAAAAATTTCTGAACTGGTTCAAAAGTTACACTCTTCACAAGGATATAAGTCAGAACATTTACATTTTCACTTGCTGAGACCTCGACCTTGAGGCAGGAAGCGTGGCCATGGAACGAAATGCACTTTTTAATCATGATTAATACTTGAGCAAAGTTTCATGAAAATCTCTCTGACCGTTGCAAAAGTTGTGGTCTAGACAGTTCAAATGTAACGGTCATACGGATGGACGGACAGCGCCATTACATAATACGCTGAATTGTGAAGAGAGTAAAAAGGAAGTAGAGACGATCAGGAACACTTCAATTTGCACAAGTCGGCACCTGGGAATTGAAACGAAGCCTGCGGGTGTCCTTGATATAAACATTTCAAACATTCACTTTCAAACTCCCACCCAGATCCTCGGCATTACATGCGTGTCAGATGCAATTTTACAGAAACAGAGAAATACGCTCTAGGGTATTAGAGATTTACTGACTGTAGCCATAACGGACTTTCAGAACAATGATGCTTGTATTTTTATGTAGCCGATCATACAACTAACATACAGTAGCGCCGATGATGAACTCTTCCTTGGGAAAGAAAAGTGTAATTTCCGCCATAACATTCACTTTTTGAACCAGAGACTGCTAGGCTGATAAGTGAATATTCCATCTATTCATTTTCAAGCCTCCCTCGCAAATCGTCTGATAGTGATACGTGTCAAATATAATTTTATCGAACATCAAAATACACTCTAGGGTGTTAGGCATTTATGGACTGTCTCCATAATGGGTTTTCAGAATAAAAATGCTAGAGTCTATTTAGCAGACCATACATTTAACTAACACATAGAAAGTCTGATTATGAATTCTTCCTTGGAAAGTGAACTTTCTGTCGCTGCATTCATTATCTGAACGTTTGCACAATAACAAAATATATAATTCCTGCCAAAATAAATATTAAAATGTAAGAATGCTGTAGCATGGAAGTGTAATCATCAATTATCTTGCTGAAGGCCCTGTAGCATGCAGGTGTAATCAGAAATAATCTTGCTAAGAAACATTAATACTGCAAGCTTGCAGTCATTCATTCACTCTTCTATTGATATTTTAGTACTCGTACTGTTATCAAAGAATGAATCCTTCCTATTGCAATCAAGGTATTCATAACTACCTGGAAAGCATAATAGATTCATTAGGATCTGTTTATATGCTTTAATGTTATATAAAATATTTGTCGTTAAATACTAAACGTAGAAGGTTAATGGTCTTTTCTTCGACCCTAATGTTATCTAAACAAACATAAAATAAGTAGTTTACATATATGTTATCAAGACTATTAACCATCAACATCAGGAATTTATATCTTGTAGATTGGTTAATAGCATCAATACATCAGTTTCACACGTACTCTCAGACAAGAAAACTCATGTCTGGATGCTCAATACCATTACCATATAATACATAATTTATTCCAACAAACAACAATATAGACCTAGATAAATTTCAATTAATTTGTAATAGCTCTGATTTTTAACAGTATTGTAATTGGAAATAAATAAGAAACAAGAACTTAGCCTTTTCTACTACAACTAAAAAGCTTTTGGTATGAATAAAGGTGAAATAAATAAATTTGTAAAAGGAATGATGATCTATGATAGAATAGATATTAGTTTCTGCAGCGTTTTATAACACTCACGTAATAGAACACGAAGAAACAAGCTGGATATCGGACTAACAGAAGACGCAATAGTACAAAGTATAAATTCTATTACGGCCTCTGAATATACTGTTCAAAACAATGTGAAAAAAAGAATGTGTAAATATTACATTTGAGGTGAACAAGGTTTTGTCAGAGATGGAAACATCACAACAATATTTCAACAATATTTCAGGTTCCAAAGTTAGTTTAGACTATGCAGTTGGTGGAGATGGTGTATTTTTTGTACCCATGTATATGGTGATAGAAATAAATAGCATAGAAGGTTATAATAATAATTTACAAATGTCATCAAATATATTAAACTAGGAGTAAAGTCTGATGTAAATACCGACGTAGAAACAAGAGAAGTAGATACAACACCCATATTAGTTCCTAAAAAAACAGACAAGACACAGATAGCAAGACTTGCAAAAATTATTTATACAATCTTACAGTACCCAATAATAGTGATACAGAGAAGCCCTACACTACCTAACGTCATAGATTATGAAACAAATATATAATTGTGTATTATTATACCTATGCTTGGAGCTGGCGCAATTTACTTTTTGAACTAGATTAACTAGTTAGTTTATATATTAATCTTTAATCAATCCTTCTCGTTACCACAAATATGCCTTTCAGTACAGTTGCAAAGAACAAGCCAATTAATGCAAGAATGAACAAAACGACATTATTGGCAATTAAAAGGATAATGTATCCGGCTGCTGTTAAAATCTACCTTATTACACTGCCAATGATACCAGTCAATGCGGCTGCTGCTTCTTTAGGTAAGTTAAAATAATGCAAGCGTGGGGCAAGCTCGACATTTTTACGTCTTATAGAGTTAATGTATTGGAATGTACCGCACCAGACGGTAGAGAATTTCTTCATCTTGTCGTTCCCCATAAACATAGGTCACATATGCTAAATGAGGCTCATGAATCTAGTACGGAGGGTCACTGGAGTATGAGGAAAACCACTGATCAAGTGTTAGCTAAATGTTATTGGTCTAGAGTAAACAGTAATGTCGCACGACTTTATAGATCGTGTGACTTCTGTCAGAAGTCAGTATCAAAATCCATGGTAACGGGAGTACCGTTTGGCAAAATAACTATATTGTGAGTCCCAAGTTTCCCATTACATACCGGGTATAGGCTAACCCTTGTGGAGTACTCTACTACGAACCCGGATGCTGTTTCTGTACATACTATCAGAACTGAGTGCGTGGCCGAGGCATTTGTAGATATATTCAGCAGGTTAGGTGTGCCATAAGAGCTTCTCGTGGATTGTGGAGCTCAGTTCATTTCAGAGCTTATGTCTAAAGTCAGTAGATTTTAATGAATCAGACAGCTATCTACAACGCCGTACCACACAATTTACAACTGTTTCATCGAAAACTTTGACACAGGTGTTGCGTGGTATGTGTGCTGAGAGGCCGCAAGATTGGGACCGGTTATGAACGCAGTTCTATTCGCATATCATGAGGTACCACAAGAAACTTTGGAATTTTCACTATTTGAACTATCGTATGGTAGAACAACTCGTAGTTCTATGTGTATCCTACGCAAACTGTAGTCTGGTTATGTCGCGGACGGTGAAGAAAAATCAACTGGACTGGACTTGAGCGAAAAGTTAGAAAATATGTGTCTTCAATGCCAGTGTTGCTGTGTTATTTTAATTATTCGGGGAAGTTCACCAAATCTCATTAACGACACTGGTGCTCGTTCTCAGGCAAAGATGCAATACAATGACCACATACAGCACTTGACATATATTCATGAAGTCTGAAGAAATAATGGTCATAGCGTCATAATGATCTGACTGCATTAATGTGTTATATTGACACATCCGAACACGAGCTATAATATGATTGAATAATTAGTGATTGACAATCGCTAGTATTTTCAGGAATCTATTTTATTCAGTTAAATCGAGACTTCATTATAGCATTATAAAAAAAAAATTAATGGATTGGCTTTTGGATGAATTAATCGATTGATTTGATATATAAACACATGCAAAGACTATAGATTGCTGAGATATTTAGAGTAAATTGATTTACGAAAAGTTTACGTAAGCCAACCTGGGCGGGTCTGGCCAGGATTTAAACTGCAACCCCGTGATTGCGAATTGGCACGCTAACCATTTAGACATTGCATCTGCCATTAAACTCAAGATAAGCAGAATATAAGTTATGACAAAAACTACTAAGCAGAGTTAATGCATTATTAAAGTGGGTGGAACTAAAATAATTTTGAGATAGTAAGTTATGAAGTGCACATAATTTGTTGGCATTGGGCAATTTAAGGACTGAACACTATTTATAATCGAGTTCCAAGGAAACAAGACAATAAACTAAGATACATATTATAATTGATTAATTAGAGAAAATTGTATATCATGTTTATGTTACAAAATTAACTTCAGAGCATTCTGAACTTATCCTAATTTGGATTCTTCCACAATAACCATCCCAATACTTCGTGCTCCAGAAAAAAAGTGAAATAAATTTACCACAGAGAAGGCGATATATGTTCTCTGCCATCTATTGGTGTCATGTTGTATTCTTCTTTTAAATGATTTTTGCATGGGTACTACTCATTTCGCTCCTGGATGATTAAAGAGTTTTAAACCTTTGCACTGAAACAGATACCTTAAATCTTAACATATTTTCTTCCATTATAATGCAAAAATCTTTTGGATTGACGTTGCAAGAAAATATTTTTTCACTGTCTTGTAATGAAATCACAGCCATGGAACAATAAATGCAAGTTCTCTGTAAATGAAAACTGCTATGATTATGTAGAATTGTGTACTTTGTTATGGTGAACTTGGAACTGGGCATCACCTTTCGACATAAATCGAGAACAATGAAAATGTTTGTGACTTAGTCCAGTTTAATGAAATAGATGTCAAATTGTGATCAGTTTTACAGAACAACTCCAAGCTATGCATTATTACGGAAATTAAAGTCTAAAGATGCATATTTTAGACATTCTGTGTGAATATATCCAGTAGCGAAATTCCCACATTTATATGATTAAAAAGGAAAATAGGGAAATAGACTAAATACCATTTTCGTGGCTTCCATGCAGGTTTTTTTTTTCTTTTGTTTTTCTTCGCCGGCAAATTGGAAAATCGTGAAATAATCTTTAGAGTTGATGTTGTAAAGTAACAATTTCGTTACGTTTGTGGATTATGCATAGTTTAAGGCTGAAATCATATATAATCTTAATTTCAAATATGAAACAATGTCAGCATATTACAATTGGGTCTGAAAAAGAAAAGTTATGTGAACTCATTTATTTTTGTGGTTATCTATATTGGGAGTTTCGAAAGAAATGACATTTTCGTTATTACTTCAATATGCGGTTTGGGGAAGGAGTCCACTTGTTTTCATAGAATAATAGTTATTTGTTGGGTCTTTAAATATGTGCTCTTTGAAAATTGCTTCCCACGAAAATAGTGAATCCACAAGATTATTTCTCTTGTGTACCTGAAAGCAAATAATCAGTTTTAGCCACAAAGGATTCGATGACGAAAATTGCAAACGCCTACGGAAATTTCATGCCTCAGATTTTAAATTGCATGGGTAATAGATCTGAAAAAGCCATTTAAAGTCAATAAACTGATGTCAGACTTTTAATATAAATCAGTCTGACATGTAGTACTCACAAATTTGTGTATCGGTAAAGTTGAAGTTGCTTCCTGTTTTAAGGTCAGAACACGTGTATCGAGAGTAACCAAACCTTAACGAACTTAAGCACCATGGCTTGAATTACACATATTAACCGCCAAACCAAATCCAAACATTGTTTTCACTAGTTAATGTATCGAAAAATAGCAATATTTAATGTCACCATGGAGTTTTCATCGATAGCACGTGTCAACGAGTGAGTACAATCCCGTATTTCATATCCATGTAATCTTACGTGGTGCATCTGGCGTTCGATACAGATGTTCAATCCGTATTTCCGTATCACACATTTAGATTGCTTACGTGTATGCTCCGACGTCAGCGCATGGACAGTTTTAGACATATCGAATCAAATATTTATAAATCCCAATTTCATTCACACTGTAAAATATACTTAGAAAGCGTAATAGAGGGGGTATGTAATAAATACAAAACCGCATACGTGTTTTATTCCAATTCGAGGGAAAGAACACATTTATATATTCCTTTGGTTTATTATCACCGCCAATGGATAGTCCAGGGTCGAAGATTTTTTCCATACCAACGGAACAAAACAGAAAGAAGATCCATAAAGACAAAAAATTTAGATAAAACATGCAATTTATAAATATTGTTTTCTACAGGGATAATGATTATGAGAGAGAGAGAGAGAGAGAGAAAGGAACAAAGAAGCAAATAAATAAGCAAAGAACTAAAGAAAGAAAGAGATAGCTGCTGTATAAAAGAGATACGTTAATATTATTAAAACATAGCCTTGCTACAAACCGAAAGGCTCAAAATTTAAACACAAACTCAGTTGTTCATTGAATTGATCACTCTTACAATTTTTCAAAGTAATGAATATTTATGTTTGGTAACTTGAGGATATCCAAAGTTTAAAATGATAAATATATAAATGTTTTTGATTTATTTTACACCTAAATATGCACTGCTTTGCACGCAGTAAAATAACATTCGAAGTCAAGTTTGCTTTTCTCGGACCTAATATTCCCAAATCTTATTTCTTCACAGGTCCAATTTAGGTCATGTATATCTTTAGAATCGGTCTCTATCAATAATTTTTTTTTTATCAAAAATGAGGCCATTACGCGACACAGCCGGAAAATGTGCATGAGTTTTTCAGGATCTGTCCTACAAAGTTTAGTCATAAATGCATACGTAGACTAAGATATGTGTAAAGATTTTGTTTGAAACCATTGTAAGGTCGTAGACATTGAAAGCATAAATGGTTGTATAATTATGGTGTATAGTTTTCAATATAAATCCGAAATTTTTCATTAGACGTTTCCTTGATTCGAACAAGAATATTCTTTTTTTTTCTAAGAGCAATGAATACATATTTCTGCATTATTCTTTTTTTCCTTTTGAAGAAATTTAATGTGGTTGGAATATATGGAATATCACAAATATCGGCAGCCTTCATATATTGTAGTCGACTGAGACTGTAATCTGTTAACTATCTTATGTCATCGTACCAAAGGACAATTCAGTTATCACAATGGTCAAAATAAATCCAACCGCTAAGTAAGGCTTGGTTAGGTTCTCACCATAGTGCTTGGGGGAATGGTTGTGATGGTTGATTAACTCTTTTCGGATTTGTATTTCACATGCACGATGATCACATTGAGATAGAAACAGAAGAAATAAAATAAAATATTGTACGAATTTCACTTCTCAAAATTTCTTTCACTGATATGTATTTCTTATAATGTTGGCACAAGTGGGCATTACCCAACATTTTCATTCATTTATATTTCGTCGTATATTGTGTTATTTCTTGTTAAGATATCGTTGCTCAAGAAAATCGTACAAAATATATGATGTTGATTCCAATCGTCTGCGCACTAACTGCTATCTTCATCGATAAAACTAACAATATATCGAGCATTCAATTGCTAATTATGATCGCGATTTTTGTAATACGCCTGCTCTGCGTTATAAGTGGGGTTCATCCGGCATGTTTAAAAGAAACAAAGTTATATTTTTTATCATAGGAACTTATTGTAGATCTAGTGGAAACTTGGAAAAGTAGACAATGTCGCTGCAAGAAAACTTTCTCCAGTCCAGGAAGAAGTTTATTTGGATTTCTCTCATCTTCAGCAGATACAGGTGACAAAAGCAAGGAGACGAAATAGAGAAATATTTCTTAAAAATAAAATTTCGCCAAGTGTAGTAAGAAACCACCTGAATGTTGTGAAAGATGTACCCTTGTTAATATAAAGCCAAGTGATGACACAATCAGCGATGATAGAAATATTAGTCCGCGGGCGAAGAGATTGAGTTTGACGAATATGGTTAAACATTTTATAGCTTTAAAGATGATCACGAACCAAGTCAGAGTTAGGACTGTACACAGGACAATGTGTTTCACACACAAAACTCTTCTTCCACACGATCTGTTCTTGAAGGAAAATTACTATGAGGGCGCTAACTTATTGCTACATAGAAAATATCACGAAAATTCCAATCCAAAGCATCACACAGCATACGACAACCACAGATCATGTTACCCGACGACACACGTCCCAAAACACGACGCATGACAATGCGATCGCCGAATGTTGCAATGCGCGGTAATGCAATGCTCTCAGCGTTTAATTTATGCCATGCAAAGATGAAAATAAATATAATAAAATAAATCAGCTATTAAATCTTCGTGGCGTAAAACCGTTTGGAATTCATAGAGCACAAAATGCCTGTAAATTTGACAGTGGGATTGCAGAATGGTCAGATTACATTAGTAATTTTGACCAAGTTGCTTGGTGGAGTGGATACATTGAAGTTGAGAAAGCACAGCAATTTATATTAGGTAGTGCGGACATAACGTATCATTTATAAGTTAACCCTAGGAGACATGTCAAATGATTAATGTTTGGAAAATATTCTGACAGAAGGATTCTTTCCACGAAAAGGAGAAACTGTTTTTAAATGCAAATTTCGGAATAAAGAAAATGAAGACGGAGACTGTATCAGAATACTTTTTCCTTTGTGTGCGTTTGAGGGTGGGCCGTGGGAACGCGAAGGCTAGCAATACAAACGTTTCTCTCCATTCCTGTAGAACATAACGGAAATCACAGTTTAATTAGAAGCAATGATCAAATATAGAAGAAGCGATTGCCAAAGCTACCTAACATAGTTTGAATTAAATCATATGATCTCTAAAAAACAGAGACAAGAAAAAGCAGATTAGACAAACTTAACAGCTGGAAAAAAGACCAAACAGTATTATTGGTTCCAGATGACAGGACATATCAGTCAAAATTGCCACAATAAAGCGAATTAAAGATCTGCGAGAGGCCAATTCAAACTCGTAGAAGTATAATTTTGAAATGGTAACAAGGAAAAATCCCAGTTATGTTAAAGGTGCTGGACAATAGTCCAAAAAGCGCAGATCTAAGCAAGGCTTTAACAGAAAGTAAGGAAAATCAAAGATCTATTCAATTATCTACAGTCACTAAAACTTGCAGGTTCTTAGGTAGGCGCCTGTATTGATATTTTACAGAAAACGTCTTTTCTTGACATCGGTTCCGCTTTTACAGTCAGAAGAACTGAATCACACATTATGGGAAAATAAATCCGAACATCAAGTGATTGTGATAATTTAGCAAACCGTAGATGGCTACTCGTTAGTGGTACACGGTAAAGCACACTTTCAGCTGAAAATAAACAAACGCTGTTGTCAACAATCCATAGTTACATCAGATTCAGATTGTTTATCGTACATTTTAGGAACTCATTTTCTTGACAAAAGTGATGCCTTTGTAACATCAAGAACGATTTTTAAAACTATCCAGCATTCGTGTGGTCTTATAGTGCAAAAGACACAATATATGTGCTCTCGGAGCCATTGAAGAATCTTTGAAATACCGCTTAACTTACAAGGAACATTTGAAGGGCCGACTCATAATTTGGAAAACACTGTGCTAGAACTAGCGGATACATTTACGGCAACCAAAAATGTACTAATTTCTAAAGCAATAGTAGATGTAAAAGATTACGATTCAATTCTATCTTTGAAATTTGACCCCAAAGCCGATATTTTTTTAAAGAAAGGCACTTGTATTGAATCTGCACAAATCGCTGTAGTGGTGAGACCGCTTGAAACCTCAGAGAAACATTCAAATGTTGTAAGGCAAGCATCAAAGCTTCCCGAATCTCTCCCCCAAAAATGGTATTAAAATGCATTCAGAAGAGAGCATACCATTTCAGATTATTTCGACATTTTTTGTAGAAGATGATAAAACTTTGGGATTGACCAATTTAGTTTGACATGTAATGCCTCTGAAAGAAATCGTAGGAAATGAAATTTAGAGTATACGTACTGAAGGATATATCGAATCTAGCATTAGTCCTTGCTCCTTACCTGTCGCATTCGTCTAAACGAAAGACGAAAACAATCGTTTTCGTGTAGATTATATATATATATATATATATATATATATATATATATATATATATATATATATATATATATATATATATCTAAACACGGTAACGATAGCACAAGATTGGCTTGCAAATCTTGCCTGGGACCACTGGTTTTGTACCCTTGATCTCACTAGCTCTTATTGCCAAGTCCCATTGTAAATAGAAGATAAGGAAAATGTTTGCAGCACACACAGGGCTTTTGGAATTTAAAATACTTCCCTTCAGTCCCTCCATTCGAACGTCTGATGGGGTTGGTCCTCAATGGCTATAATTTAAACTTTGCCTGCTCCACTTAGACGACGTTATCGTCTTCGGATGTTCTTTCGAAATTAAACTGCAAAACGTAAGATTATCTTTCAGTCAGTTACCTGGAGCAAATCTTAAGTTAAAAAGAAAGAAGTGTATATTTTTATAAAAAGCAGTTCATGTTCTTGATTACGTGATATCATGAAAAGAAATATAATGTGGTCCCGAAATGATTAGTGCTATAAATAACAAGTCTACACCGTCAAATGTATCTGAAATCTGGAATCTATTATGATTCATGTAAAATTTCGTGAAAATTACCACTCTTCTTGCGTGATTGACTCAGACAAATATGAGTTTAGAATGGGGCGAAGAGTAAAAGAGAGCTTAACACTCTGGAAAACCTTTTTACCATTGCAGCTCTTTTAGCATACACGGTTAGAAAAGGGCGATTGATCCTTGACAATAGTTCGCGTGGGATTAGCGATGTCTTTTACCAGATCCAAAATGGACAAGAAAAAGCTTTAGCTTAAAGAAGTAGGGATTTCTTTGAAGAGCAAGTAAACATATGGTACAACATATCGCGAGTTGTTTGCAGTGGTTTATATTATGACGAAATTTGAAAATTACTTACATTGTTGCTACAAACTAACTTAGTTCGTTAAGATGGATAAATAAATTTCAATAAACCAAATGGATATTGAACAGGTGACTCACTGTTTGGACTTTTGAAATCCAACTCTGTCGGGGCTCTGAAAACGCAATTGCAGATGGACTGTCAAGATTAAAGTATTGAATAACTTACTGTCCGCAGTGAAGTATACAAGCGGGAAAGGTAGCTACTCTCAGAAGTGGTAAATCTGTTCATTGAGATGATTACTCAGATAGGGAAAATGTAGATGATATGTAACTTGTTCCAAATGGGCGCGGGGAACTCAATGTCAGTAAATTCTAATGCAGATTATCCGAATGGGCAGTTGAGTTATAATGGACGACTGGGAAATCATCGAACCCGAGAGGTAACTAGCTGCAGCCTTTGAGTAGGGATGAACCATGGGAGCAACATGCCAAAGATCACACACTTGGGATCATTATTACACTATTAAAGAATGTTTTGCAAATCTGGGACTGCTTGAATTTTTAGGATGGCCTTTTGTACATGCTACATATTACGGAATCATACTGTCAGGAGTATGCTTTAATCGTAGAACCCAGTGTTATTCAAACATATATATTTAGGCACCTACATGTAATTGCTGGTTATTTAGGAAGGGAGAAAACCTTTTGACTTAAAAGAGAGAATTTCTATTGGCCTGGATATACTACTGACAGTTCATGTTGGTGTCTCTGCAATATGTAAACTCGTACAAGTAAGGAAAGGGCACGCATTTATCAGCTAGGTCTTTAGCCTGAGCATGAGTTATTTCAGAACTATGCAACAGAATTCGAATATCAAAATATAGAACAACATCATCTCACTCAGAAAGTGATAGCATGATAGAACGATTAAATTTTACCCACCTCCACTCGCACCAAAAAGAACAATAAAATGTTGGCATGGTTTGTCGTTGAAATAGATGTAATTTGAATGATCATTGGCCACACCACATGATGGCATATCGCGCAGCGGTGCAAGAGAGTTCTAAACATACTCCGAATCTGTTAACGCAGTCCGGAATCAGGGGAGCGTCCAATGTCTTCTATGACTCACGCAGTTCGGAATCAGTTGAGTGTCCAGTGGTGCATATGTCGAACACAGTCATGAATCAGGGAAGTGCCCTGTGATGTACATGACGTACACAGACCGGAATCAAGGTAGTGTCAAACAAATCCTTTGATGCATACAGCCCGGAATTAGGGGAGTATCCAACGATGTCTATGACGTACACAGTCCGGAATTAGCGTCTTGTCCAAAAGGAGGAAAACACATCAATGTTATATTTTGAAACCAAATATTGGACAAAGAATAGAACAGGAAGAATAATTAAACTGCTGATCAGATTCTCCCCTTAGATTTTAATAAATACATAAATATATAATGCATATATAAGTATAACTTACACAAACAAAAACTTGCTGTTCTTATTCCATATACTTGAATACCTCCATATTATCAGACTCGCAAAATGTACCCAATGTATGCATAGATCCAGAGGAGGTGATGGAGCTATACAGAGGGAAATAATATGTTTTCCGCATCACTTCGACCAATGGAATCGAGTGCCCCCTCAATTAAGGTCTTGACTTCAAGGGTTGCATATATTCTAAGTATTTGCAACACTGGCAAAAGATATATATCATATTACGTATCAATAAAACGCGTGTGATGTAAATTTTGAACCATTTAATAATTAATTGGATGTATATATTAAATCATGCACATCGCATGTGCGAACTTTAATAATGAATATTGAAACTGAAAAGTGTCGTGTGCAATGGAATCAGCTATAAGGGAAAGTGGAGAATGATTTCTGAGACAATCTCTTAGTTGTTCACTGCAAGTTGTCCACCAATGACTGTTGAGATAACTTCTCGCCTTTATGTGGGCATTGTCCCACAGTGACTGTTAAAGTATCGTCCAATTTGGAGTCGTTTTAACGTCAAGCATTACTTGTTTCTGGAATATCTTCTTCTTGTGACAACTGAGACATGTTATAGGAGGGTCTTCCGTGAGTGAGTTTGGAATAATAGTCTCAATGATTTAAAAGAAGACACCCAAGAATAGTTACGCTGTCAATACGAAACGCTTATTTCAGGTAAGTGTTCCGAAAATAGCACTTTGACAAGGTCTGGATTATTTCACGAATGACTATACTCAGTGAGACGAAATCTCGCTGGTATTAGGACAGTTATACATGATCTGATATTGAGACATATTTCAATGGTTTAAGTATGTTCTTGTTTGAGAGTAATTGTGAGGCATTACTTGTTTCAAAAGAGTTTTTCATAAACAACTGTTGAACAAATGTCTTGCAAATTTCTCTGTAAGTGTTGTTTAATTTATCCCAGGACAGTCTTCCTAACCGGACTGATGAGGCAAAGTAAAACTTTCTGCCGGTGAATTATCAAATTTCTAAGTTGTATCTTGTCAGTTCATTGTCAGGGGTATTACAATTATAAACTCAGCTTTGACAAGGTATTGCCAGTTAGGATAAAAATATTCATCTTCCTAAACTGTTGTCAGTTTCTTGTCCGTATGATGTTGGAATATGACAATAAACTGATAGTAACTAGAGTTTATTGTAAGGTTTTGTAGAATTTCATGTCAGATTCTGGCCAATTTTGAGTCCGCCTGTTTTTAGTGCCAGTGTGTTCCCAGTTTATTGTCAGTAATGTTGTCATGTTATAGCCAGGCATACTATTTCGTAATGGTAGTGATTCTGAAGCAATATTGCATTAGTATTGTTTTTGTCGGAATAGCGAGTGATGTTTGAGGCATACTCTTACGTGTTATAGTACAGTGGTATGCAAATTACCTTTTGCAATTAATGAAACTGTTTTCTGTACAGTCTTTTGCGAGGGATTACACCGTTCATTTCTGGAGAATAGTTGACTAGTTATAAAGGAGACAATATGCGTGGCCTTTGCTCCTGTGTGTTTCCATATTAACGAAATTGTTTCTTATTCTGAGGCAATATTTCTAATATTTCTCCTTGGGTAACGTTGAAGTCTTCCTACTGATTGTACTTCAATCTGCCTTCAGTGATATACTGTGAAGTCACTATTTTTCGTGGGGTACCAATTTTATTGCATTTCTTGGTTGCTGCAGACTACGAATTTAAAGACGAAACATATAATGATTCTTCTCTATAAACAACAGGTCTCCTTCATTTACCAATCCACGAATTTAAATTATATAAAGAATTGTTTACACAATCGCAAACATAGAATTTCACGAAACTAAAACAATTCACAGTATCGAAACTATCTCAGTCTACACTCTCAAAAATTGAGTCATGTAGTTGGTTGCTCAAATCCTTGTGATATGACCACGAAACAATGTTTCGCATGGTTGCTATGAAAGTAACCCAGACAAACAATTGCATTATTCGAATTGGGGAACAAAATCCATTAATGTAAGAATTGTGTTAAAATTTGGAAAAATGCAGTTTTGCCATGCGGCTCCTACTATATCTTTAAGGTTTATCTTTCGCTTGGGATGTTTAGAGTTCTGAAAACCTTTTTGACCGACTCTTTATCGTCAGGGATGAAACTAATAAACGCAGTTAGGGTATAATTCGAGCATTCAAATTGTATATTGTAGCTTTAATCAAAGCATTATGCCTAATAAATGCCTCTCCCTCTTTCTCCAGAGGGAAAATAAAACTGAATATTACGAAATCCCTTTCGGCAAGGAAAATTGAAAATTAAAATAACACTTTTTAAAAAGTTACAGTATTAAGAATAGTTAGCCTCGCATAGTTTACTTCAATTAGTGTGAAGTCCACGTTTAGTTACTAAAAAAATGTGCAAGTAGACGAAATATCTGGAGGAGTGAAAGTAAAGAAAATCATCTGCATATGACTACAGCACAATAGTTTGGTTAAGCAGAAGGGTTATTATAAAATGGATTCTTATCCAACATATTGTTAAACAGTATACCTACTGCTTTTCTAATGTTAAGTCTGTTTGAATGAGGTATTATAAGCAACACTCCCAACTCGCTTAAGGAAACTACAATCCCTTTCCAGAAGGGGGACCTTTTTATAATTTGTTTAAAGAATTAAAGTTTGGTTGTTTCGGGCCTATACCTGTATCCAATGTAATGACGTTATCTTTTTTATACGTAATTACCTGTCATAAGATATCACAGACATGCGGAGAAACAAGGTTTAAAAAGCGAGGAAAAAAGAATCTTATATGGGGCTTTCAACGGTATAAGCATTAAGGTAACCACTGGTTTAAATGAAAACTATGGATAATTTAAACGTTGAACCGCTATCAATACTTCAGACCTTTTCCTTATACAATATGAAGAGCTGAGTCCTCAACCTATCCAACGGCCTGGGAATAAGATTATGCAATCAGTTTACAAATGTATAACCCATGTACACGCCCTTGCCATTATATCCAATTATATAATACTGTATTCTAGAGAGGCTGGATTACGTAGATAATACTGAACGAGTACCTCCATGAATGCCAAACCAATTTCACAAAAAGCAAGAAAGTGATCGAAATTAAAACTAAAACAACATGAGCTTTTATTTTTGCATCTCAGTGTAAGTAGTCTGCGTAACAATATGTAATATATGGAATATTTCATAGATGATTCGACTTTCGTTATTTTACAGATACTAAATTAAACGATTCATTCTCCAACGATTACATGCGTTGAGATTATTTTTACCCTCCAATAGGCAAGGACAGAAAATGTACAGGCAAATGGAGTGTGCACATTTAAAAGAACTGTTGCAACCATATAGACGTTACAATCTTAAACAGTACAACGTTGAAAGTATTTGGATCAACTCACATTATAAAATACTCGAACTTTTTCTTCACCTCAGATAATCTGGTATGATGACCTTCTGTTTAAACTCAGGTAAAGAGAAAATAAGCAATTGTTTACTTGACTGGTTTAATAGCTACTTGTACAGTTCTGAGTCAAATAGTGTAATTAATAGGAGTTTGCTTTAATCGTAGCTGTTCTATGGCTAACAAAAAATGCGTAGGTACATCGTCGATCTGTCTTAGAACCTTTGACCTTTCTTCTTTATATTAATGGCATTGCTGAACCTATGCACGCAGAAATAATGCTTTTCTCAAATAGGATGAACATTCACTTATCAGAACGTTTCTAGTGATCATAAATTTAGCATCAAATAAGAGCCTTTGTCACACAATTCTGAATAAATTTCAAGTTGAACGAACACATCGCTAACGGACATAAATAGCAATAATGAGCAGGGTTTATTTAGAGCGCTATAATTATACTTTGTAAGCTTCAATATAGAGTTTTTATTATGTTCAGAGACCGACTTCATCCTGTTGAGTCCACAGAAACAATTAAATCGTTTTAAGAATAATTGACAGTAATGCTTCCATTTATTTACAAGAACTGATCCCTTCTTATGTAGGAACCATCAGTCAGTATCCTTTACACAGTACTGACATTGTTTCTATTCAATGTCTACAAGGAATAGAAACAATACATATTTCGAGTAGAAACACGGTATGGTTCATACCATCTAGTGTAAGCTTGTGGAACAATGTGCCGTATGGTAAGTGAAACTGCACAGCATTGAGTTGATTCACACTGTCTTTTGTAGCAAAAATAATACCTTCATATACTTTGGCTAAAATAAATAAAGTTTCAAATTTAGATGCAAAATTGAGATTCAAATACAGCATTTGAAAAGATCATCTTTATTTTAATCGTTGATGATACTTACTTTTGCACAGCGTTTTGTGTGTTCTTTTCTCAGTTCACACTTCATGGTACTTTAAAAATAATAAAATGCTCAATCCTTATAATTAAATTGTGCACCTATGAAAAAAATCATCGACGAAATTCGGTCAAGATTGTACTAAATATATCCATTCTAACCGTGCTTGTTTTACGTTTCTCTTAGCGTGCATATACATATTTAAAAAAGCGTCTCTTTTCGGTAATTTACATAGTCAATTAGAAAACGGCTACCGGTTGTCTGGTAACCTGGCAAAACTAGACCACTTAACAGTAAAAACTCTATTTGACTGTAAGGGTAGTTTACCCGACATGGAATACTTGGTGGAACGTTATGCATATAATTAGATTGCAAACTGCAAACTTATTTCATTTTTAATGTCTGTGCGTATATTTCCCAATGTCGAATTATGGGTGGAGCACCAACAACAGTGACTTTTGTACAACATTCGCTTCTAAAGAGACATGTCTTTAACAATTATTTATATATAGTTAATAAAAATGATATAATTCATAGGAAAGACTTTGAGAAAACGTATAGTATATGTGATTACTATCAATAAAGAAAAGTTTCATTAAAAACTATATATATATGTGTGTGTATGTGTATGTATGTGTGTGTGTGTGTGTGTGTGTGTTTATGTATGTTTTTCTGAAGGAAACAGCTGGTGTAGATTTTGCACATTTCAATTTTATCAAGTTACTTTTTTCTGCTTTTCAGGGTTATCGACACCCTGTCCTTCTCGATAAATCCCAACACAAGATTCACGTAGAGCCTTTAGTTATTTTTTTCTCCGAACTTTTGGAGGACCGACAAAGATAACTTTCATATTTTAAAAAATACGAGTCAACTAAGCTTCTAGTACTCAAAACCTAAAACAGATAACAACAAAAAATGCGTTACGTTTGCAATGAAAGTAGCCACTTAGTGCATTTCAAATACAGAGAAAGCAACCTACAATATATAAATTCCTAGTAATCTTCGAAACGTTTCTAGGACATTGGGTCCCCACGATATAAATTAACTGTTTTAAGAGTATTTGAGAGTAAAAATCCTTTTCAGTCAGGTATTTCGCGACTTGTTATTGGAAACAATTTGGTTATTTCTTCATTTACGTATGAGAATTGCCACTGAGTGTGCCTTATTTCACGGATACTTGTTCTTGTCAGTCACGATGTTTTAACAAAGAAACAATTTACTGGTATATTATGCCATTGATGTTTTCCTACCCAACAAGTATAATGTTAAGCTAATACGTTTGAGGGATTTCTCCTTGTGCGACCACAAAAGCAACACTGATATTTCTCATAATTAAATCGATCAAAGTTTTTAAAACTTCTTTGAGCCCATCAAGTTTGTTTTTATGGGGGGTGGGGGGGCTTTTTTTTTTTTTTTTTTTTTTGTTCACAAGCGTTTTTCTGCACATATCATTCCAGTTTGGAAAAACCTTTCTTAAGTCTGTCATATTTTGTCACAGACCTGTCAGCACCTTCACTTTAGCGCAGTGGTTCCCAACCTTTTTTGTTGCGACCCTAAGGTGGCTACCAACAGCACCTTCCGACCCTCAGGCTAAAGATTATGCCTTAAAAAACCAAAACATAATTTGTTCTGATGACCATTCACGACCTACTGAGGACCCCCGCGACCCGTATTTGGGTGGAGACCTGAGGTTGGGAACCTCTGCTTAGCGTCTCTTTTACTCTCTCAGTGGAAGCTCTGCAACTTTTAGGTGAAAACTTTAGCATGAGGCTCACTGTTAATGAATTCCAGTCTGATGGTTAATTCTCCTTAAATTCCAAGCACTTGTTGTCTACATCTTCCTCGAAAAATTAGATTTGTGAATTTGTTAAAGATTACAAGTTTTTCTTGCTCATTTAATTGTAATTTTTTTACCATACGACAAAATATTCATTTCCTCTGAAGGACAGTGATTTTGAAGCTGTTGGTCGAACTCCCTTCAAAAGCCTCACACAATCATTTAATCTCCTGGTAAGATATGGTCTCAAATTTAGAATCACGTTATGCACTTTCCGATTTGCAAGCTTTTCTGTTGCCAGTTATTCTGCCAGTTCCTCTGTTCTCTGCTTTATAAACTAACCAATTCTTGTACTATATTTTCAACTTTAGCTTGTTTTCACTCGGCACAATTCTCCAGCAAAGCACTCTTTAGTTTACTTGTACGAACAAGTTTATGACCAACATTCGTGAAGTCCATCATACGCTACTATGAACCCACTTGTAATATCCCTTAATATAGATGTTTAACGAAAGTGGCTTCAAAAGCCATTCTCAACAACAAAGAATATAACAAAGGTTATGTATCATATATATTAATTTGCTCATCTTGGAATACAAATAAAGAGTTTATTGTGCATTTTTACCAACTTCAAAAGGTTATGACATAGATCCGCCTAATCTTAAAAACATACAGAATAGATATAGAACAACAAGTGTTATCTCAGACATGTACAAATATTGCCTTAATATGATGTTCTATTAAAAATAAACCATTTTACCTCAGCTTTTGTGTTACTGTTGTTCTCATATTTTGACAAAAGTTAAAGAATGAATGAAATATTCTCTCATATATTCATTGGAAGTTAAAGCTAGCACACCACAGTTTCGTAAATTGGTCTCCGTCAAAAGTTCGAACTTAAACGTTTTTTCAAATCAGAATGTATTGTATTTAGATATGTAAAAATCAAGATGGAGATATATCTTTGTGGACTGTGGTTGGTGAATTTGTTGTTGTCGAAGTTTATATGGGACATTGAGGGTTCTCTACAGAACAGGCTACTAAAACCTGATATTGATATCAAACTGAGGCTGACATGCACAGCTACTTCAGTATGATGCTAAAATGGTAGTTTTGCACTATGTAAGAGTGTGCAAAATTGAGACGGGTGAAATCTATTCAGTTCAGATTCAGATGTTTCCATGAACTGAACAGATTTGATTATATTTTCTGTTGATTCAGACTCTGAGGCTCTGCAAGAAAATAACTACAGAGCTTCAAAGTTTTCGTCGCTGATCTAAAGTGATTTGTCCTGGAGACATGCTATACAGTGAATAATGTTAATCGCATTCAGCAGAAAGCAGCATTAACATTTAAACGAAAATAAAAATGTTTATTGACTTCAACCTCTGATAATTTGTCTTAGAATGACAGAGCAAACAGGTGTCATTCAGCCCGTTCTGGATAAAGGCATTTTCATTACGATATTCCAGTTATTTCGTTCAAATGCAACTACTTCCAGATACTGCAACATAGTATATGCTGATGTTTGGATACAAAGAGACCAAATATTGCTGTAATTTAGAAAATAGAAATTATATAAATTCAATGATGGCGCCTTGTTCTAAATTTGGGATAAAGCATGAATTTATTACAAATTATGAAATTAATCCTATCGATTTTGAAAAACTACTTAATTATCCACACACTCCTTGACTGAATGAGATCCATAAATATTCTTCACATGGTATTACATCACATATAGGCGCAACACATTTTCTATAAAAGTGCGTGATAACAAAAATCCCAGGATAGGATGGATTTAATGTAGAATTTGATTATTTTCCCGAAAGATATTAGACTTTCCGTATGAATTTGGTGAATTATATTCTACACAAAAAGAAGGAGATACTATATGCATACCAATAAGTGATAAACCTAAGCAGAATATTTCATCATATAAAATTGTCTCTACGCATGTTGTGTTATTTCTCATCATGCTGATGATGCTACACGTACTCTTGATGATTCAGTGCAATCTCGGAAGTCTGCTTTAGACCTTTTATGTAAATATTAAAACTTTTCTGGTCTTAACATAAAAACGGTGTTTGTATAAAACGTAGAACAGGTTGTAAAATTAAATGTCCACAATACAAACTCAATTAGGGTTGGACTGACTTCATTGTTTTAGCTTCAGCTAACTTGGAAACAGTTACAAGTCTTATTTAGCCATCTATAATTTAGGAAATTAGGAACCAGCCAATTTAGAGAATCAAACATTGTTTCCAAAATTATTAACCTTTTATTGTCATTACCAAATCCATATAAGCAGGTTCTTAGTGAACTAAATACACTCTTTTACAAGTTTTTATGGCATGGACCAAAGGATAAAATCAAAAGGAATTTTGCCATGAAGGATTATCGCAAAGGGGGGTTTAATATGATTAATATAAAATTAATTTTGGGAATACTTTGAAACTTACATGGCGTAGAAAATTGTTGTCTGATGAGTCTAAGAGGAATTTTTCTGCATCAAATATTGATAATTTATTCCAATTTGGAATAGGTTTTCTTAACTCGATAAATAATGAGTTCAGTCCTTTTGGATAGAGGTTTTTGTAACAATTTACAACCAATTGGAAAATTCAAAATGGTCACAGCTGAACATTTTTTTAAGAAATACAAAGATTGTTTAATCCTGATTTTATAATAGATGGAAAATGTGCGTATTAGAATACATGCTTTCAGAAAGACATTAGATCTGTGAACAATTTTGTATAAAGAAAGATGGTTCCTGGATAAGCTTTAATATATAGTTTTGAAAATATTTTTTCCATTCATATTAATTCAATAGATATATAAATATTGTTGTGTTTACTGTCATAAAATATGATATGTTGTAGAGATGTATTTGGAAAACTGACCGGAAGCAATGAAATATCAGCTTCTATAGGAAAATATAATTTTGGCTTTGGTGGTTCAAACGATAAAGACTGGGATAATTGCTTTCTTTGTACAATATAAAACTATAAATGAAAATATTTTGGGTGGTTGCTGCTTCAAATATTATATAAAATTTGGCTAGAAATATATTTATCAAAAGAATTAGAATTATTTTAAATGATGTATTAGTCCAGCTAAAATTGAGCCAGGTACTAAATAAGTACAAAAATATAAAAAATTATGAATGTATGAGGTAAGTTGTATTTCTTGAGATTCGAGTTGTGTCAGTACCGTATTTCCTCTGTTCAATTGTGATATATTTCATGTTAGAATGATGAGGCAGTGGTAGCTAGCGTACAGTTGATACTTGATTTTGATCATCTGTGTGTTGTTAGAGTTTTATTTTGCCAGTTGAAAATGAGAAGAAGTTTAGTTTAAGTACTTTTCAAGAAACTATTATGTTCGAGCGAAGGATTCCCTCATTCGTTGTTCTGTGTTCCAACTACGATCACAGGTACGGTTTCTGTTGATGGGTTTCTGTTGCAAATGAAGAAAGTTTAACTGATGTTGGAATAGTGTTCTTTTTTGCGGATAACTGTTGAATTATATGATTATTGAATTTACTGATGCGTCAAGCAATGAAAAGGGATGTTTTAGGTCTCGTGGAAGTTTGTGGTCGATACAATTTTGTTGCAGCATCAATAATATATAAAGTAGTTTGTGTCACTGAAGAGAAAGTAAAGTTATAATTTGTGAAAAGGTATTTGAATGATATGTATATTATCAGTTCTAAGGTACAAATTATATATATATATATATATATATATATATATATATATATATATATATATATATATATATATATATATATATATATTCAGAGAAACATTATATCCCACCATAAATTATGGTAAGGAAAAGACTTGCAATGTAGGTGGGCTAAATGAAATTTATGGATATCTACACATCCTATCGGATTGAGATAACAATGGAATATTTCCCATGTGTGTGTTTCATCAATTTAAGATATACAACGGAATTAGTCAAATTCAATTTACTAACGAAACATATATTAATTGTAAATTAAACACATGTATCTCAAGCACATATGCTGTAAAATCAGAGATATTCGCTGGAATAAAATTAAGTCTCTTTAGTAAGCTGTTGATTACGAGAGTATACAATTCCTTGGGATCAAGCTATTTTACTGTAATGTTATTCGACACTACTATTTATTATCGTAGATATCACTTCATGGATATTCAACCGCATCCCTGCAAAAAAAGAGAGAAAAAAAAAAGAAACAAACAAAAAAAGAAACAAAAGAAAGAAATTAAATCCTCAATGAATATTTATAATTGTACAGTAGTTACTTGTTAGAAAAATAAATATAAGACAGATCTGGAATATTATGCTCTATATAGTAAAGGCTCTATATAGTAAACATTGATTAAGTTGTCAAAAACTAAAAACTTAAAGTTTAGATTTGATAGGCAACGAATGCTTATGACATCCTTTATCTAAGTGACCATATATAAGTTAAATGTACATTAATGATAATGAATGCCCACATGCACTTTCAACACGAATGTTTTGTTTCTGCACTCGATTTCGCTTTTATATTTCTTTTAATTCACGCAGATGTCTACTTACAGTTTCACTTACGAAATAAGAGCTAATTCGAGGCAAAATATATTTTCTTGGTGTTACAACTCAGTGTCGTCTCTTTTAACACATACGTTAACGCAACGTTTATGTTATATACAATATATAATGAGTTTTAAAAATAGTGTGACTCTCATAAAAGCAAGTTTTTATGTATAAAATGTGCCTCGAATTGGCATGAGTGGATGAATATCTAAAATATTATAGCCAATACAGAAATACAAATACAATGACTGGTGAACATTTAAATGATGTGGCCTAGAAATCCTAACACAATGCGTATTCAATCGCTGAACAATGTGTATTTCTTTGTGAATTAATAAGCAGCTCAACTGTTGTGCTAAGGTGCATACGTTTACTTGTTCTCTAAAAAAGCAATTTTATCCAATTGCCCAGTTGAACAGAAGATACAACAATATGAATTTATGCAATAGTAACGACATATGTAGAAACAGATGAGCAAAATGAAAGGACAGGTATAAGTGTTGAACCGTAAATATTGTCTGAATTGCACCTACCCCGTTTGATCACAAACGCCGTGATATATTCTGGACAAGGAGAGAGGGACTACTACTTTGTGTGTACACTGAATCATTGATTTACATTGACTCCGGATAATGAATAAACAATTTAACTTAACACCAGTTTTTTTAGACTGGTTTGAAAGCCATCCTATGTGATGTTAATGAATAAGGAGAGAAAATGTCACAATGCCTTTTTTAATCATTTTTTTTTCAACTTGCGGGGAAAAATATGTTGCATCCGTAGCTTCTAATTTGTCACACAGGTAAGCATATATTACTACTTTACTAGATATAACACTAGCTGGTAAAACTCGTGTACTTAGCTTGGTAGCAAAAAAAATTTTGCAGCGTCTTGGTATGCATTTATTTTTACTTAGATACTAGAGGTTACAATTTTAATGCTTAGGTATCCAAACAAAACCGTCTGGACTGAAAATAGTTGTGTTTAAATATCCAGTAAATAAGATTTTTAAGAAAAAAAAATATACCTAATTACATGTTGTATTTTGGCATGATTGACCTTACGATATTAAATCTCCAGCAGAGAACAACTACAATTATTAAAGAAATATCTTTAGTTTCTTTCGTCAGTAACAAAGAAAGGCGCAGTACCTATGCACCAAAACAGGATAATGTGATTGAATTAAATTCTTTTTTGACGACTCAATTTGAACAGCGCACATTTCTTAAATTTAAATTTTAATGCTGATATAATTACAATTATTATGAATTTACTGTGTTTTCTGCCTGTGAATTACTGTACACGTTCACGTTATAGTGATCTGAAATTGGTTACACATCAGTAAATCCTAAGGCCTACGTTCGGTTCCCAAACGATTTCGAGAGCTTTTTCTGTCAATTTATTTCTGTATTAACTTCTAACAGCAACCTCCACCCCCACCCCCACAGTGACTTCAGATCAAATTTGGCAACGGCAGACAAAATCTCCAATTAAAAGTTCATACATTACAACAGCAAGACCTTCTTGCATCAAAATACTGCCGTTGCCAAACAAAACACATGACAGGCTGTAAGAGCAAATATACCTTCATAAATTACTGCCTTTATGGTTGACATCGTGTTTTTAATCAGCTCTTATTTAGCGTCATCATATGACGTAAGTTCATCGGATCTATCTAAAAGTAGATGCAGCTATTTGGGGATAGATTGAACTGCATAGAAGACACGAACAATAAATGCTAAACACATAAAATATATTTGCGCAGTAAGAAACAATTCATCTTGATCCGTATTGCGATTGTTATACAGGCTAGGCCATCTTTGCTTGCTAAGAGTAGTTGATGCACTTAGTTCAACGTCGATGATAAACGTTGGTGATAAACGACCTTTGGATAGCAAAGATAGGACAGGTGTTCTGGCGCTGTGTGAAGAGAGTAAAAAGAAACTACGAGTCACCTATATTCAAATGCTATGTTGGCTGAACAGGAAGGAGGTGAATGATAATTAAATTATCATGGTTTCGTATTTATCGAAGGTCACATATTTACCTATTCACTCACAAAACTAATATAGTTAACATAAAGTCCTTCATATTTTATTTACTTTCTTGAGTGATTAGGCAAAAATGTTCATTTCGATAAATACCCAACCATGATCATGTAATCCTATATAATAAAGGTTAATTTTTTTTCTATGAACTGGAGGTGGCACTATGATTTATATTTGTCCAAACATTTTAACAATTTCCAACGACGCAAGCCTCTATCTTTTCTTTCATAGGTTAGAAACACATGAATGAGGATATACTTTACATCATTTGCTTTTCAAAGCCTGCTTAATAAAACTAAAGCAGGACTGACAATTCGTTTTCGAGCCAAGTTTAAAAAGCACATACGGTCACATTGTGTTAAAGTCCCAACCTATGATGTTTTTATTGACAGACATATGATTGAAACTTTCTCCAATAAAATGTTTTTGTTTTACTTTTTTATTGGTTTGGCCTCTTCTAACGGTTGAGTAAGAAGAAGTCAGTGAGCAAATGTGCACAGCAAAACTTTGATTAGATCCCGTTGCTTAAGAATTTCGTCCTCTGCTGTAAATTTAAAAGACACGTATACAAAACTCCATATTAAAATTTGGCAAACGGGCTAGTAGATAGAAATCAACACCAAAATGAATCATCTGCATTTAGTAGTGTTGTGTCACCGAAGGATCACGAAGAAACCAATAATAAGGCAGACTACATATATATCGTGCCCGCCTATATTTCAACAGCAGAGATGTTTAGAAGAAACTCCTTTAAAAGTAATTAAAATAAAAAAAACATGCATGAAAACACAATGCTATAAATTTGAAGTAACTGGATAAGGAATGCAGCCAAATTAGCATGATCCTGTTTTAATATTATTTTGTTTTTATCTATTATTATTACTACTACGATTATTATTATCATTATTATTACTATCATTTTATTATTATTATTATTATTAAGATTCCATATTTCTAGAGTCCACAATAAAATAGTCATTTTGTTGATCACCTTGTATTCTATCAGTACGAAGGGGGATATATGTTCCCTGAATATTGTATCGTAACGAAATGAACTAAAGGAAGGTTTATATTATCTGCATGTAGCATGCTAGATTTGACTCATCGTTTTTTAACATAAGATCTGATGGTTAGTAAAAAAAGTTTATAGGAAAATTTAACGCCATCCAAGCGTTGATTGACACTCATATAAGTTAAATGGAAACTAGGGATTACGTCTTGCTCTAAATCTTTTTTCCTTCATCGTTTCATTCAACCTTAAATACGGTGCAACAGTGGTGAAAGGGCGGTAAAAGTAGAAAGAAGATCGTTGAATTCATATTTTCCAGAAGCTTACAGTTCCTGACCTAATCATGATTATTTCAAGGCTTTCAAATTAAAGTATTTCAATTGAATTGTGCGCCTACAACATGTGGAAGAGATATCCGAATTATATATATATATATATATATATATATATATATATATATATATATATATATATATATATCAAGCCAAAGGTAAGAATTTCGTAACAGCAATCGTACATCATTCTTGACATTTGTAAAGTCTCATTATTTACTGGGAACAGAATTTATCAAAGAGGATGTTTTCTTGTGCATACTACATATTATACGTTGTAATTTGGCATGCATTATTTGTCAAACATAGTAACTGAATACAATCGTGGGAAATGCAATTCGTATGTTGAGTAGTTTTCAGTACGGTTATTAGGAATAGCAAGATACCGTCGCAATGACATACTTATTTCGAACTACTTCAAATATTATGTAATATTTGTAAATTAATTCAGTGCAGCTTGCAATTAGATACCAAATTACCAGTGAATTAGTATTAGCTAATATGGCGGCTCCAACTGAGGTATCATGACAAACTAAGCATCTGAAGACCATGGGTTCCTTTTTAACTTCTACGTGTCACAATAATGGCCAGGACAATATTTTGAGGGTATGAATTGTTTAATGATGCATTATTTCTCTGTAAGATACCATTGATATGGTATGAAAAAGGTTATTATAGAGGTCACTGAAATATTTAATGAGGTATTTCTTTTTACCAATAGTTGATGCATAGAAAGGTTCATACGTTTCGAATGTAAACTTTATTTTGCAAATGATGAGTATTTGTCATAAGTTGCATATTCCATATATCATCCAAAACTCAACTTCTGTTTTGGCTTCCAATCAGATAATACTTTACCATCTAATTTGACACTTATTTCCCCCCAAAAAACATCATCACATATATTATACGATGCTAAAGGCTTACTGGAAACGTGCTGGATGAAACAAAACATTTAGACAAATGCACTTCTAAATTAGTATGTAAGAATCCCATGTGATAAGTCAGATGAATTTGCTCACTCTGATATCTCAGGTATCTGGAAAAACTTATCAGTTTCATAACTTTCTTACTGTGCCTGCCCAATCAAAGCCCGTTCCAACTTTCTCTATTTAACCATGTGGTGGATGAGGACTAACGGGTGGAGGGTGCATGTGCTCTCCTTGGTGCCTGTATGAGTCATAATTTGTTGAGGAGAACATGAACGTTCCTGTGAGACAACTTCACATAATGTTCTCAAAGAATCCATATAATTAGGGTTATATTTGCACTTAATTATATCCTCTGATTTAATTCCAAAGAAGATTATTGTGAAACTTATATTAAATGCTTATTTAGTGATATAAGTTTTCGAAGATGTAGAACGTGCAACCTCGTTTTAAAACTGATTTGCTTGGTTAAGGCAAAGTTCACCACACTTTCTGTTAATTAATCTGAAATATTTATGTTGATGGTTCTTGGAGACACTGAGATATTGATCCTCCAAACTGGAAGGTTAGCGTCCTTGTGGTATTAATTTTCAATACTAAAAAATCAGGATATGAATACGTTTCCCTTATTTATCGCAGACTCATTTCGTAAGAATTATTTGTTTATATATGCAATGCAGTAACATTTAGAGCATATCTATCTATCTATCTATCTATCTATATATATATATATATATATATATATATATATATATATATATATATATATATATATATATATACATGCATACACATATGTATCACTGGTACTGGAGATTGAAAATAGTCAATTATTGAATAATAATAAAAATAACAATAATTGCAAAATGTCACAGAAATGGAATTTCTAAATACTAAAGACAAAATGAATACACAAAGTTCCCTTACAAACCAGATATTACCAGAGTATACCTAAATGCTTAAAGCACTTATATAAGGGTAGACAATTCTGACAACTGCTACCTCATATGATAGATATAATAGGATTGAATAAGGGATGGCACACACTTGGATATGTATCTCTCCCCCTCTTCTCTCTCTCTCTCTCTCTCTCGATATATATATATATATATATATATATATATATATATATATATATATATATATATTAATTTTTGCATGTATACCTGTTGATATATGTATGATAAACGGGTTTGTTATGTCGGTTAAACTTTGTGTGCTGTGTGTGTATATTATATATTAAATGAGAAAGATATTAAATATTCATCGAAATAGTTCATAATCGCAAAAACCATCAACGGTTGCACGATTTCAAGCTTTTGAGTACTTGATTCAGAGGGTATGCACTATGCTTAAGTAGTGAAATATTATCCTGGCGTGCTTAGTCCAATGACATACACACCAACAAGGTAGATGGAAATATGTGAATCATGGTTGCATTCTGATATGCTCTTTATTGGTCTATATTGAGATATATTAGCATAGTATTACATAGGAGGAGCACTCAAAGAGGTAAGCTGTAATTAAATTTTTTGGAATCGTATTTTGCAAAAAAAATAGTCAAAGCGACATGCATATATCGATATATATCTATCTATCTATCTATCTATCTATCTATCTATCTATCTATCTATCTATCTATCTATCTATCTATCTATCTATCTATCTATCTATCTATCCATATGTGTGTATATATATATATTAAGATTTTAATTGCAATGCTGTGTGTACTAGATAAATGTAAGTATACGTAAATAAATTTATATTTCTAGTCTATATAGGAACACTAATATCCAAATTGCAAACAAGAGCACTGTTCTTTCACAAGAAAATAAGGAAGGAAAGTTGTTTTCAGCTGACATGCTAAATAAGGGCAAAGTTGATATTAATGTTAGTATTATATAAATGAAAAGTTTCTCTTTTGAAAAAATTGGAACGTGATAGCCACATATTGCGGCCCAAGCAAGAATTGTCCCAACCAGAATAAGCGATTTCTTGGCAATGACTGCGTAACTAGCATAAGGATTGTACACAAAATGGTTTTTGGTCTGCAGAAATCTTTATTAAAGATATTTGGCATCAGAAATTTTCATACAAAAATTGCCTGCTGATATAAATGTTATCACGGAGTTCGATAATAAATTATCGCGATGGCTTTGACTATTGTTATTGTTAGTGTTGTAGTTATTGTTATTGTTATTGTTATTATTATTTATGGGCGTAATATTGGTTCATTCTTTTTCAATTGTGAAGACCAATGCATGTATTGAGTACCTGGGGTTTGACCACGTTTAAAAAGAACGTAAATACTGAATGCAAATAATCTGACTCATTAGATATCGACTTTTCTTAAATCCGCAAGATTTGATGAACTTGACAATTATACATAAAGAAGAAAACTCTTCTGAACAATTACCTTTGCATGCAGAGAAGAATATTTCGAGGGTTGATAGAAGAATCAATCCTAATTTACAGTATTTTGATGTGACAACTAAGATTGTAAACAATAGCCCTGATTAAATATTGGATACCTAATGGCTTCAAAGAAGCTCATATTGTATATCTAAAGCACACTTATATAACAGACCTAAAAGATGTTGCAGAACTTTTACTGCTAAAACAAATCATTAGGAGTTTTCTGGGTAGATCTATTTTTAAGGGAGGATAATTCCTTATTGCTTTAAGGAATGGTATGCTTGTTTCATATCAGCATGTAAAGATTTGATCATTGTTGGAATATATAGCTTATGTTCTGATTTTTCTTAGTTTTGATCCATTTGAAACGTTTGCCTAATCTTTGTGTATGGATGGATCTTTCCACTTCAGGTACAGTGACGCTATTGGTCGACGTTAATCTTCTTTTGATAATTGAGAAGTGAGAGGTTTTTAACTTGAGGTTTCATTAAGGCCCATGGACACATCTTGGTTTCTCAAAGGTTATAAAAATTATAGTCAATGAAGAAGAAGTTGGTTCCAAGATTTACTTCATAGTTCTGGCAATTATTATACGCGCACACCTCCCATGTAAACATTCGATAGACACGCCCCTGGAAAGGAAAATAGGCAAATGCTCCTTATTTATGTATGCATATTCCATGAAGTTTGTAATTTGAAAAGGACAAAAAGTGCGAATTTTTTATATAGATTATTATCCTATACTACTATGCTAGATTACTTCAGTTTTGTTACAGTTATGTTGTAATGTGCACTGTAATTCATTTAGCTTAAACTATATACCCGCAGGGGAACCAACGTACTTTTCTATATCAAATTTTGGGGGGAAAATTGTAAAGTGTGTCGCACATTTCATTCATTTATTATTGCCGAGGTCTCACAAACTGACACGAATTATTTGATTTTTTCAAAGCGGTAAAGGTTTCCGCAACAACTATACTATTACAGAGGCTTCAAGGAAAAATGTTGTTGGCTATGAATAATTATTACTGAAGAAAATTTGATTTGAGGTCACAGAGAACTTATTATTTTGCGAGCTACGGAACCCGCCTATATATGGTGGCATATTAAATACCGTATGTAAAAGGACAAAGCTTACTGATTAGCTAAAACTAATTACAGGAAGAATTCATTAACATTTATGTGTTTTTTTCAGAGGAAACCCATCCATGGGTAAAATGTTCACAATAGTGGCTTGAGCCTAAAAGCATTTTCATTTTATCACTGTCACCGCAGAGGTACTACGGGACGTTAAATGGGGAGATCTCACCGGGCGGAATTTTGATAATGGGCACCAACAACGGAATGAATTTATTATCAAAAATGAAACGCGCATCATATTATTATCATCATTTTACAAGTTTACTCTTGGATATATCATGCATAGGATGTAAGCATGTTTGGCTAGTCCTACCACCAATGTATATTAATTTGCAAAACATTATCATTACGGTCTATGAAAATCTATATTATTATATACTCATTTTTTTTCTCCATTAAGTTTGGATTGTCAGAATCGTGCAGTATTTCTCCATACTGCACGGCTTCATACTGCACGACACGTGTGTCTAAAAATAGTATCCCGTATTAGGAACTACTTTTTACTGTGAATAAACAGTGTACGCAAATGTAGCAGACACCGGAGCTTTTGCTTTATTAGATTTGTCTGTGAATGAACTAAGCAAGCTGCTTGAGAGAACAGATGATAAAGCTGACGATGTGGATGAATTCATTGAGTCACAAAAGAATCTTTCAACCAAGCAAGTGACTGAACGTGATATTCACAATGTCCAGCGGTGGCTTTAAGACAACAAACGTGAGACATACAGTATTGAAAATATCATTCTGATAATTTAAACACTTATTTAGCCTATGGTTCAGACTATGAATAGTGTTCTCTAGAGTCTATAAAAAAATAGCATAAAAAGGCATCTTAAGACCTAATGATATTCCGTTTCTCTCAGAGACCGCCAATATTACAAGTCCAAGCACTAAATTCGAAACAAATACAACTAAAGAAGGCGGATTTTGGTATAAAAGCAAGTGCCTCGGAGCCAATAAGCCACGATAACGAAGAAGCCTTATTTTCCGCTGACGAAATGGGTTATCACACCACAACCGCTGTGGAATTTTGCCTGTTTTAATTTGTTAAGAAAATGTTTGGATTTATAGTAAAAGTCATATAGATCATGTAGCTGGGGTCAATCCAACAAAGATCATGCAAGTGACAGTACATATAAATATGACATCTATAGCTGGTAATAAGAATGACAATAAATGTACTTACTTTTCTGCATCTTGAATTTCTTCAAAATGTACCTTCTGATCCACGGCGCGAAATTCCACTGCAAACTAGACTACATTTCCAACAGAAATCACATTCCAAAGGAGAATTTACTGCACTCCAAAACGAAATGAATTTGATATTCCCTAAAAAATATTGAATCCTGCATCTTCTTGAGAATTTCAATTTAAATAATTTCATATTTTGTCCACCTTATGATTCCAAACTATCCATGGCAGAACAGTAAAACATGTGTAGCTTGCTGTTGAGGCCAGTCCCTCTAGCTACATGTACATCGTACGTAATCGACGCAGCTAATAACGCAAGTCCACCACAACTAAAAGAGCAGAATTTAGTTAAATCGACATAAAAACAAAATCCCTCCATTCCAGATCAACTGGGAAAGTTGTTCCAAGGCTCAGTCATTCAAAATATGACTCAAAATTTCAATTTTAAGTAGACCAAAATGAGATTTCTTTTTTAAACAAATGACTGAGCGCGCGGTACTCTACCAAGTTCAAAGGTCACTGGGCGGTGCCATGTGCGCACGAATACTGTTACTGTGTATTTGTTTAACTATGGTTGTGTATTTACTTTGCAATATAGAAGAAATTCAGTTACTTTGTTTCTTTGTGTGTTCTTTTTATTATTCAGCCTTAGGTAGAAAAGCAAAATGAGTATATAATTAAAAGGTTACTACATTTGTATATGAAAATAGGAACTCGTTTTTTCTGAGCTATACTGCACACCTGACGTCGTGCAGTATAGCTAAAATAAAACTCGTTCATATTTTCCCATACAAATGCAGTAACCTATAATGACTATTTCAATGACATGTTGTATTCGAAATTAAGCATTTAGATGTCTTTTCAACACGTAGCCCTATTAATTATGCACATTATTATGTGCATATAACAAACACACATTATAATATTCCTTTAACATATCAAATATGGCAATGTTCTGTTTTCGTTGAGAGATATGAAACTGTTCTATTCGTTCAATGAAATTGTAAGTCTGTGTTTAATATATGAAATTATAATATTCACAAAACTTATTAATACATTATTATGTAAATAAATATACCGTTCATCAGCGGAATTGAAATTTTGACACCATGTATTATATAACGAATTGAAAATTATCACAATACACCGTACAGTAACGGATATTAAATCGCCCTATTTTACTCAAAGGAAAGAATCATCTCATGTATTACATCCCTTACCTGTCTGCCGAGCAATCAGCCGGGAACATTACTTCTGCACAGTCACATGTTGGAGCAGGAATCCTTGACCCTGAGCCACTGACCCGGTTCAATACCAGCTGTTCCAGCAACATTATCGGAATTAGCTACAAGTACAAACAGCTGAAACGTCTGATACATGAACCATAAAGTCTAGCATATTTTAGTACAAACACCATTATACATGTTATGTATGCATACGCAATATGCTTGGTTAAACATTAAAATTGTTCTCCATTAAGAAGGATAATATGGATTTGCACGATAACCAGGCTATACATAAATCTATCTGCAACAAGAAAAATCACACAGTATTATAAAACGCTAAACGCTTTTCATTGTTCTTTATATAAAACATACATAGTTCAACCTAACTTGTCAATTCAGATACAAACATGACTGTAACTTGAAACATACTGCATTCAAACTGATAGCATTGTGTTGTATAAAATTTGTCTAACCTAATTGAAATTGGAATAATTCCGGATATTTAATATAACAAACTATTATACCAAAATCAGATGATAAGTAAAGAAAGAAAAACGTCAACAATTAATACATACCTCTACAGCTGAAAGATCGTTATCGTGACAAAGTCTCTATGCAGTGTACCTATACGGAAAAAAGCACTCTATATAGTTGCACGTCGCGGAAAATCACGGACGGAAAACAACAGGAAAACGAATTCATACTGCCGATTCTTAGCACGTACCGCATCAAGACGTTGCCTTGTTGAGGAAAACTAACCTATGTTGAAATCGATCGACAGAGCTAAGACATATATATCAGTATTACTGTACGCGGCACGGGATTCATACTATATTTACATTAAAATACATGGCAACACACAAAATCTCGTGAAAGTTATACAGACAACAATGCTGATAAGTAGGCGGTGCTGTCTATGCTCAGGCCATCCATCAATTCGTACAATGTTGTCTCCAGTATTGAAAAAGAAAAATATTTACTAACTTAAAATATGAGTTTCGTTCACAATAATTTCTTTCTGAATTATTTAAGATATTGTTAACTTAATTTTAAATGTCCTGCAGCCATTGGGTCTCGTAGTACTGTAATTGCGTTGTGTTATGAAGGGATGTGCCTAAAGGCAGATATATGGAGCATACGAGAATTACAAACGAAGTAATGCTCGCAAACAATCAGTTACCGTTACGTGTAGAATAGTTTGTGGTATTATCAAAGGTTTCGTACATCTTGTTATTCAAACGACATGTGATTCAATTTAATTTATATTGATGCTAATAGGCAACCTTCTGCTTGTCAATGTCTTTTAGTACTGTATATTTCACAATTAAATTTTGCCAAATTGTACTTGTATTTCGTCCGTGCAAATTAATTTTTCGTTGCAAACTGGTAACTCTTTCTTTCTCTAACTTTTGCGAATCAAAGCTTGAATTCAATTCAGTTAGCGAATGATCTCACAACATTCTTAAATTGATTATAAAAACCAACTGGAAACATGTAGATCAAATGAATTGGTATCCAAAGAAAAATAGTATTTACCCATCCCCAAATAAATGGTGACAAAAACGGCGGATATATAACTATAAGCGGTTGGTCCATTTTCTTCAATAATGTTTTAGTAGGGAATGCACACAAAGAATATGTGCACAATTTGGCTTCTCAGTTGTATTAATGAATTTATTTATTATAATTTAAACGTCACATATCGATTTCTCGTTTTTAAGTTTATTTATGTGTTTATTTGTGTACTTATTTATTTGCATTTTTCTTTTAACGTTTGTTCCAGCTTATGAACACATGTATCTAAATGTGAAGCAGTTTATTTTTTATTTTCATGAAGAAATAGCACGGTGAATTTTACTATATTCTTGTTAACATCCTGATATGACACACCATTTGATTATATGTACAAGAGTAGCAAAAATATGATAATGTAGCGCAATTCCAATCATAAACGTAGTAGCGGCAGTATAAAAGGTTGTTGTAGAGAATCGGATAATTATGTTACGTATAGAATGTGTTTATGCCTCAATTTGGCACGCAATTTGACATGGTGAAATGGGTTTAAAAACATCAGCTATTTCAATGGTATCTCATATTTCATCCAACTACTTGTTGTAATATGATTGTTATGTTATAAATGATCCATGGGCACTTGTTTGTTTTTTAACTAAAAAGTATGTGACTTATAAAGTTTTATGGAAGATATAAATTTTCCAAACATCAAAGAAGATATTGCAACAACGTCTTTCATTAAAGCACTCAGTAATGTTTTTCAACGTAAAATATAATGTTTAACACATTTTACTGAAAATGCGAAATTAAGACCAAAACGTCATATTAACATACCGCCAGCAATCAGGTGGGAAGTCACAAAATATTTTCATATTTGCAGGCTCAAACTCAGTATAAACTTCTGACATTGGATTTGGGCATTGCTCGAATATTATGTACTAAGTGAGGGTTGGGGTTTGGGGCTGATATGCTATTTTACAGCACATTATTTTTTTTCTGCATATTTACTTGAAAACATTCTTTTTTCTTTTTCGACGAGAAAAAGAGACGTTTTTATTGAAAGATTATGACTGGAATTGTTTTCAAAGGCAATATTTTCTTTATGCATATCCAAGCATTTGTTTCAAATGGAAAAGTTGTGTCTATCTACTTGGACTCTATATAACACATATTGAACTACATAATCCAATGTGTAAACATTAAAGCTTTGTTTGGGAAAGTCATCTATTTTCCAATAGGATTTTCCTCAGGATGCTTGGTTCACTGTTCACTACTCAGGAAAGGCTAATGATAACACTTGTAGGAACTCCATTTGAAAGTACGCAGCACGGTTACGAATATTTTATAACGAGTAGAAATTCCTATTCCGATGCATCAACGCTTTTGACAACGTGTGCAGCTTAATGAATCGTAACACTAAATGCGAAAATATCCACAAAACTAGGAAAACAATGCAGTTGACAAGACGAAAAAACTAAAAGCAGAGCTTAAATTTAATGCAAATGTACGCAACATATACTGTGGTGCCATTTCTAGAGAAATAGTCTTGTCAGTTATATCTCTCCACACAAAATATATATAAAGGGACATAATTCATTCATAGGTTAATCATATGTAACACAGTTGAAGTCCGTTAGGTCTCAATGTGCAGCTTATTTTGTGAATTGTCATCGAAAGGTGACAGATTGCAGAAAAATGAGAATAATTCTACATTAAAAATACAGAAAGCTAAACAATGATTTTTGTGCAAAGATTCCCTGTAAAATATTGATTAATATATTCATTTTGATTCTTGTACAAATTAACGCCTCTATACTGAACCGTGTCGAACTCCAACCCCTCTTTTATACTGTTTGTTTCCGGCAGTCAATGGCTATTGGGAATATCTTCCTCTCACAAGGCGACTCAAACAAATAAAATGGACCTTATGCATGATTGAAGTTCGCTATTAGTATATCAAATTGGTAGGAGATATACATAAATATCTTAACCAAGTTGAATGTTCATTTGAAGTCCAAGTTACACATTTGACCTCCTGTGCTACTTTAACTGTAAAAGACAGTGACTAAAAAAAACAGTCCATTTTCAAGGTCCACTCAAAGTAAATGTAAACCAAATTACTGATTTAGTATTGGTGCGAACTTTTTAAGCACTAGACTCATTATTCGGTTCAAGTCCCAATCATTAAAATAAAGGAGGGAGGGAGGGGCTGAATTGCATAACCATCTAACGAGACCATAATATTCACTTTCGTGGTTTTAGTACAGTTACACTTAATTACGCGGATAAAAAATTTTGCTCCTCAAGTAGATTTTAATTCATATAAAAAAGAGAGAGCGTTTGTAAATGAGAAATTAGTGAATTTTATTGACCAATATTGTATATCCGAAAAAAACAGAAACATTGTTTCTATTTATATCTCCCCACAACGAAAACATGTAAAGGGACATAACCCATTCCTGCTTCTGGCATATATTACAACGTTGGAGTTCCTTAGGTCTCACTAGACAGTTCTTTTGCTGAATGTTCATCGGATGATGATAGATTGAAGAAGAAGTGAGAATAATTCTACATTAAAGATAAAAATAAAACCTAACTATTGATTGTCGTAAAATTTGATGAAGGTATTAAACTAATTTCTTGTTTGACCTAAAAGCCTTTATACTGAGTCGACACTACCCCCAATCTTTACTTTATAGTGTCCATTTTCTACAGTCGGGACTATTTTACAAATTCTCTCTGACAAGGCGGCTCAAACAAACAAGCTGAACTTTATTCATAGTTAGGTGTCATATTGTTATCACAAATTGGTATACTTCTCATTAACCCATAGCCATCTCGATTTTGAGATATTTACATCTGTAGGCATACATGTAAACCACGTTGAACGTTCATTTGAAAAAAAATGCAAATTTAACTGAAATGCATTCACCAAACAAGCCAATCCATTTTCAAGCCTATATCAAAGCAAATGTAAACTAAATTACAGACGTTATTTCCTTGTAAAGCTATAAACACTGCGCTCATTCTTATTAGGCCCATATTCTGTTCCTGAAAATCGTCAAATGGCGGAGTCAAAACACGAACTTCAAGGTTTAACTTCTTTGTCTGACATACCATAATGTTTTATTTTGCGGGATTAGAATTTAGCTCCTCAAGTAAATATAAATTCATATCGGAAAGAGACATCGTTTGTATCTGACAAATTGCCGAATCTTTCTGATTCATATTGTACATCCAAAAATATAAAAAGTAAGATCAATGTCACTGTGTGCATAGCAGTAGTAGAAGTAGTTGTATCTGTGAATCTGATAAGTATCGTATATAAGCAAACTGTTTATGACTCAATTTGGCATGTAACTCTACACGATAAAAGTGGCATAAAAGATCAACTATTCTATTGGTATTTAAAGTGTGATTCAATTTCTTGTATATCAATATTATATTTATGTTATGAATGATTCATTGGTATATGTGTTTGAACTAGAAATAATCTGATTTATAAACTTGGAAAGTTTTTATGGAACATATGCATTTTTAAATATCAAACAAGATATTGCAACCATATATATCATTAAAGCACTCAGCAATGTTTTTCAATTAAAAATATGTTTGACACATTTTACATTCAATGCTATATGAAGACCTCACCGTTCTATTAATTTACCCTCAACAATCAGCATGGATGTTATAAAATATTGCCATGCTCAAACTCAGTTTCAAGCTCTGACATTGGACTAGGCATTGCTCAAATATTGGGTACCAAGTTTTTAGTCTAGGGGTTGGGGTTGGAGGTTGATCTGGTATTTTTCAGCACATTCTTTTCTGTCTGCATATTTAATAAAAGAATGTGTTATTCGGCTAAATAGAGAGATGTGTCATGTGTCTATTATTCTTAATAACCGGCGACATTTTTATTCATGCGATCAAATAATTTTGTTTTTACAAAATTGGAAAGCTAAATTATTTTTTCAAAACATACATAACATATATGAGAGAGAGAAAGAGAGAGAGAGAGACAGAGACAGAGACAGAGAGAGAGAAATTGGCCCGATCTGAATTCTAATGAATACAAGCCTTCAATATCACATATTAAACTGTATAATCCGATGCATAACACTGAAAGATTTCTATGAGAAATTCATCTATGTTCCAGAAGATTTTTCCTATCTATGATTGGTTGACTGCTCACAGCTCAGCGAAGGCTAATAAAAACACTTGTGGAGACTCCATTTGTACAGTTACGAATATTTTAGAATGAGTTGAAATTCCTATTCTGGTACATTAACGCTTTTCAACTAAATGCGAAAATCTCCAAAAATTTACACATATAATGCAACTGACAAGACAAGCAAAGTTAAATGCGGTGCATATATATAATGCCAATGTACGTAACATATGATGTGATGAAATTTCTAGAGAAACCGTGTTGCTATTTATATCTCTCCACACAAAATACATATAAAGGGACATAACTTGTGCACGTGTATGTCTTATATGACTAACTTAGAGTTGCCTAGGTTTCAGTAAGCAGTTTAGTTTGTGAATTGTCATTAAAAAAATAATACACTGCAGAAAAATGACAGTAATTCTACATTAAAGATGCAAAAATACCCAAACCATTGCTGTTTTTGGAACACATGTCTGAAAAGTATTGATGAAGATATTCGGGTTAATTCTGCCTCAGTCTGATAGCTTTTATACCGAATCAACCCTACCTCCAAACCCTCTTTTTAATAAATTAATTTGCGATAGTCAAGGTCTATTTTACAAATTTTACTCTGTTCAAGCAAACAATCTGAGCTCATTTCTTGTGATACTGAAGAACAGTGAAACAGATTAAAAACTTGAAGTATCACTCTATTCATGGTATAAAAATCTTAGATTTTCCTTACATGTACGGAGCTATGTATGTGATCAAATCCCATTCATACCGTATCCAGTATCAATCCCTTTGTTTACTTTTCATTCATAAAATCATGACGAGCACAATGTCAGCAAGTCGTCTGCTTTACAATTTAAACAATACAAGCAGAATTGGTCACATGACTAAAGTTATTCAATAACAAATTGTTTATCTAACTTGCTGGGGCCCATTAAAGGTGTACTAAATGAACGTCACGCATTATCTTAAGCACCTGATAACCTCAGCACACCTAGTTGTGCTAGAATTGGAACTTTACGTCAGTAAAATTGATAAAACCTGAATGAAAATATATTGAAGACATAGCATATACTACTAATACAGCAATTTCAGGTAAATATTTTATACTATGGTTTGGTTTTGGTTTTGTGGAGTTTAACCCTACTTTTTATCACATTATAGGCTATACATGGCGGTTTTATGCTATGGATATATCTTTTTAATATTGTTCATTTTATTATGCCTGCCATCCCACGTCACCCATATCATCGGTAATTGGGTTTGAAGTAGAAGATTAATTATCCATGATAATACATTTATTTTCATTTTAATTTATCACGATACTTTAATAAGAACTGATTAGGTAGTTACCATTAATTGTCTCAAAATCAATTGTGTTTGAAATGATTTCAAACTCGCAAGTTTTATGTGGAGGAAGATATTTATTGTAGCGATACATACACAGATACATACATACATACATACATACATACATACATACATACATACATACATACATACATACATACATGCGTGCGTGCGTGTGTGCGTGCGTGCGTACGTACGTACGTACGTACATACATACATACATACATACATACATACATGCATGCATGCATACATACATACATACATACATACATACATACATACATACATACATACATACATACATACTGTGAAGTCATACATTGTATAATGGTTTGCTTGGGAAGGTTTTATGACCCGTAAATTTCAACATTTAATTTTTGACTCTTAATTGAAAGATAAGCATCTTCTTTTAACGAACATAAGAAGTTTTAATGTCGGTAATAACTAGTGTCAACTTCGGCTTAAAATTGTGTTTAGTCCAATACAATTTGCATAGGCTTTGTTGCTATGGTTTGCCAAAAGGCATTATGTTCGTGCAGGCTAAGAGATAAATGCTGTAGTGAAACTTTAACGTATCATAACTTTCAAGAAAGGTTTTGTTTTTACAAGGATTATGCCATTAGTTTATTTGCTGAGTCTAGAATTGCTTTACAACAATTATCCTCATATAAGTCGGAGCAAGGGTGAACAAGAAGAGTTTGTTCTTTTATCAGGGTGTACAAAAAAACCAACAAAAAAACAGCATAGTGATGCATATATACAAACATAGTACATACAGTACATATATCGTAAAATGTATTACAATTCATAGGACTCGTCTGGTGTAATTGTCCGCGAAAAGTGTAAAATAATTGTCAAAAGTCCCTTACACCATTCAACTAATTGTTGTTGGACTAAAACAATAACATTACGACAAAGACATTAATCTTTTTATTCATGTCTTTCACGCCGTTATTTTATTTTAATGTAGGTCTGTGGATGATTCACACACACACACACACACACACATTCTTGTATTTGGTGCATATATAGCACTCGGGTTTGGAACTATGTGCAGTGGATTTTTGATCTAGCTATGCTGAAGTGAAAAGAGATACAGTTTATAGCAAAAGGTGACGTATTGAGGAGGTTAGTATAGGATTAATTCTAAAGAATATGAAATTTTGCAATCCAAGCGAGGACGCACACGTTTGCACAAATAGTATGTACTATCAATTCAAACTAAGGACACACATAACTATTGACCCAAACATGGAAACTGTAGACAATGGGACGTCATGAACAATTGGGACTCTCGTTATCTTGCAAAATGATAATTAAGACGAACATTACTAGATCATGCATAAACGGTTAAGACTCTGAGGGTTAGTAACTCAAACGTAATTGTGGTTCTTTTCTTTTTCTTCATCAGAAACAGATTCTTAACCCAGAATCAAAGGACGATCGCATCATGATTATCCTTTCCCTAGGTAATACATCAGCTGTTAATTATTACTTCACAGAGCAAGGAGGTAATTGGTGGTTTCATACAGTTCATAAATGTGTTTAGATATAATAGCACATGACAGATTTCGTAAAAAATTGTACCAAAACATATATTATGCTAGTGTAAGTTTGCGTAAATTGACAATATCAAGAAACGTTTTTACATGACACCAACCTATTCCACAAAATCTAAAACCATATAATTTCTGAAATCTCAAGCTGATCTAATTTTATTTTGCTTTTTTCATTATAATTGAGTTTGTTCTATTTGGATTCTATTATTTGTTTCATTATATTTGTTTACATGTAATGTTGATTTATTAAATTCGACCCAGGTATTTAACGGACGCTTTTACATTGATGATCGGTACTATACTTATAATGAAAGATGCACATATTAATTTCCAAAAACATAGAGACTGTGGACAATGGCCCATCATAGACAACGAGGAAATCGTTACCCAGTTAGAATGAACTATTAATGCAAACTAAGGACGCACGTTGAAAATGGTACATCGTGGACAACGAGGAAATCGTTACCCAGTTAGAATGAACTATTAATGCAAACTAAGGACGCACGTTGAAAATGGTACATCGTGGAGAACGAGGAAATCGTTACCCAGTTAGAATGAACTATTAATGCAAACTAAGGACGCACGTTGAAAATGGTACATCGTGGACAACGAGGACACGTTTACAGATAGAGAGAACTAGCAGTGCAAACTAAGAACGCACACAATTTTGAACAAAATCATGGAGACTGGGGTCATTGGTACATTGTGGGCAATGAGGACATGTTTACACATATAGTCTGAACTATGAATACAAAGTAAGGACACACATAACTATTAAAAAATACCACCAAAAACATAGACACTGTGGACAATGGTATATCATAGACAACTGGGACTCGCATTAACTGTCGCTGGCAAAGATATGAGCATCACATGATTTACAAGCACATTAGCAGCTTGACGGACTTTAAGGCCTAATCTACGTCACCTAAGCGGCTTCCACTATATTGTACAAAATTAAATCATCATAACGTAAACACTTTTCAACCATTTTTCATTACATTTTTAGTAAGTACTACAATATTAGCAATTAATCACACTAGGTAAGTTAGGTAAGTGTCAACATAACATACTTTGAGTTTATATGATGTGCTATGCTCATGAGTAGACGAGCTTAGTACGAACCGTTCTCTTATGCCAGACATCAGAAAGAAAGGCGCAATCGTCAAGTTGAAAAAGCGTGGTGATACCTAGAATTCTTTTACCCAGTGCACAAAACAAGTCATCCAAATCATAGCCCTCAGTGTTGACCAGAAATACATCCACGTCTTTTGTGCCGCGGGCCCACTGCCTGTCGTATGCATTTTTAGGCGTATAGTAGGGCAAATAATGAAGAAAAAAATCAAAGTGGTACTTAATTGGTGTTCGAGCAGTTCGCAGGCAAACACACTCTTGTCAAAGTTGTGGCGGCCGACGATCATGGCGCAGTGTGACTGTATGTTGTCCTGTGCGTCCACGAACACATATCGGTGCACGTTCAGCATACCTGCTGTCTCGACCGTTTTTTTTTTTTTTTTTTTTGGGGGGGGGGGGGGTATTTTTTCTCGATCTGCCACGTTACACCTTCGCTTGCGTTTTCTCTATACATCTTTCCGACCCTTGGAACGTGTAGTTATTTATAGTAAGCAATATAAAAGCATTTGTGGAAAGCTATGATATTTTGACATTGTAAACAATATGCAAGAGTAAGGATGAGACGATTGGTCACCTGATCGGTGAGTATAGCGAGTAATTCCAGTGTGAATATAAAAATCGACACGATCGAGATTAAAAGACTACTATATCGGCAAAAAGGAATTAATGCTGATTGCATGGAAGTGGTTGATTCCATAGACAGGGAAAATAATTATGAACACAAAGAAGATCTTTGGGGAACTTTTGCATCCAGAACCACCATATGGCAGAACACAGTGACACCAACACGACAGAGTTTAAGAAATATTGCTGTTCTCAACAGTTGCCTAAGTGAGCGGATTTAAAAGAGTATTTTTTATTAAATTCGGGCTTAATCATGTTGTTGAAGTATTTTGACGTGTAGTCGGACATAATGTTTTCTTTTTAGAAAATACAAGTTTTGTCAGTCGTTTACTTGTTTGTTTTGGGGGAATTTTTTTTTTTTTTTTTTTTTTTTTTTCCTTACTGGTCGAATTACTGTATTTTGCATATCATTTTATAAAGTTTGCATAATGTTAATAGACGAATAAATCCAAATGGGACAATCGCATGAAAAATAAATCTTCCGACTGGAACAAGATAGGACCGTTTTAGAAACGGCTGTAAAAGTCAATATTACTCATATTCATTTCTACACGATTCTTCAGCAAGAACTTTTCTGAAAACTATTTCTTATTTTGCGCGATTGCTTAGGCGCTTTATTTTCTAATTTAAATATGATTCGTGTTTCAACCAATCAATGAAACAATTGCAACGCTAATGCAAAACCTATAAAAACTGACGTCGGATGTCCGGGTATTTACAGTCAACAAGGTGAAGTCATTTGAAAAGTTATGACCTTTTATCATTCCGCAAAACTATACTGAAGTAAGGATGCGACTTCGGTCACCTGGTCGGTGACTGCAGAGAGCAAACTTAATGCGAATACAAAAGTCGACACGACGAGCTAGACTTAGAGGTTCAATGGCTACTATCTCGGATGAAACAAAATTATCGACTAATTTAAATATGAATTTTGTTTCAACCGATCGATGCAACAATGCAGCGCATATGAAAATCATGTATGTATTACACTATTATATTAAAAGTGATAAACTAGAGAGGTTCCCACTATAATGTTATACGGTATTGACCGTGTGTGAAAAAAAGCTTTCTATCAGCTTACATTTCAAGAGACAGAATATGTTTTATTATCCAACCTGCGTTAATCCTATCCATACTTGTATTGAACCTCTAAAAATAGCTGGTTTTACTTCACAATATACACCTTACAATGTGCTCAGTGTATATAACGCTAGTTTTGTCTGAAGTTCTATTTACCTTAGTGTGCATATGCAGTTTTTTATTGTATGAATATAGGATGAATAGCAATTGCCACAAGAAATCATTTGAGAAGCAAACAAAAAATGTATAGTCGACTTCTTTTCTTATTCAATATGTCCTTCTCACATCAACGCGCACACGAATTCGATGTTGTGGCATGTATATCTCGCATAAAACCACCATCGTTCATGCCTCAATTAATGTTTTTTTGAAATAGTTGACTGTAAGTTAGAAGTTTAGTGCCAATAACAATATCAGTCTTCTCATATTAGACACTTTTTTTCCCCTTGCACCGATTGTACCCGAAGCGATATTTCATATTTCATGCATAGAAAACGTTACTACACAAGAGGGTGATTCAATACTTAAAACCGTAAAAACATCTGAAAATAACTGTTTTGGATTTAAATTCAGACGAATTTGGATACAAATTAACCAAAGCAGTCCCATTTGGACATGATTCATTTTTATCAATTGTCATTATAAAGTAATATCTTCTATACCAATCATCACACAAATAATGGTTCAATAACTCAGATGAAACCCCATAATGCAATACATCGGTACTCCTGTCTCTTAGAAAAGGCATGTGCAACCTATGGCTTGCGGGTCACATCCAGCCTGCTATCTGGTTTTGTCCGGTTACATCATATGGTTACATTTCAAAATCGCTATCCGGCCCGCTGGAGGAAGTTGCACATGCCTGATTTAAAGTAAATATACAGTTTAATCATGAACTTCACATGTGTACATTTAAGAAAGGTAGACATATGAAATCTGAGAGAGAGAGAGAGTTCAAGCCATTACACCATGTTTTAGTTTTTTGGGGTTTTTTTTACACATTTTTAAACTATATCGACCTAGACGTTTCTGAAGATAACCTTGTCATTAAAATAAATAAAGAAAACTACTCGAGGTCAACAGATGAAATTTGATATGGTTGTTTGCACTGACATGTAGATGACACGATTATACTTTCAAACAATTGCATAACTTTTTCATCTAAGTTACCCTATATATTTTTGAATATTTGGGATGTATACGTTTTGGGATGAAAAACTTGTTAGCACTTAAGGCAGACAAATTAAGTTTGGTATATGTGTATGCATATGTATATGATCTGATTGGTAATTTCCTGCAGCAGTTTTTCAATATTTTTTATATTTTTAAAAAGTTTTTCAATCTTTTCAGACTTAGATATTTTTGTCTCCATTGAGGGCATACGTGTACTAGAAAACAAATCGAGTTTGTTACATTCTTGCCTCTAGGACTGGCATACATTGTGTACGTGTGTTAGCCATAGATTGCACTGACCCAGTCATATACGTTTCTATTTGAGCTAATGTAAACCTAGTTTGATGGGGGTGCTAATATTTATTCAAGTGACGTTTGTCAGTTTTTTTTAATACTCACCGAACAGAAGACCACTTGACCTTGTTGCATGGCTCTTTGTCCATAATCTGTTCATTTGTCAATAATTTTACAGTGTTATGCTAACGCCATGAATATGGCAGGTAAATAAAGCGTTACACTTTTCCTCCCCGAATATACGTCCGGCTGAAATTAATGTCCGTGCATCCCGCATCTTTCCATTGACGTTTTGAAACATTGCAGATAGTATTGATAAAGGATCAACATGTGCATATAATATCCTCTCATAAATACTCTGATGCATGTTTCCAGTGCTATGTCCCCTTTTTTGAGATGGGTAGGGTGGGTAAGTGTTAAATGTGTTTACATGCATATTTCCAGTGCTATGTCCCCTTTTTGAGATGGGTGGGGTGGGTGAGTGTTACATGTGTTTACATGTACTATATATATATAACTAACCCCACAGCTTTTGATGACTTGCCCTGAAACTTGGCAATTATTATCGACATGAGGACATGTCCTTATCGTGCTACCACCTCTCACTGATTCGTTCACCAGAGTTACAAACTATACATAATCGTTCTTTTGTGTGCAACTAATCCACAACATGTTTAATGAATTAACCGATCGCTACATGTCAGACAAAATCAAACATGTATCAAAATCCATCGGCTGCTGACCAAAACTATCGCTAGAAAATATATTAGGCATTACGTTTTCACAAGTTTGGACTTTTGGATGAAATTTGGAAACTAACAAATAGATTATTTGTTCTGGTGGCAGTTGGTTAAATATGTTTGCATATTTATAATTGTAAAAATGAGATCTAAGTGCTACTAACTGTCTGAATCTTTTCTCCCTTTAAAATTCGTCAGAAAACAATGAAATGCCTAGAACGCGCGAACGAATGGACTGGCCAGTTAGTGAACCATTATAAGAATTTAATTGAAGGGTAAGAAACCAATCCCTATCTGCTGTACATGTTGGAAGAATTATATTTCCTATTTACATAGCTACAAGTTTTCTTTGCAATAATTACCAGTTTTGAATGTCAAAACTTGTCAATTATTATTAGTTCCGAACATAAGATATAAGATAATATATGCAATATTGTGAATATGAGTGAGATTGTAATACGCAAAAATATGTGATAATAGACTAAGACAACTCAGAAAAAAGCATTTGTTTTTTAAATGTAGTCTTGAATTCTTTGACGGAATTTAATATTTACACTTAATTACACAAATAAGATATGAAATTTCTTTCCACATTTTAATGAATGAAATATATTGATCACACAGCTGAATTACTTAGTACAATATGATCCAAATCCAATTGCCAAACCGCATGTCCACCAAAAAGACAAAAACACAAGCCTATATATTAACTACTACACCTCACTTACAGTAGACCAGACCCCAGGGTTTTAAGTATCACTCCACGAGACTATAAAAAGAAAGACTTTTAAGATTCTTTTCCTCTTGCCAATCTCCATCTTTCATAAAAATCCATACTTCAGTGCAAAGTCTGTCCAGCAAATAGAAAGGATAAATGAAGTTTGGAAGGTATGAAAGGATTACAATTTCAACATAAATAATCATGTACATATTTACATTACTAGTTACTGATTGCATGAAGTTACATTATACAATTGCAATATACTAAATGAGACACTGTATTGATAAAAAAACAATCTGAGAACACGAGTGAGTGCCTTCTAAGTTAAAATGAAAGCCTCTATCTTTAATGGTCATAACGTACTCTGATAGGCTGATTATTCTTTAGGAATACTCCATAAGTCTGGAGAAACTGAACCTTTTGGTTCAAAATCTGTTGGTCTGGGAATGATAGCAGATACGATTATTTTAGTAGATTATTGAGATCTAATTAGAGCCATCACATTGTTGTATATACTTTAGATCTCTAAAATGGAGAGGCTATTTACATCATTTGTGCCAACATGAATAATAGTATATTTGGAGCTGATACAGGCCTGATATATTTGAATCTTATTATGTAACTGTATTTGTAATTACTTTGAATGCTTGAGCCCCAGTGTACCAAATTCCTGGCACACACTTTCCGATTGAAACATTCAAAACTGTGACGGAAAATGTCTTTGTTTTTGCAATAAATGAAATTCAAATTTGATTCAAAATCAAAGAACTCGTTTTTAGAGAAACTATTGCTTTCTAATCAAAACGGGGGTTTTCTTGTAGGCATCACTAATCCAATCCCCATGTAGTTGAATTAGTTCTGAAGGAACCTGAGCCTTAAAAACCCAATTATTAACCGACTTTAAACCTCTTGGATAAGTAACGGGTTCGAAGTATCCTTTTCTAGAACGAAAACAGAATGCCGGATAACTGAAGGGGAGACTGATAATCTCAATCATTTGTACGTAAGTACCAACAGGACAAAGAGGAGAATCAGAACTTGCCGAACTGATTTTGTTTCGACCACTTAATCTGAACAATTAGCAAAACTTCAGTGCAAATATAATTCTAAAAAAGAGAGCAATACATTGCGGGTTTTAAGTGAACAAATACTGATTTACGCCAACAGAATGAATATTGTTTCATAAATAAAAGTCGACACAGCGGCTATGCATTTGACAATCCTGGCAATCCCCCTGATATATGCGTAACATAATCTTATTGCGCACTCGATAAATATTCTTTACTATAGGTCGACAGGACTGTAATTTTGAAAACATGTTTACTACAGGTAATCGTGGAGAGTGGCCGTGTGTTCTGTATTACAAGGTTATAATTTAAAAGTTATAGCTGAATGAAACATTAATTTGGGTGCTGGGTTTGTTTATCGGCACAAATCGTTTGTCAAACATTTCTAAATTATTCTAACTATAAGTGATTAGTATATTAATGCGAAACATATCTTCAAATAAAACGATTTACCCTGTATGCTCAACTTTTAAACAGGCATTGCGAAATATACTTTCATTTATTGCGCAATTTCAAGCTATACATTCTTTAGGCCGTCCACGGGGCATTACATTTAAGAGATGACAAGAAAATAGGAAATGTGGAAAACATTTTAAAAGCTATTAGTAAATTCAAAATCTCAAATTTACACTGAACGGTGGATATTGACATTCTTGGTAAAGAATTAAGAGGCTTTATATTGTTTTCTCACAGTTGCTTGTGGTTCTGGAGACGAGTCAAACAGAGGCTGCGATAGGTAAGTTTATGCTAAGACAAAACATTATAAACTTTGAGTCGGCTGATTTACGTCGCATTTAGTGTACGCAAAATTATTATACAAAATAGTGAGTATCATACGGCTCATGCTTGAAAAGCGCAACAATTAGCTTTCATCTGTTCATGGCAAGCTTCTTTGTTGCAAACACTGTCTAACATGAAGAAAGGTCGAAGAATATCGATTTTTTGCATGCAAGAATCGACACAAATCACGATGGTGAAATATTTTAAATGTGGATAATATTGAGACTGATGGGATCGCGAAAATTAATGTTCCTCCCCCCATCACTGACATACAAGCTGTAAGCCATTTTCCAACTGCAATAAACCACTTGAAAAGAAACATTAGTCATGGATAGCAGTGTCCATAAATGAAAAGAAACTATTTTTATAATCAGATGTAGTGTATTTACCACACAAAAGTTCTAATTCTTTCAAACAAGCGATTTCAGCCTAAAATGCGCGATGGATTAAATTTTACTAATAATCCATCAAGCCTTGATTTTGATCATACGGGCATTATATCAGAAGAATATGCTTGCCCATCCATTTTTGCTAGGCACCATTTGGTTTTAATTTCCATTCCACCCCACGTTTGTCCATTCTTAGGTAATCGAATACCTTAATGCACCGTAAGTTTTTCTAAAGTTACTTTCTGAGACGAAAAGCTCAGTTAATCGAATGAAGACTCAGAGAAACGCCTCCAAAGCTATTCTTGACATATATACACTCATTCTTTACTATTTGAGTTTCTTTCTTTTTTTCTTCTTTTTTTCGGATCATTTAAAACTCTCTCACAAAGAAGAAGGTAGAGAAGTATCAACATCATCGCATTCGTCGTCATCGTTGTCTTTTTCGCACTCGTCTTCAACTAAAACAATAACAATATCAGCGGCAACAACAGCAAAAACTATAAAAACACAGCAAAGGAAAGAATGATGTCCAACCATATACCTTAAGTACCATGCAGTATGGATTCCTTTGGAAATTTCCTCCAGCAGCCATACGATCTGACTGAGAAATTTTGTTTCTAGGCAAAATAACTTCTAGTTTAGCAATCGAATCATGTATTTTCTGTCAGGTTAAACTTGCCTAAACTTTCATCTAAATTTTGCCAACTCATCGAATCGACATGTCACTAATATACAATGCCCTGACACAGCAGTTTAAGATCGATCAGATGTTGTATTTGAGTTTCACATTGCACTAACTTCGCCTACAGTTCAAAGTTCGTTAGTTTCGTATCATCTAAGGAGAATGTAATTATGTCTGGCCTCGTTCATAAATCACTGCCTCAACATTCAATGTATTCTGGTGTGAAACTTCCAAGCACGCGAGACACTGACTACAATACAAACAGTTTATCGAAGGTGTTGCAGGATGAAACTAACGTTATTTGTATCGTTTGGTAAAGAAGTTAATTATCTTGCAGGACTAAGTCCTCATTTGCATCGACCTATGATCTTTTTAAGCGTATTCTCACATTGGTCATAATATGGCAGTATCTTCAGTAAACAATGGAAAAGAAATTTACCCTGATTGAGAAATGTTGCAACAGTCGGTCAGAAATACAGGATGAACAATTAATTTGAGTAGATATTATGGTTTATTAAAGAACGTATCACTCTAGATTCAACATTTTGAAAGAGGTTTGATAAATATTATTTAAAAGTTAGCATACATTTTTTTTAAACGTAATGTCAGGAGCCTTTATTATCATCAGACGAAAATTAGAATAAAGATTATTCTGACAAGATCCTTTTTGTCTTATATCAATTCAGTTCAGATTGATTTCCTAGTTTCGTCCAGAATTTATATAGCGTATCTCTAAAATAATCACCGATTAAATATTACCACTCGCCCCATAGTGCATGCATTCCGAGTAGAGGACCTCTTCACTACTTACTCATACCTAAAACAACAATGCATCTTGGTCAAAACAAAATATAGATTATATTAAATAGGGCCCACCTTGATACCTTTTTCATAATATGTCGTAAGGAAAAGCAACCAAAAAAAAAATCAACAAAATTCAAACACAATCAATTCCGGTTCTTTTCTTTTTTTCTATTTTACCCAACCTCGCATTTTTAATGGCGTTTGCTGAATACCAAATCATAATATGAGGTACTCCCGGTACGAATTCATTTTTCTATTTTATTTCCTTCAGAAAAAACAATACGTTGAAATTCTCATTATTTTTTTTAATGTCATTACTTTTAAATGCTGTAATGTTGCAACCGCACAACATTAGAAACAAAAGGTTGTATAATGAATTAGATATTTGTTTCTTTAACTTGATATCTCACTTGCAGAATACGGGGTTTAACATTCTTCTTCTCGTGTATCCCAATACGTTCCGAATTTATTATACTAAACTTAAATGTATATTTTCCATCACTCGATTATTTTTACTTTTAATTTTGATGATATCGATTTTTGTGAAGACAATTGTTTAAAATAAAAAAAAATTATTTGGATTGTTGATCTTTTCATTGTTGATATAACAGAGTGGATTGGTTTGTTGAACGTTATAAGATGTGTGTATTTGTATCATTTTTCATGAACTGATGGTGAATGTTGTTTCCACTGATCGCCCATAATAAATCATTAATCAAATAATTCTTCTAGCTTTAAATATTTCTCTTAACGACAGTTTATTAATAGTATGAATGAATTAGACCCTGCTGATACTGCTAATAATAATAATAATAATAATAATAATAATTACAAGATATGGATGAAAGCGATCAATATAATTCCTATCCATGGTGCACCACATCCAAGAGCTCATATACGCAGATGGGAGGAAATTGCCTCAGGGTTAAACACTTTATTGAAGCAGAAAGAAGGGGCTTCTAAAGTATATTGGGGAAAGTTACAATGAATTCTTAGCCATAGTATTGGAAGATGGTTTTCTCAAAGAGAATGAAGTAAACACCGATTGCCAGCAGAGACAAGACTTAGAACAAACAACACAATGGATGGAAAGGCCATGCCTGGCGGTTTGAAAAAGATAGAGTACTATACCCCAGAGAGGACACCTGGAGATAGCTCCAACTGGGAGAGCTAGAGAAGGAAACGGAATGATTGGTAATAGAAACCAGGACCAGACAATCATGGTTAACATTGCGAATGTAAGCATAACAATTTCAAGAGGTCTTACCATTGTGCAGAATGTGCGGGGACAATGATGAGACAGTAGCCACCTGATCATTGAGAGCAGTAACCTAGATTATTGTGAGTACAATATTCGGAACGAGGAATAAGCCCTAGACATACACTGACAGTTGTCTCAGAAATATGGAATTGCGTGCATATACAAGTGTCATGATCACAAGGCAGACAAAGTGGTTGAGAAGTACAAGATGAAAACCCGAGATTGACCACAGGATACAGCATTGAAGGCCATACAGTACCACTAGACATATAGAGGAACCTGACCAATATCAAAGACATAGGAATACCAGGGAGTTCCAACGTCCCACGCAAGGAACGAGAAAACGTAGCAATGTACCGTGATTTGACCAAAGAAGTTAGAAAGCTCTGGAAATCATATACAGAAATCGTACCATCGTTGTTACAGCACGAGAAGTAATATAACACATATTAGGAGACCTGAAGAAGCTAGAAACAAGTTTCCTTTACAAAAGGTAGTCGTACAATTTTAAAAAAAAGGTCTATAATGTATCAAATAATGGGAAATGTATACGGAAAGTAAAATAATTAAAATGAACAATATTTTGAAGCATTTATACCGGACAAAATAGACTCAAATGTAAATTAAGAAAACCTTTTTATATCAAAAGTTATGCATTATATTCTAATTTGTTTGAAATAAAATAATGTATTGATTTATCTTTACACCGGCTAACTTCAGTGCCTAATAGGTTCATCATACTCGAGCGTGAGCTTGTGTCTCGGTTGTCAGAGCGGTCTACTGATATATAGGTATATACTGTGAATTGTGCAAGTTTTTTTTTTTTTTTTTTTGTTTGCTGTGCCGAACATGTCACACTATGTAATACAAACCTTTCTATTTAAATGCCAGTTGGTGTAGCAGTAGGTTGAAGATGCAGGTAGAGTATATTTCTGAACTTTTGGGTTGCTAGTATATGTTTACATTGTTTATGAATGTAATCGGAGTAATTTCCGGTGCAATGAAAGTACTCAAATCCATTCACTACGTAACTACAGTTGTTGAAATACTTTATGTAGGATGGGTGGTAGTTTGCATGATCAAGGTCGGGGAGTGTCGGTTTGGTCAGAGTGATCACCTTTACCAGTTGCAGGTACTCCGATAAAAATAGCAAAGGGATCTAAATGACATACATACGTATGGCTTCATCTTGTAGCTCTCATGCCAAACAGATGCACTGCATCAAACCAAAGTGTACGCCCGAAGAAATAACAATTACATTAAAGCCAGACTACATACGGAAAGGAGCACTTCTCTTTACAGCATGGATATTGTGAAAGGCCCTAGATATCGAACTCCACAGGAAGTGCCTCAATCTGGGATAGCCCAAAGATAATAATATCTAGATGATGTGGATGATACTATTACTACTACTACTATTAATAATAATAATACATTACTGAGTTGGGAAATAAACTCACATATGCAATTATACAACCTCTTACACTCTAGATGGTTAGGTAAAATTAGTATAAACCGGAATCTTTTGGAGTCAAACTGATCCCCATGCGGTCTTTTTCTAAATCTTGTTTGGTTTAGTAGCCTTCATCATCTCTCAATTAAAGTACCACGCCATGCTCTTTTCAAGCAACGAGAATACAAAAAGAAAATAAAGCGACATATATCGATTGATCTTTAAAACTCCCAAAAGAGGCTTTGTAGTTTACTTATTCAAAATTACAATATAATGGAGAGTGGGAGAGATCACATGAGATTACTGTATTGGCAATATATGTTATCAATGTCTCTGTAGTGCATTGTAAGATTTTGTATAGCAATGTAATTACTGATAAGTATAACAGTGATACATTGTGTTTGCACACTGCAAGATTCAGGTCAGCGGACTCCTGAATATCTATTAAACAGCACGTGTTTACATTTGAACATGATGTGGTGATACATTTTATGGATCTCAGGAAAGAGACAATGATTGCAACCGAACGATAGGAGCTGGGGTGTGTATTGGGACCATTATAAAGCTGGGAAAGAAGTAGGCTGCATATACCAATATGTGCATAGTTTATTTGGCGTGGATGTGGCTCTTATATACAAAGACACACAGATGGACAAACAAACGGCGAGCAAAGAGCAAAATATACATGTCCTGAAGATAAAAATAGGGCTGTGGACCAAAAAGAAGGGTGGTAATAAATCCACTGCAACTTTTATAGGAATCAGGTGCACTTGTAGTTTTCTTACGGGTAGCATTTCGTCAAAAGTCCACTGTTTGGATTCTAAAGGATTAAATTAGTTGTTGTACAGAATTAAATATTATATTTACATGCGATGAAACAATTAATTTTTCTAGAATGCAATCAAAATATTGTGTTTATTACGTGAATTATGTAATCTTTGCAACATTTTACATTTAATGAGTTCATTTCAAAACAAATTTAAGTTACATTCCAGATGCATTCAATAGAATGATCACGTTTTGTGCAAATACCTAGGTGCAAAGTATAGGAACTGCTTGGTAGAATCGTCATGATGCCATGGACGTATTAGTTTCATAAAGGGTGATCAATCATTTTCCTCGATATCTCGAAAACTCGGGATCATTGACCAAAGAAACAGAGTGTATTTAAATCTCGATGAATAATCCTCCTAAATTTTGGAAAAAAAATTGCTAATTCCGCAAAGTATACTCAAAAGATTCCTTTTCTAGTGGCGGTCTCATATATACGTTCTTTCAGACAGTATGACGTCATCGTAAAAACTGTGATCACATAAGAAATTGCAAACGTAAAAATTACGTTCTTGCATTATGCATACACTCATTTAGGATACATTGTCTAGTATATTTGTTTTTGGTACTGTTCCTGTTTAACAACAGATTCAATTATCTTTGAATCCTAACTATTCAAAATCATCGCCGTTACATTCCCACTATAGCAAACAAGGCTGATACATATATTTTATCCAATAACAGAAAATGCTAATTTCGATTTACAATTTTGTGGACTGTTTCAGTTCCTCGTAAATCGATAAATATATATATATATATATATATATATATATATATATATATATATATATATATATTACTAGAAATACAAATTGTAAACAGTAAATAACTTAATGAGTTGTATGAGTAAGAAACCTTAAATTATGCAATATATGAATGCCTATGTTCAGATCCTTCCCATTGCAATTGTAAAGTGTATGAATAAGACGCAAGTAATTCATTTCCTAAGTATGGATTGCCCTGGATTAGAAATGAAAATCTATAAGTTTTATGGTCAGGATTATATTTGGCACACCTACTGCTAAATTTAGAAATGACCTCAACACTGTAATACGAAGCCTGAATAGAAAATATGTTGAACATGACCAAGCCATCGATATCATCATGATCCTTTCCAGATAGATGTTGAAGAGAGTGGGTGAGAGAAGGTACCCCTGTCTGACTCCGACTGTGGTTCTGAACCAGTCTCCTATGTTGCCATTGACGAGAACTGTACTAGTCGCCTTGTCATACAGGGTTTCTATAGTGCGGATTAGCTTTGCGTTTATGTTGTATACCCGCATGGTGGCCCACAAGGGTGCATGCCATACCTTGTCGAAAGACTTCTTGAAGTCAATGAAGACATGATAGAGGTTCTGTTGATGCTGGATATATTTTTCACAGAGGATTCTAAGATTGAAGATCTGTTCTGTAGTGCTACGTCCTGCTCTGAAGCCTGCCTGTTCTTCCGCAATGATGTGCTCTGCTTGGGGTTTCAATCTGTTGAGGATGATCTTAAGCATAACCTTGCTTGGGTGACTGATGAGACTGATTGTTCGGTAGTTCTGGCACAGTTGCAGATTTTTTAGGAAGAGTCGCGATCACAGACTGGGTCCATGGGGTGGGCCATTCTCCTATTTGCCAGATATGGTTGCAGATTGTTGTGAGGAAATCTATCATGGAAGTTCCTCCTGCTTGAACAAGTTCTGCTGGTATGTTATCTGCCCCAGCTGACTTTCCCTTCTTTAGTGCCTTTACTGCAGCCTCTACTTCGTCCCTGAGGATCGGGTGGTCAAACTCTGTTGTGGTCAGTGGTACGTTTAGAACAGCTTGGTCTCCAGAAGTCTCCTGGTTGTAAAGCTTCGAACAGTATTCCGGCCATCTGTTAAGAATGTCTTGGCTTTATGTCAGGGGCGCCACATCAAGATATTATCTTTGTTTATAATGTTGGACAGTGTTTGTAACGATCTAAGCGATATTTTTGTACGAATGTATGTGATGTAGATGGATTCCGTGCTCGAATAAGTCAGCTATTTTGACAGCATAATTTTAAATTATCTTAAACACGTTTAGAGTACTCACAGAAAATCATAGCATTAACTATTGCCGTTTTGTGGAAAGTAGCATATTCCAACTGGGAATATATATTACTAAGTATCTGAACCTAGTAGCAGTTAAGATGATAAGAAAACAAAACTTGGATACAATTCAAAATAAACAAGATTTATAAATTTTTGTAACGATCTAAGCAATATTTTTGTACGAATGTATCTGATGTAGATGGATTCCGTGCTCGAATAAGTCAGCTATTTTGACAGCATAATTTTAAATTATCTTAAACACGTTTAGAGTACTCACAAAAAATCATAGCATTAACTATTGCCGTTTTGTGGAAAGTAGCATATTCCAACTGGGAATATATATTACTAAGTATCTGAACCTACCAGCAGTTAAGATGATAAGAAAACAAAACTTGCATACAATTCGAAATGAACAAGATTTATTAATTTTATCGGCTTTCACTTTAACCTATCATCGTTCCTAATCGCATTGAAGGACGTTCAACAACCTTTGAAACTAGGATTCCATCTGATTATATGCAATGAACTGGAGAACAAAAGATGACACTGCACAATGAAGTCATTAACAGAGGATGGAATCTTGCTTACTCCAAACTCTGCTGTCAGTAAACATGTTGGTGATCATTATTGGGTTTACTGAGTTTGATAAATCAGACAAATTTCAAAAAGTTGTATATTTTATCTCTTTTGGATGATTTTAGTTTACATCCAATCTGGGATTTTCAATTCCTGGCACTTTCTGTGCATTCTGTGAAGCTTGTGAAGGCTTCGTAAATTCCTACATTTCAAAGTACCTTTTTCAGAGCTATATATGAAAGTGCACATCACTGTTGATATCCAAAAAAAGTTCATACGTCATTTGTTTAATCAATTTGTGAAAAATAGCCATGACGTCTTGCTCTTCGTTGTTTACAACTCAAGTAAAGTCCGCTTTGGCAGTTTATATTTGGAGAAGTAACCTCCAAAGAACAAATCACACGTTTATTATTCAGCATTTCTCAGACAATTGCACAGTTATTCTTTCTGAAGGGTGATTGGATACTGGACATGCACAGTTATGTTCAACATTCACATTGGAATCTTTAGCAACAGAAACAACGTTAACAAGTGCGGCCATATTTGGACTTGTCTACTAGCATGGGATGTTCCTGTTGTTAACATCGTATGATATGACGTATGATTTCCTTGCCACATGTGTTCTCACTATGATATGTGCTCTGTATATTGAATATGTTCATGCGCAACGACGCAAAATCTGACAACAATCCAGTGGCGCAATTGCCAATAACTGACCGACAGGTTTTGGGCCTATATATTTTGTTTTGTTTCGTTTATGTTTGGAGTAATTCGTTCAAGGTTTCAAAAGTTTTATGACCAAACGGTTTTTAAACGTTAGCGACAGCAATCTATACACCAAAAGCAAATGTTCTAGCTGCTCTACTAATTTTGTCTCATAGGTAATGTTTTTGTTTTTTTTTTTTAAATAAAAAAAATAAAGAAAAGATAGTAACAGATTGGTCAATACTATAACCTGCAGCATTGACGCTGTCACATATTAAAATGCTTGAAGAATCTTCACCTAGGTTTTTTTCTATCAGGAGTAGAAATCGTACTATAGGAAGATGTATTTATTTGTTCGACTTTGCGTCATTATTCGTAATCAGATAGTTTCACTCTTTTATTAATATGTTTGAAGTCTGTAAATAATTTCACAAACTTCAACGAAAACAAAGCAACTTAGATGCACAGGTTTTGATAGTGTGGACATGTTTACAGGCATTGAACGTGAATTGTGTACATGTCTTTCCAGCGAGATTTTTGGCAAAATTGTTAAGTTTTCTTTGTTGAGACCTTGAACGGAAGCGCTCGAACCGCCTATGGATAAAATAAACATATCGTTGTTAGAGAGAGGAGAGATCAATTGCTTCCGTGATATTACTGTTCGAACGGAAAAGTGATCGATGAATTTTTATAAATATTTTTGCGATTCTTGAATGGTTCGAGAATGTTTTAAGGTGTATTCTTAGCCCTACATTGATAATGGTTGGTGCAACAAAACTCGGATTGAGAATTTTAAATTACGATTACGTCATAAACAAATTTCAGTGTATTCAGCCAATTGCCTTTAGTTTGGTAGGACAACTTCCTAATTTATCTGGATGGCTTTTAGCAGCTTACTGCACAAAAAAGCCCACGTTTCAAAATGAATAGCCCCGTGGCAGATACACAATTAAATCTGCAAGACAATAGTATTATTTTGTATTCTTTTCTAATGCAATTTAAAAACAGGTGTTACTATACGTAAAACGGACAAATTATTTGATTCAACAAAAAAAATTAAAAAAAATAAAGTTGAGATATTTCATATTTCCAATCATTTACCGATCTGTTCTGTTCCACCATCAAAAAGACCATTGGCCATAGGCAAATACACCGACACTATAGATAAAAATAAAAATAAAATGTGTCATTAACATTATAAACTGCACAGCCATCTCATATGTTATTATGAATATTAATTTAGAATGACATCGCCCATATATGTACCAAATACCTTGAATTTATTGGTAAGATACTGTTCTGCTGTTTAATCATTATAAAATATTTATTTTACCAGAGATGAGTTTGAGCGCAATCACTGTACAATAGATTTGGTTCATTAATACTTTAGCTCTCTGTTATGTAGATATCCATATAAATTTTTGTTTGTGCCCGTTCATGTGGAGTTACGTTTTTGAAGTTGTTGTGGTTGGAATAAGTTTGTATCGCCCATGTCTAATTCTCATTCATGCAACAACATGAAATTGAAATGTTATTTTACTTACTGCTTACTGCAACCTGAGTATAATAAGGCTGTGCCTGTTATCTAGTGTCAACATAATAATATACAGCACAATTTAAATAAACGAGTTAGTCTGTTTTCATGATGGAAATTGAAAGGTTTGTTAGTTGGATTAAATATTTTCTTTTACATGTTTTCCTGCTGAGTTGCATCATGCATTACAAATAAAATCTCGAATGTGTACGAGCCTACTCTAAACACAGCATGTGCATATTATATATTTGTTCATTTATATCATTAATTTATCCTGCTTTATCACGTTTAACTAGCTAACTTTTTCTAATATAAACGAAAATACACACGCACTTAAACATTGTTAAGAAAGAAAACCAAACCGTTTTTAAGTAAGCTTGTGTCGAATTAGTCTTTTGTTTAAAATGTTTTACCAGAGAAATTTTGCTGCGCAGAAGGTTTGTCACCGAACACAAATTTAAGCAAATGAAATAAAATAAAGCACAAAAACTGATAAATTTCAACATATAATGGAGGTTGGCTCTCCCCCAGTGTAACCATTCGCCTGATGACGTCTGGACGCCTGGATATAAAAGCTTATATACCTTTGGTAGAGATGAGTGGCCTTTTATGCCTGCTGTAGCAAGGACGAGTAAGAAGCAGGTCTTTCATGATAGGCAAACTAACGATTCTTTCTAGAGCGGTTCAAACGGTGCCTTATTCAACCATGTTAGAACCTATGATAGATTCCACTTTGGGCACAGAGCGAACGCCTTTGGGCGTGAACAATCAAAATTCGCCAGATGATCAGAGATGCCTTTGTTTCTTTTCCTATATCCTCTCTTCTGTGATGACGCAGCGTATATGAGATAATGGAACGGTAGCCTATTATCATGATTGGGTCTAACTTATTCATTTTGAAGATCCATAGTAGAAAGTTAGCTATTAGGGGTATTGATGATTTGCGCAGAGGAATGTGTAATCGCTCACAGCACTATGATAACATTCTCCACTTCCGTTCATACGCTTTTGGAAGAAAATAGCTGTGATCTCAAGTGGTGAACCTTCTTGCCCGAGCGATTCTCTCCACAATTTGGTTGATAGCGAGTACAGATATAACTGAAACCGAGGGATGAAGCGACCATTCTGTTTTGTATTAGTAGATTCCTTCAGGACAGCGAGTCCCCTAATACATTAAGTCTGCCAGGAATATGATGAACTTGCACGTGGATTTTTCGCTGATGACACCACCTTAGAAAATCCCAAACAAGCATGCAGAGGTCTAGGGATTTGGTTTCTTCTTGCCTTCTGAGATAATTCGCCACAGTGTAGTTGTCGGATAGAATGAGTACGCCCTTTCCATAAAGCTTTGCCTGCCCCATTGCTATAGTCGATCCTGAGTGGGCCACACACCGCTGGTCTTCTGAAAGGATGAAATGAGATGGGTCCCCCAGCCCGCCGTGCTTGCATCTGTACAAATCGTTATCATCCGAGGTTGGTCATCCAAGGATACACCTGCCGTAAACCAAGTGAGGTTCTCCTGCTTGCTGAGATGGGACCTCATAGGACTGTAGACTACTATTGTTTGTTTCAGTGAGCGAAGTTTCGGTCTCTATTGGGGCAATAGTATCATTTGTAATGGTATCGTGAATAGACCACGAAGATGAGGTCTGCTGCCTCATTAAATAAGCCCAAAAGACGAATACATTATCGGGCTGAGATACGGTTCTTTGCCATAATTGAAACACTGTTGAAATTATTTTGTATGCACTTTCCTTGGGGAGACATACTCTGTTCAGATACGTTATGAATTTCATACCCAAGTGGGTGAAATACTGAGTTGGTATGATATAGGAGTTTTCCTTCCTGACAATGAATCCAAGGCCGAAGAGGAGTGTAACAAGGGATTTCATGTCTTGATTTAAAGTACAACTCTCCCGGTGTTTTTGAGGTATGTCGTCTAGGTTCTTGTGAAGACCCAAGGACTGTTGTTGAGGCCAAAGGGGTGCCCTAAACTTGTATAATGTATCAATGAAGGCGACGCGAAGGAAGTTCCTGAAGGATTCGTGAATTTGGACGTGTAGGTAAGCATATTGCAGATCTATACTGATTGTAAAGCCTCTGTCCTGAATTGCATTTAAAACCCACCTTGGTTTTGAATCATGGTGCCCCTATGAAATGTTTGAGAGAGCTGAGATCTATAACTGGTCAAAGAGTGCCGTTGGCTTTAGGCACCAAGAACAGTCTTGAGTAAAAGCCCGGCAATTTTATGTTGTGAACCATCTCTGCCGCTCTTTTCAGGCGAATATGGTTTATTTCTCACTGCCTTTCGTCTGTCTTGAACGGGTCTTTTGGGACGTCTGTAGCTGAAGGGACCATGGATAATGGAGGAGGGGGGTTGGATGCGATACAAAAACCATCTGAAATGACTTGCCAGGTCCATGGATGGTTGTAGCAAATTCTTTACCATTCGAGAGCGAAGAAGTGGTGCCCCCCCCCCCCCCCCCATCGGAATATTTGATAAAGGTGACGTGAGAATGTTGTCATTTCGTTCTGAAAGGAGGTTGTCGTGGATGGAAACTGTGGAAACTGGTGAAAAAATGGTCTCCTTCCATTTGTTGTCGAAAAATGTGGCCTTGCAAATATAAAGGTTCTGTAGGACTGCTTCTCCGTTTGATGTCCCCTGGGAGTGTCCTTTCTGTTTCTTTGATCTCTCTCCTGACAAAAACACCTCGTTATTTGACGCTGTGCCTGAGGTAGATTTGCTTCTTTGGTGGCCTGCTTACGTACTTCCTCAACATGGTCATGAAAGAGGATTTTGGAAGAAAATACCTGTGATCTCAACGTGGCTTTGTGGTGCTCTTTTAAAAAGGTGGAAGTGAAGAGCACTGTACCTCGTCTGAGAGTTGTAAAGTAACCGCTGCTGTCAAGGCATTGGTCAGCGTGTGCTGTGTGCTGTGCTGCTCTTTTCAGTATTCAAGCCATTCGTGAGACAGACTCCCACGTATGTCTGGCAGGTATCACTATGAAGACGATAAGCTATTTTGCGCTTGCTGGAAAATGACCATTGAAACCAAGTCCATCATCGAGCCTATAGCAACGACATTCTGGACAAACTGCTGTGTGTCATTGAAGTACTTCCGGTCCGTCCTTACTGTCGAGGGTTTGACATTTTGCAGGCCTGCAATATCTCTGTCTATCGCCGGGACATCTGTGTGAAACACTGGTGTGTGTGTGTGTCTCCTGTGAAAAGAAACGTTAATTGACACTACGGTCCTCTAATTACCTCTTTAAACAACCCAATAAGTCAGATCACGACCATACTGTGGAAACAGTTTGAACGCCAGTTGATGTTTCTTGATTAAAATATCAACAGATGCTGGAACTTTGAACTAAGCTATTGACGGAGCAGCAGGAGATGGACAAAATTCTGATGGTAACAAGCGAAAGACTTCTCTTGTCATCGTTAGGTCAAGCAAAGACGATGAATCTTGTGAGCGTAATTCGTCGTCTCTAGAAGAATGTGGCGACGCCAAAGCCTCTTGTACGGTCTTGGATGGTGCTGGTAAAGATTGTCGAAAGTGCCGGAAAATCAAACTAGAAGTTCGTCCCACCTAAAATACCGTAACTTCCAGGTGATCCTTAAGCAAGTCGTCTCTTCTCCCTAGCATATCCTATGGCCACATGATGTTGACTTTTAGTGACATAGGCGTTTGATCAAGTTGGTTCCGTATCACGATGGTAATGAGGCACTAAACTGTACCTGAAGTGCACATTGGGCGTTGCGGCACTATAATGGGTAAGCTGATCCATGAGAGTGCATGTGTTCTGATGCCAAAACGGCAACGGTAAAACCGATCTTGGTGCTGACCTTTTGCGATCTGATTCAGACGGCAGAGTCCGATCGTGAGGGAACAGTGCCGTCTTATCCTCCATAACGTTCTCAAGTTCTTTATGCTGGGAACGGTTAGGGGATATGTGATCGACAAAACCGCTTCCTACTTGTATCGTGCGAGACAGTATCTGAGTTGGACTGGTGTGTTCTCAATCTGTCTTGTACCTAGGAGAGACAGAAGACTGGCCGTTGTACGCTGGAGGCATCAGACCTATTGGTACTGCCGAAAAAGGCTGGTCTAGTTAAGGCGGCGAAGCTGGAACTGGGGCTGTAGCTGTAGCCGAAAGAGATTTCCTGACCTGCTTATTGGCTGGTGAGCCCTCTGCTTGGCGATATTCGACCAGAAGGAATGTAATGGCCGAGGTGACGTCAGCATCGAAGGTAATGACGTCGTCGTCTCACAAAATGCATTTCTCTCCTTTCCTTTTTTCTGTTTAGATTTTTTCACCCTGTAATGTAGCCCATTGACTCTTTGTCTATAGAGTGCATATTTTACTACTATTTTGCGAATGGCAACCTACACATGCTAAACATGTATAATGGTAATCGTCCACGCCTTTCAGACGTTTACACTGCTTGCATTTATTCCTGCCCATATTTTAGTCTCTGTAAATAGAAATAGAGCAGACAATAGTATACAGGTGTAGCCAGCCAAGCATCGCTTTATAAGCTCAAGCAGTGGACGTTACTGAGTTACTGTTTTGTTTCGTCCAAAATTATCAGTAAAGCAAGAGCCCAAGAGACAGCCTATACAGATAAAGCGTCGCTTTATAACTGTCGACATGGATTCTGTTGACTATATACCATCTACAAAAAACTTAGATGTATGTATCCGAACGTAAGCGGAGTGTTATACAGAAGACATGCGTGCAACGTCGTTTAAGCTTACCAAGGTGGACACTGCGAAACAATTAAAGTTTTCTATATACCAAAAACTACCTCCGCGACTTAAAAGTCCGTATAATTTATATTGCAGACTACAGAAAATTCAAGAACACGGTAGTGAATGCACGCACTAGCAAATCGTGTAATAACTACAACAGCGCGCAAAACATGCGTTGTAAGTCTACACTTGATAGAAAAACTTCGTCTCGGATAGAAAAGAGCAGGAAAGGTTGGATATATAGATGGAGAATACTTCACTAAGATGAGAAACTCCACAAACTTGCTATATAGTTGAGTACAAGAAACTACTGATGTCGTAGTGCGAGGTCTGTCAAGAGAGCATGCTACCTAGTTGAGGTACGGACGAGATTTGTCGTTAATCCCAATATCAAGAAGAGATCACTCTGTCTGACTGACACCTATGTGGGCAGACAACTGTTAGCTTTCATAGCTAAACATTTTAGCCTGGGAGGGCTGGATTTGCGAGGTAGTGGTCGTACTCCTACGGTATAATGATTGAAGAAGATATTGCTTATATACTGTTTACTGATTGTATTACTGTTGTTTTATGCTCAGCAATTCAACGCTGTACAAACATCCATAATATTTTCAATTACATGAAATAAGCCCAATCGTCTTTATTATCCTAGAAACTGGGTGTCACTTGTACATTTTATTATAGTGTATTAATATTAAAAAACTGGCACATGCGCTGAAAATTGTAATTAACACAACGATCTCTTTTGATTATAACGTTGCGTTTTGAAAAGTCAGCCACTCTCAGTCTGACATTCTGGAAAACAAAGGGAAGATATCGTACTTGAAATGAAATAAAACAAAGATTTGCACATTATTGATTTATTTCAGATTTATCCGTTTATTATCATTCGTCTTAGAATGAGCTAGATATTTTCGTTTTCATCTCATATTTATTGCGGCTAAATTCAAGTTTTATACATTAGCATTGAAGATCCCGTAATCAGCTATATAAAAGTTGTTTCCATGGACAAAGCTCCTACGAGATGTCATATAAGCTAAGAAATATGGCCTGTGTTTATATTGATATCTTGGAAAAATAAAATAACTTTGTACTATTGGCCTTGATTCTTGATCACAAACATTAGGAAAGTTGTATAAATAGCCATGGGTGAAAGGTCCAACGCTTTATTCATTTTCGTATTAAGTCAGTAAAAAGGCAACATGCGAATCCAACAATTCGTTCTGACCTAAAATGCATCTAGGGAATCATGTATTTACCTTGATCGCAAACAACATCTTGACATCTCCCTGTATGCGGTACTTCTTCCCTCAATTTGAGCATAGTTCCTAAATTGAATCCAACCATTTCATTAAACTCCGCGTGATGTGCATCAGTGTGTGATTCTACGCCACCATTCTGAAATATGATATGAACTAAATAATTCATAACTATGAATAAAAACATTATAGCAAGTTGAAATACACATCCTACAAAATGTTTTGTCTGTAATCCATTATTCGAATTTTTGGCATACATTTGGCAATATTCCAAGGTGTGTTGCAATACAGGATATCGTTATTTATTGTCGTGAATATCCGTGTCTTCGCTCCTTGTCATTAGCGATTGCATTTTTGTCTTTTTAATCGTGAAAAAGGTGCAAAACATTTTGGGTAATAGTTGTCATAGTATGTGGCCAAATATTTTAATAACATTCATGAGATCATTTTGAAAACATTGCAGAACCATATGTAAGCACAGATAGAATAATGTAAAAAATAGACTTGATGAATTCATTATGGAAATAAGGTCACTATGTGCGTTCAGGTGAATAGCAATCGCCTTTCAAATCACACATGCGTCCCAAAAACAATACATGGTCCCTGAACTGAGGCTAGTGATGTGGTCTGTTTACAATAATATTTAATAAGATCATGCAAGTATACTTGTTGAAGTATAATACTTTTGAGAAAAGGGTTGGACTGAAACCAAACAACATCAGTCATAGTGTCATTGATGGTATCAGGTCCTCTTAAGCACCCTTGTTCTGTGTTTTGCATTCAGTATATATACATACATATATATATATATATATATATATATATATATATATATATATATATATATATATATATATATATATATATATAATGTATTTCTATACTATCTGATTTTTGCACTATTAGTAAGAAAATGTAATTTTTTTAAATACGCCATAACACATGCTGGCTGAGGAAACTAATATTCTAATCATTGGAAGCATCATATGTGTAATTTTGGTACCGATTTTTTCGGGGTGCAGGTCAATGAAATTCCATTCATAGTAGCTGTCAAACAAATTCATTCTTCTTGGTATAAACGACGTCCACTCGGTACAATGCATACAGATGAGTTACGGTCAGCTTTCTACAAGATAAAAAAATACATTGTCTTTTTGTTTAACAATATAAGCAATTAGCATGTGTATGTGATATGTTGAGGTGTTTACATCTATATTTAGAATCTGCTCCAGTTTGTTTGGCTAAAGATTATTTACTACGAAGCTGGCACAGTTATACCTGTAAAACGATCTTTCTGAATATTATAAATATTATCTTTTTTTAAATTGGAGCAGAAGCAGCATAGAACACAAATCACAACTGTGTATATCATTACGACGGACTTGCAAATAATGAACAGCAACCGGTAAATAGAGGAGCATGAGAAAAATCTATTTTTGTATTAATTACGTAGCCTTATATTTAGAACTTCTGCAAAACAACTCACCATAACTGGATGTAGGTATAATGGATCCTTGCTGTATTGCCTTACAACTCAAATTATAATTGGTAAACAATTTTTTCGAAGTTTTCTGCTTCAGAGATAAAATGTGCTATTTATTAGGGATTTTGATGTGCAGAATTCAAATATGACAATTAAAACAACTGATTGGCTACTGTTTCCAAGATATTTAAGTTTTTACATTTTACGTCTATGTATAGTGTGTATATAGTAGACTTTTAATCATAAATTATAAACCTAGGTCTTTTCATGTGTTTATGGTTGCTTTACATGATAATATTTCACCTGTCATGTCTATGTAACACTTTAAAAAACAGCAAAATGGTTATATAAATTAAACAATATATTGAAACGAAAGTAAAAAAAACTATTATGTATATATAAGTACATAGTTTAGTCCTTATTCAGTGTCTACTCGGCGTTTCTTAGTTTGTCTCTTGTATTCATTAAATCGAGCATCTTTTGTCGCTGTCCAGCAATAGTCTGCAAACATTGATAGGCTCCATTTCCTCTGATAGCTTTTCTCCATTGTTGCAATGTCCTGGTGAAATCGCTCGCCGTGTTCGTCGCTCACTGCTCCGCAGTTTGATGGAACAAAATCTAGATGAGAGTGCAAAAAATGTATCTATAGTGACATGTTGCAACCAAGGCTTTTGTATGCCTTGAGGTTTTCCACCAACTCCCTGTAGTTGTCTGCCTTGTTGTTTCCGAGAAAATTTGTTGCCACTAACTGGAAGGCTTTCCATGCCGTCTTTTTCTTACCACGCAGTGCACGGTGAAATGCATCATCTCGAAGAAGTTCAAGAATCTGAGGACCAACAAAGACACCTTCCTTTATCTTAGCTTAACTTGACCTTGGAAATATTCCATGGAGGTACTTGAAAGCTGCTTGTGTTTTGTCCATGACCTTGACAAAGTCCTTCATCAGACCCAGCTTGATGTGCAAGGGTGGTAACAAAATCTTCCTTGATTCAACAAGTGGTGTATGCTGAACACTTTTCATCCCAGGCTCCAATTACTGTCGGAGTGGCCAATCTCTCTTGATGTAGTGGGAATCTCTCGCACAACTATCCCATTCGCAGAGAAAACAGCAGTACTTTGTGTATCCAGTCTTCAGACCAAGCAAGAGAGCAAGAACCTTAAAATCTCCACAAAGCTGCCACTGATGTTGGTCATGGTTTATGCACCTCAAAAGTTGTTTCATGTTTTCATAGGTTTACTTCATATGGACTGCATGACCAACTGGAATTGATGGCAAAACACTGCCATTATGCAGCAAAACAGCTTTAAGACTCGTCTTCGATGAATCAATGAAAAGTATCCACTCGTCTGAATCATGAACGATGTTGAGGGCTGCCATCACACCATCGATGTTGTTGCAGGCTACAAGATCACCTTCCATGAAGAAGAATGGGACAAGATGATTTTGACGGTCCCAGAACATGGAAACCCTAACATCACCTGCCAGGAGATTCCACTGCTGTAGTCTGGAGCCCAACAGCTCTGCCTTACTCTTGGGTAGTTCCAGATCCCTGACAAGGTCATTCAGTTCACCTTGTGTTATGAGGTGTGGTTTAGAGAAGGAGGATGGGAGAAAATATGGGTCATGTGACATTGATAGTTCAGGACTAGAAGTTTCATCCTCTTCCTCTTCCTCGTCTGACTCAAGTGAGAATGATTCTGGTGCATCAGGAACAGGCAGTCCTTCTCCGTGGAGTATTGGGCGTATCGCTGACGGAATGTTTGGATAATGCACAGTCCACTTTTTCTTCTTTGACACACCTTTCCCAACTGGAGGCACCATGCAGAAGTAACTATTGCTGATATGATCTGTTGGCTCTCTCCAAATCATTGGCACTGCAAAATGCATAGATTTCCTTTTCCTGTTCAGCCACTGGCGACGATTTGTTGCACAAGTGTTGCAGCATATGTGTGGGGAACACCTCTTGTCCTGATCTCCAATTTTGCAGCCAAAATAAAGGTGATAGGCTTTCTTAACCATAGTGGTTATACTGCGCTTTTGTGATGCAAAAGTCACTTCACCACAAAAATAGCAGAAGTTATTTCGACTGTTCACACAAGTACGCGGCATTTATGCTCACTTTGGCTAAACAGAAATGTGTCTTTTTGCAAAATCAAACACTGACAAATAAGAGAGCACGACAGTGTACGATTTGTAGAGCTGATATAGGGCAATTTCTTCAGCAGAGTGATGTAAGCTTAGTTATGATTGCATCATCCATGACTTCTAGGAATAACATGATGCAATTCATATCATGTAGAACGCAATACCAGCTCAGATTGCATCATTCATTGTTTTGCCTAAAAAGCAAGTACTGTCCAAACCCAGTCATAGATGTATTCATAGATCCAGTCAAAGATGTATTTTAGTCATTTCTGGTTTAAACTGAGATCCCTTCTCTTTATAACTCACTTATCGTACGCCATTCCCAAGTCAAGGGTCGTATATACTGACCCAGTATCATATTTTTAAAACTAGAGCCAATCAACAATTTAAAGCCTCATTTTCGTTCTCAGTGACCCAGAATTAGTAAAGTTTGACAACATTTATTGCGGAAGCATTTTGGCTGTAGACCAGTGTAATATAAACTTAAGACTCCTGTCCACTACTTCAACAAGTTATACAGCTGAAATTAGGTTTCATTACAACTTCTATAATGAAATTATGGTATGGAAAACCATCTTGAAATTCAGAACAGCAAATATAATATTTAGCACTTTATTATCACCGGCTCAGCCAAGTCAATGATCCGCAACGAATAGTACAATGCCTCCAAAAAATGTGCCAACAGATTACTTAGGTTTATATATCATCGTCGTCATCAGTAGTATCAGCAGCAGTAGTAGCAGTGGTAGTAGCATACCAATGAGTGATGTGAAATTAAAATACTATCAAGGCTAAAAACCGGCTTTCATTCTAGGTATTCTTAATTTTAGTTTAAATACCGGTAGGCGATAAGGATATATATATATATATATATATATATATATATATATATATATATATATATATATATATATATATATATATGGTTTTTTTATATTTCGATTCATGTTCCTAAAAATGCAGCATTATACATCAGCTTCTTAGTCCTTTATTGACAAATACAGGATGCTAAAATTTTAGATTTTCATGTATAGTTTAAAAGGTCTGTGCTTCGATCCTGAAGTTATAAGAGTCTCCCTTCGTATGTTAAATTACATATATGCAAGTTATGTAATAGTCTGGCGCACCTTCGAGGGCAAAGCTTCGTTTAAATTGGACCACTTAGCTTCGACGATGGTTCATATTCGAGCTGGACGTAGGTTCAGATTTTTAGGTTATTCATTACTAATTTCTTGAGAGAGAGAGAGAGAGAGAGAGAGAGAGAGAGAGAGAGAGAGAGAGAGAGAGAGAGAGAGAGAGAGTTTTCTTTCCCTTTTGGTTCCCCGTATTGTGTTTGAATAAATCAACGCAATAAAATATTAGGTTATACAATTTGCATTTCAAACAATTAATTTGTTTTTTTATAGAATAATGGCAAGAAAGATACGTGAAAGTGTTTTTAGCGGTGATTTTTAATTTAAAGGTATCATGTTTCTATTTACTTATCATAATGTAATTAAATTCATACGTCAAACAGTTGATATAGGCCTATAACAATTATGTTTTACAGGGAGTTTCAAATCAAATAAAACTTTATATATTATATCATGTATAGTTCAAAAACAAAAAAATATAAGCAAATTCAGTAACAATTACCTCGCCATGTATAGGAAATAACAAATGTAACATTGAGCCAAACCAAAAGATAAAAATTATTTTCTAAAGCCAGGTAAAGTAATGAGATATCATTTGTTGTGATTTTATAAGTAATTTGCATTAAGTAACAAGTTAATTAAAATACACAAATCTACATCACTTAAAGTAACAATATATGCTGCACTGAATGAAAATCAAAGCTATACATGTAATATAATTTTAATTATTTTTCCCCTTACTTATTGACTATAAACGAAGTAATCGATGAAAAGATAAATTGTTTATTCATATTTTGAATTCAATGCAAAATCGATGACCTAGTTTACACACAAAGAAAAAAATCAAGGCTCTTTGTCCAGAAGATATCACGACGTTTGCGTTAATGAACTGTAGGTACAATTCAGATAATCTTTACAAATCGACACTTATTCCTGTGTATAGACTGCACTTATCTGCTTCTACAAATGCTACTACTAATGCATGGATTCATATTTTCATATATTCTGTTGAACTGGGCAATTCAGTAAAATTGCTTTTTTGCAGAACAAGTAAACATATGTACCTTAGCATATAAGTTGAGCTGTTTACGAATTCGTCAATAAATGTATGCTGTTCGACCTTTGAAAACTTTGAGAACGCATGGTTTTATAATTTTCTAGTCTACGTCATTTATAGAATGCACCGGTCATAGTATTTATATTTCTCTATTGTAAATAGCATTATATGTATTCATGAACTTGTATCAATCCATGGTATATATAAGAGCATACCTTCATGAGAGTCAGAAGTTGTATTTTGTTTTTCTTTTTTCTTTTTTCAAACTTATTTTATTTTGCGTACAACGTAAATGTTGCATTAACTTATGTCCTTGTGTAGACGATTCACTGAGTAGTAACACTAACAAAAGATATTTTGCTTTGATTTCAGAAACGAAACCACAAGTGGACATGTGAACGAATTTAAAAGAAATATAAAGCGTAATCGTGAGCAGAAAGCAGACGTGTAAAAAGTGCATGTGTGTATTCAATATCAGTAGTATTATAGATCAATATGGATACCAAAAAAATGACATTTATAGCACAAGAAGAATTTAATATTACGGACGCCATGCTGCGCCAATAACATCTTTTTTTTAGCTAAAATGACACTATGACACTATGGGCCCAAGGGAAAGTTAACATTACATTCATAGGTTTAATATTAAAATAACACAATGGTCACGAAGGGAATTTTATATTAGTTGGTTAGCATGATATATTCCCTTAATGCACATACTTTTTAATTTTAGGGAGTTGAGGTGGGGCGTGTGGGTGTGCGGGGAAGGGGGGTGAGTACAAAATGACACTATGGGCACAAAGGGAATTGTAATGTTAGCATTGTCCATTATTGGAACATACACTTTTACTGATCAATACACCTACACCAACGGACCAATACCCTCATCTACTGACCAGCACCCATACATTCTGACCAACATCCACACCTACTGAGCAAAACCCACACCTACACCAACACCTACTAACCAACACGCTGTTTGACTGACAGTACCCAGATTTGCTGACCAACACGCACGCCTAATGACCAAAACACCATCGTACTCACCAGCACGCAGTGCGAAAGGAGATGTAAAACAGACGGACGAGAAGCACCTAGAGTAGACAAAATAACATCTCACAATTACATCTACATACATAGACCCCTAAAAGTGGAGTGACAGGAGAAAAAAGAGTAGGAATATTCACGTCTACACACACAAATACTGATGTACTATCCCAAACAATACAGAAGGTTGGAGATGGGTTTAAGTTTTACTTCAGAAAGACAAAAGACATACAAAGCATTCAAACATGCACACATACAAACACAGTTTTTGACAATGATTGAGTAGTATCTCTGTTTCTTAGACATCTGGGTGGCCCTGATTAGGGTTGTTGTTTGCTATCCTAGATCGTTGCTGCTATTGATATCCAGGACAAATGCACTTCCCGTGCCGGAATCTACAACACGGACACATGTGATCGTAGTTGCTCCATCTGTCGACGGAGAAAATGAGTATACAATTGAGAAAGTCTGCCTTCATCTCCCGATCTTCAGTATACGGGATAAGGTGTTGATCTGGCTGCTGATAATGTTATTGCTGCAGCTCCAGTTCCAGATCCATATTCCAGTCTTCTTGTTGTCCTTCCCTCTGCCTCAGTCGTTGCTGGACTTTCTCCCACCTTTCGCTGAGGCGCTGTTGATCCCTCTCCCGCTTCTCTCGACCCCTTTCCCTCTTCTCATCCGCCCAAGAGCTCTTGACTTTCTCTGTATCCTCATTGATGACTTCTCGTATGAGCTGCTTGAAAAAGGAGATCACTTCCCTCTTATAGTGGGGGTAATATTCTTTGACCCAGTCCAGGAGATGTTCTAGCCTCTTTAACAAACACATTGCTTCGCAGAGATTTCCAGCTTGCAAGACTGGCGAACGCACCGCTTTGTATCCTGTAAGCTTGGATTTGAAAGAAAATATCCCTCAGATTCAGTACGCGGACGTGAAAGAAAACATCTCTTTTTTACAAATTCAAGATCGACAGAGAGAAAATGAAAGAGCTTGCCAAAGAATTTTGTTTAAAAATTACAAACTAACCAACATCATTTTTCAACATCAACATATTTTTATATAAACAACGCAAACTCAATCAATAACCAAGACAAAATGAAGTAAGAAGATTAGGGCCAGTACCTCCCTCTTTACATACAACTGATAATTACGAAAATGTTGAACATGAACCTTGATGACATAAGATTTAGATGAGAAAGTTCATCTTTAACACACACATCTGGACTTCAGGTAGCTGTGTACGAAATGTGGGTCAGGAAGTAATGAAGTTCTCAGGTATTCATTTGCACATTTTTTACTTTTTCTTTAAAGAGGTCTGTCAAGTTATTCGACGAGCGGAAAATCTCTGTTCTGTGCTGCAAGAGAGCTTCGATGCGTCAGTGGAGTCAATGGAGAGATCAGATGGTAACTCAAGTCTTTATACCACTCTTTCAAGATATTTTCTTCTGGAATGAGAGTCCATGCTAATTCGAGATAAATTTCCAACTTTTCTTCATGACTATTCATTAAACATTGGTCGTTTTTTTTTTCTTTTGCTGGGATGATCGATTTGACAACCATAACAATGTTCGTTTCTCAGGAGTGTCATTCTTTCAGCCAAGTGGAGAGCATAACAGGAGACTAAGTGTTGTTCATGTTCTATTCATCATGACATCATTAATGTTTCTTTCGCTTCGTCTCCACTTGAAAGTGGGGTCTGTGACTGCTGTAGGATTTGTTTCGGATGGAAAACATCACCCTTGTCGATGACCATGGCTTCGTGTTAGAATTCTGCATGCAAGATCAGGTTCACCGTGTGCTCGATGGCAAGTGAAAATTGAAGTTGCACGCGCAGTTGGCCTGATTTTATAGGGCATAAATCGCCCTCATCGTTGCCTTTATCTGTAGTGAAATCAAATCCCCTCAAACAATATACTCCTGCATAATAATCGACGTATGCAATGCCGTGGGTACCGTCGGTTCCTAATTGTCATGTGACTTCAAACAGAGTCAAGAAAGATGTCATGTAATTCTTCTGAGCAACATTAGGTTCCAAAGGTCTCTTACACAACGATGGCCGTCTCCGGTGACTTTAGAACTGAAAGAGTTTTGATCAATAGTTCCGTTGAGGGCAGCATTGCTAACGATGCCAATGAACAAATTTTTAGCTGAGCCTGGAAGACACGAGTCCAGAGGCAATGGTAAAGGTTTTGACTTCCACTCGTCGTATGTGATACTTAGTTGTGATTTTGGTTACAGTTTGATTGATGTCTATTGCCATTTTGGGTTAGACTTCTTCACGTCCCACGTAGACTCTGGCTTCTTCGATGTTGGTTTTGTACTCATTAGCATGAACCATCAAATGGAACACGGTACTACTTCAATTCAGTCTCGGACGTACATCCACACAATTCAAAGGACTTGTTTTGCAGCCAGACGTCCAAGTGTAAACGATCCATCATTTCTAAACTACGCTCTTGTTTGATTTTCTTTTGTGGGCCGTTAAATCCTACATTGCCGTTTGCATCATCACGCACAATCAAAGCTGTGTCGTCGAACGTGCTCAACGTGTCAGGTTTTTCACACCACTCAAACATCGAGATGTATGTTCTTGGCTTCTTTTCCGTACTTCAGGAGATTCTCTAGGTAAGCTCGGTAAGGGTAAGTGTCCATGCTGCTGCTGACCAGTTTGTTGTTCAATTACAAATCTACACGCTGACCAAAGAATGCATAACATTGCTAGAGGGAGCCATTCTAACATAGGCGCCTGGATTGGTGTTGTCAATTTTGATGACATTGACTTTCAGATACAAGTAACTTTTAATCAAATCGATGTAATCTTCGGTTTGTCCTTTGAGTTCCAACTCGATTGCAGCTGAAGCGGTCAGAGACGGCGCGGGATGGAATTATACTCGCCGGGATTCTTGTACCGTCTTCATCGTCGGGGCATGACAAACAGATTTAGTTCCGTCTTGGATCATTTTTTAAAATGAAAAACGTCCAACTCTCTGACGGTTGTTCTCTTTTCTGGTTGTGTCTGTAAGATCTCATTGGTTTTTTGACGTCTATTCCTGTCATGTCTTTGCTGTGGCGGGAGGATGAATAAACTGTGTCGACAGGAGAGTGAAGTTTCATTTATAGAGGTGTCTCTTCGACCAATGAGTTCTTTTCCCGTCTGAATCAGCACAGTTTTCTTACCTTCAGCAACTCTTGTTAGGGGCTTTGCTGATCGATCAGTACGTTTTGGAGAAATTATATTCCTAGCGTCAAGGAAGCATCTTTTAAAGCATGCAATCCTCGAGTGACCATAGGTTTCAAGACCGGTGCCATCGTACGAAAGACCGATTTCAACAGATCTTCTGAAACATGTTCTCGTTGTCGAGCTACTCCTCTCTACACAGGATACATCCGTGACTATTCGATCTAGAATCGTGTTCGAAAGTTTTGTTTCAATGTGATTAGTCTTTGGAGAATTTAATATTTTGTTCAAGATCTTCTTTTATACCAATATTCAAGCTATCAGAATACAATCTATTGACAGAGAGATAATTCGGCTGCACACATCTTCCGTGAAAGTGAAACGTGTTTCCTGCTTCATCGTAAGAAGTTATGGCGGAGTCCACTTTAAAAGGAATGACTCTCAGCAACGGAGCGATTGTTTCCCACTACGCTGTACTCGACGACATTGGAGTACACAAACATCAAATTGGGTCCTAAGTTTAAATCGATGAGTTATCGAAACTATTTGAAAAATCGGATGTTGTTGATCTCTTTTGTTAGAGTGAGGGTTGTGTTTCCAAACATAATAGCAAGCACACTTGGAAAAAAGGAAATGGAGAATATATTGCCGTCGGAAAAAAATCCAATTTGAAGGGATGAGAAAGTGGATGGTACTCGATCGGTACACATTTGTTGCTTTCCCAAACTGATCGCTGAAAATGGTTGAAATGGTATCGACGAAAGTTTGAGCATTAAGGTAATATCCTGCAGGAATTCACATGTCATGGATATTCATTCGGGGATTGGTTGGAGCTGGTTTGTTTGTTTGTAAAAGCCACAATCATTTTTGTCCAATTGTTCCTGTACGTGTACGTTGAGTATTTCTACGAAGAATGTGCTTTGATCCGCGGCAATATTGAAAACTTGAGTGGGATGAATGATTTCTACCAAAGCCACTTCCGAATAAGCTTCTTGATCCAATTTTATGGATTGAAGTAATTCGGCCTTGAAACAATATAATGCGTTGTTGGGAAACACAGTCAGGGATCTGTCACTAGGTAATGTAAAATAAAATTGATTATTTATAGTTCGATGGTTCTCATCTCCGAGGAGGCACTCGATGTCGAAAGTTGACTTTCCAAGAGTTTTTCAAAAGGTTGCTGTGCTGGAAAAGTTGTGAGTTGCGTTGGAGTAGCTACCATTGCTGTTAATGTCGGTACGTTTCAGTGAGTGACTGGGAAAAATATAACCAATACAACTGCTGAGTAAAATAGTCCATGGTTGTTTATTCCATTGTTGCAAACCCAAGGTTCTAATCGCTGCTCCAATGACACAATACACCACGAAGATCTAACAGAAAAAGATTTGAATTGCGGAACACGTTATCCACATCACACTGACTGCTTCTGTACTTCTTGTTTTGTAGTTCTTGGAGGGATGAGACCAGAGAAGGGGATGCAGTGTTTAATGTCATGCTCTTAACTTTTACATCTTTTGACAGTCAATGACTTGTGAAGCTGCAATACAAGAATCTAAACTGGGTCGATTTCCTTTACATATGGCTTTGACTGCTTTAATACGACGGTTTCCCACTTTACGTGTTCTTTGATCGTGAATACCTTTGATATTGGACTCGTTGTAACTCGGGCAAGTAAAACATTCCTTTGAAGACTTCTCCGCTCATATCTTCCAATGTATTGACAGTAGGGTCACGTCCATGCACCTGTACTGTGACACGAAGTATTTCTGTCGTCCAACTTCGGTAAATAGACTTTGTCAAAAGTGCGTTAGTCTTTTTCCTGTATTTAACATGTCTTTATTTGTTCTTGTATTCCGCGATCCAAACAAACGATCAAACGCGGCAACTTCCTTTTGAGGTGTCACTTATTCTGGAGCATATACTATACTGGGTTGGTACGATTGCTTGTAAGCTTTTACCAGACGTGGTAACACGTAGATATATTGGAGAGTATGTTGATATGTAAAATATTTCCACACACGTTTCTTCAAGGTTCTTTTGACACTTGTGTTTATTTCACGATTTTCAGCGGTGCAAATATCAATGTGTCGCTTTTGTTCCAATTCTGTTTGAAAGGCCTGGTTAAAACATTCAGTGCATTTGTCCAATTGCCATCGCAGAGGATGTTGACCACTTTGTTCCAAGACGATTTTTAAAGCTCGTGCTAACTCTGAAATTGTTTTGGATGTTAAAGAAATCATCCAATCCGATTTTCAAAGCACGTCAATGACACATAACAAATATTTGTACCTCAACTGTACGAAGGTAAATGAGATACGTTTGCAAAATCGGTTTGCCATTGATGATCGATTCCTGCTACCTTGGTTTGACTTCTTGGAAATTATCATCGTTTGTGTACCGCGTACGTCGATTGTTCTTGCAACCATTGTTTTACATCTAGCGAACGTGGTTTTGGCTGCACGATACAATTTTTCAATCCCTCCATGGCCAGCCACATGGGCAGGTTGTACTAAATGCTGACTAAATGTGTGCCCATGTTGTTACTAATCATTAAATCACCCAGTGTTCGATGCTCTTATGTTCATGTCGTCCTATTAGTTGTTTCTGTGCCACTTGAATCTGTATAAAGTAATGGTAAATGTGCTAACCTAGCTCAGGATATTTGGACTATTTTCCCTTTGTACCTATGGAGTGAACTGGCAGAATCACAATTGGAACGGAAAGTCACAGGAGACGTGTATTCCTCTTTGATTCTTTCTTCTGGCTGAACTTGTGATGTCCAGAGTGGTATGTGAGAGCATGGATTATATCCAAAGATGGAAACAATTGTACTGCATCACTTTTGTAGCTGGGCATAGCATCAATCTGGTCGCAAAAACACAGCATCGCACTCGACCTCATTTAATTTTGAGTAAATGGGTCCATCCCATGGTTTCTTTGTCGGATTAATTTTTCTCGATCAACGTCTCTGCTCACAATGATTTTTTTAAATTTTTTTTTTTTTTTTTTTTGGGGGGGGAGGAAGGGGAGCTTGGGCTTTTATACTGACGAACGATTCCCGTACGGTGCCGTGTTGTGATCGGAAGTCTCACTCGTTTCTGGTATACGATCTAAAGCGCTTTTGCAAGGGACGACTCACGATTTTGATGATCTGGCAAAGGTACAATCTTGTAAGAGCCAACAGATTTGACTAGAAAGATTTGATCTTGACCTGATTTTAAAGCTTCTTTTAACACGTCACAGTTTACCACTTGACTCGAACGATAGTTCGGTGTCAGTCCTTTTACGTTACACTTGGTAGAAAGTTGTCCTTTCTTACCTCGGTACTTGTAGCCGTAATGTTTAGGTTCAGTACCGGCAAATAGTCTCTTCGGTATGTTCGTCAGTCCACACTCCTAATCGATCGTAATCGCTGTCAATGACGATCAATGTAAATGCAACTATCTTTGTCAAAGTAAAGAACGCGGTCACCTAAAGGTTCCAACACGGAATACGATTTTAAACGGGCATTGCGTGTCACGTAACCAGCAATGATGGGCATTGCGAAACTAAGTGGGGTGGAACACACTTAATGACCTCCTCGTATCTGACCAAAATCAAATCTTCACGTACGATTTCCACGTATTTGATGCGTTTTCCTTTATCGTCGATGAGCTAAAAGTATTTGCTTGGATCCACCACATATGCAGTCTTAGGCAACATCGGACGTAGATTCAGTTTTCCCCACAAGCAATCCAACACGACTTTAGCAAACGCTCGTCTTCCTTTGTTCTGTTTCAAGTTGATGCCTTCATGGAATCAGTACCATTGTTTGAATTGATATTTTCTTCTGAAGTGTGACACCAGAAAAGATGTAAGCTGTCTATGTGTTTCAATCACAGAAACTCGTTGACGTAGTCTGAAAACAATCACTGCACTCGATTCGTCGTTCTGTTGGTTTTGTTCTGTGGAAGAATGTGCCAAATTTAGCAAACTTTTAAAAACCGGTTCGTGTGAAGTTAAATGTTATGTATATCAGGAGAAAGGACATAGGGCTACAGAATGTCCACAACGTCAAAGAAAAGGAATCTCTAAGACAGGAGAAAACGGGTCCCTACAGGAAAGTAAAGACACGCGGTATAACTGTCAAGAAAAATGGCATTAGTCTTCAGAGGGTTTCAAGAAAGAGAAAAAGGAGGAGCTTTTGGAAGCAGAAACAGAAGAACCCATTCCAGCAAACAATTTCAAAGCACGACAAGCAGAAGAAATATCAGAATAACCATTCCGGTGAAAAAAGCAAAACAAGACATTCCTTAGAAGTTCCAAAAATAAACTTTAGTGATATGTTTAAAAATTTCATTGTGATTCTTATTCATGAGAAATTATAGTAAACGTAAGTGTATCCCTGTCTTGGCTTTTGGTTTTTTTTTTTTAGTATTCATAAGATATTGACACCGACACCTACACAAACACTTTTCTTTTGTGGTCGGATTTATTTTTTGACTTGGCAATCATCGGACATTATCTCCTTTCTAAGGGAACTGAGTGGCCCTGAAAAGGTCCGTTAAGTTTGACCAAACCAAAAAAAAAATAAATATGGATTTGACAACATCAGCTGCAACTGTCATAGAACTTTTCCACGTCCATGTCCTACAGCTGCTGTGATAGTGATACTTGATGCCGCTGCTGGCGTTTCGGTGGTAGTCGACGTAGTCTGTGAAGGTTTAGAATTCTTGGTTTGTGAAGGTCTCTTCCTCATGGGTTTTGCTAAGTAACTTCATATTTTCCTCCTAGGTGTTTTAGCTCTGCCCAAATGTCATGCAAGAGAGCTGACAGTTCTGTTTTCAATTCCTTCCTTCTGTTTACTGTTCACCGTTTTCGTCTTCTCTTGTTGCTTTCTCTTCTTGTTGCTTTTAAATAAATCTCTGTTCTTCTTCTTTTTGGCGTTGTAGAAAAGTTTCTAACAAAACTAAAAACAAAAAAATCCTCTTCCTTCTGTTTCTCTTTAAAATTATCATATGCTACAGTGATGGCGAAGGAGGAGAAGATAGAGGTGAAATCGGCAATGAATCAATTAAACACTAAGACGTATGTATATGTATATATATATATATATATATATATATATATATATATATATATATATATATATATATATACATCCCGATCTACGCCATAGCCGAATGGATGATCAATGAAAGAACAGAGGCAGCCATGTTTGTCGGAAAAATCAATGTGGCGAGACAGGTTTGTCTCATTAGAATGTTAAAGTACTGACCGATGGTCAGGAGAAGCTTGAGACGAAGAAAAGTGAAGAGGTATAGTCAATGTTAACAATTTATGGTTAACCCCTAACCCCCCCCCACCCCCTTTTAAAGGCTCTTTTTAGGGCCACCCAGATCTCTCAGAAACTGAGACAGTACTAAATCATTGCCAAAATCTATGTTTTTATGTGCGTATGTGTGTATGTTTTGTATGTATTTTGTCTTTCACAAATAAAATTTAAACCCCTCTTCACCCTTCTGTCTTTTATGCAATATTATATAAGTATGTTTGCGTGTAGGCGTGAATATTCCATGTCTTTTCTCTCCTTTCACTCCACCTCAAGGGCTGTATGCATGTAGGTGTAATTGTGTGATTTCATTTTACCTACTCTAGGCGTTACTCTTCCTTCTTCTTTAGATGGTATTTTGGTCAGCGCGTTTGGGTGTTGGTCAGTAGATGTGGGTATTGGTCAGTCAGGCGGCGTGTTGGTTAGTGTAGGTTTTGGTCAGTACGTATGGGTGCTGGTCAGTATGAATGGGCGTTGGTCAGTAGATGTCGGGTGTTGGTCACTAGGTGTAGATGTATTGGTCAGTAATAGTGTATGTTACGCCTATGAACATTTTAAATATTGCCATTCTTCTTGTGCTCAGATTGTCATTTTTGTACCCAAAACAAAATAAATTTATAGGTCCTAAAGGGAAATGTGCCCATGGTGTCATTTTTGTGCTGAGACCGCCCCTCTATATGACTAATATCATTAAAATATAGTATAAAAATCGTCAGTTAGATAAAGGATAGCATAAACATTCCTTAGCAATAACAAATCTAAAAATCAAGTTCTTAGTTTCCGACAAAGGAGCTTGATCAATGTCTACTATATAGATAATGCAAGTATAAGTTCCATATTTGTTTTATATGTATATTCCTAACAAACAGCTATTGTAAAATAATAAATATTTGTTAAGGGTTCAATTTCGTTTTTATATTTTTTTTATTTTTTTTTGGGGGGGGGGGTATTTTTCTGGATGGGTGGTGGAGGGGGGGTGCATATACATGAAATTGCATGCACCATAATAAATAGTACTGTCGAGAAACTTTAAGGTATTTTATTTACCACAAAATTAATCACCTGCTTACTAAAACAACCACGAAATGTTAGCCCAGTGAATATTTCTGACTTTACAGTATATATTCTTAAGATACATGTCTTTAATTTCCAACTAAATATGTCCCTTGAGCAAATTGGATTTGATCACTAAAATTATATATGTTAAATTAATAATAACACATATGTATGGGAAATATTTAATTGCGATCTCAATAGGGTATTGTCCGTTTGATGTCCAGAGATTTGTTTTAGTCTTCCTACATTGAAAGTCTTTTCCTTGCTATAATATAAGGTAGTAATGTAATGCTTATCTGAAAAATATCGGCTGTTCTTATTTTTCAAAATATTAATTTGTACATTACCTCTGCTAATATACATATCAAATTAGAACGTTTCATTCTCTCTAAAGACACAACTAAATTTAACATCACATCAGCTGAATTATTGCAAGCACGTGATCATGAGCCGTTTATTCTCAATCCAATCGGCCATTGATACATAGATAATTATATTATAATACTTGTCGTTTTTCCTATTTTGAACACACACGCACATACAGACACACATACATACGCATGCACACACACACACGTATATATATATATATATGTGTGTGTGTGTGTGTGTGTGTGTGTGTGTGTGTGTGTGTGTGTGTGTGCAAGTGTTTCGATGATTTGTGTCATAAATAAATTGTTACAGGTTTCCGACACGAGTGAATAATACTGCTGGAACGATAATATAGTCCACCAGAAACTTTGGAGAGACCCATGATATCCGGCTTTACCACATGGCGCATGTGTATATTCAGCAAACATCTAATTCGACAGTTATATGCACAAAAAGAAAAATATTCCAACATCGTCATTTGTAAGAAGTAACCCATCGAAAGAAATCGTACCTATGATCGTCGTTAAAAACGGGAAGAGTCAATATTGGATTACGTCACTTGAACACATATAGCTTCTTGAATAGTAAGTGAACTAAACTTCAGCTTCATCTCATGTGCCACATACCACTACCTCCCAACCCTTGCAGTAAAATTGCACAATTAAGTAGACGACATTTTTTGCTGACACAACTCGAATTTGACGAAACACAACTTTCTTACAAAAAAGATAATTCTCCATACTTTAATGTGTTCTTCTTTTACATGGCCGAATATCATAGGGACCAATCCATCGATTAGTGTCCTTAAAAGTCTATGGTATTTGTTTGAAACCCAACAGTTTTTTTCAGATGACTCTTCGAAAAAAATACTACTCCATAATTGCCAAATAAGAAAGAAAAAGAAAAGAATTCCTCCATTATAAAAACGTGGGTGCGGGTGTGGGTGCCAATATCTTATGAATTCTGTTGTTTTGTTTTTGTTTTTTTTTTTTTGTTTTTTAAAAGGACATGCGTACACTTTTGGAATATCCTCATGAATTAGAATCACAATAAAATTTTCAAACGCATCACAAAAGTGCATATATTTTCCTCTTCTTGCCGTCTTGCTTTTTTAAAATTTCTTCCCTGTAATGGTTTCCACTTATGTTTCATCTGCATGTTTTGCTTTGAATTTCTTTGTTGGAATGGGTTCTTCTTCAGCTTCTTCTGCTCTCTTTTTTCACTTTCTTAGGACATTCTGAAAACCAATGTCCTTTTATTGACAATGATAACAGGTGTCTTTACTTTTTTCTAGGGATCAGATTCCTCCTGTCTTAGATGTTCCTTATCTTTGACGTTGTGGACATTCGCTAGCCCAATGCCCTTTTTCCAGACAGATATATCAGGTATTCTCTCATTTATCTCGAGAAGAGTAGTCTGGAGTCTCTCCATAAATGCTGTTGTGTGTGTATTTTACAATCACTCTCTGTAAATCTCTGATTAGAAGTTTGATCTATTGTGGTTCTCCATCTTTAAAACTTCAAATTGAATGAATGTATTCTCTTACGTAGAGGGGGATCTATATATAGGCAGAGAGAGGTAACCTAGTAAAAGGAAACTTAAATCATCTACCGTCATGAAACAATCTCACCTTGCCAAGAGGAAACCAGAAGCCAAGCGACGACGACGATATGAGTCATCTCATACCCTGAGAGATTTTGAAGAGGACATGATTGATCCATATTTAACACTGTCTACCTCCTCTTTCTCTTCAAGACCGAGAAGGTCACGATCGGCCAAGGAAGAAGGTCGGTCGGTAGCCCCAGAAGATTATTTTCAAATTCAACCAACCAACATAGTAACTTCCAGATAATTTAGAACGACTGCTTACGCTTACATGGTCAAATTTAAACAGTTTAAGTTTTATGGTCCTAGCTGAGAAAGCAGGTACATTTATTACCAACTTATTGCAGTCAATGTTAGAGGAGTTGAAACGGCGGTGTCAAGCTAAAGATGAAATCTGCTTCTCTGGAAAGAGATTAGTACACTTGCGGAATTTACCTCTTCCAATATCTTGGACAAAATTCAACACGTCAAAAGCTAAAATGATGGGTTTGACCTGACCGACGGAAAAGCCACCCTTCGGATAACATACGTTTCACCTACTTCGGGCAGCAGAAAACACAAAGTTTTATGGTGGATCACCTTGTCACCACCAAACGAAGTATCGTCCAGATTAACAACGAAACAAGATCAGTGTTTAGTTCGCGCCATTGTGGTGGCTAGTACCTATGCAGAGAAAACCAACACACCGGAATGGAAGCGACTATGGAGGGTTATTAGACATTCTCGCAGAGCCAAACAACGAAGGAAGGCAGACATTATTTTAGAACAAGCTGGAATTTCGAAAGAGACCATGCGTGGAGCTCCTGAAATGCATAAATTTCAAGATGTGTTAGTCCCTCCTTATACATTGAAAGTTTACCCTCAAGTCTTTTGTCAAGATCACCTGTTTCGGGGGCCCCATTTTCCAGACAGAAAATACATTCCCATTTATCATAATCAAAGTCATTTTGATGCTATTGATAGTATCAAAGGATTTCTTGGATATGCACACTATTGTGACAAATGTGACCAAGGATTTAGACATCGGGAGCAACATATTTATTGTGGCGAGAGATGTCACGGCTGTTTAGCATTCAGATCTTGTGTTCCGGAAGGAAAAGAAAAAACATGATTCGATGATCTGTTTGCAGGCGAGACAGGGATTTACATTCCTTACTTTTGTGTGGCTCATCGCGCTTGCCACGATTGTTTTCAGGTTTCATCACTGTAGGTATTGTAGCGTGATTCCAGGGGTACATTAAAATATATTCTGTGGTTCCAATACACTTTCTAACTTCGCTGAGTGGGTTTTAGACCCCATGAACGACACATGGAACGAAAAGGAGGTGTGTCGTTACGGCAGCTGTCATCAATATGCTACAGTCATATCTCACCATTTCTCAGAATACGACGGATAATTTCTATTGAAATATTATTCAGAACAAGGAACCGAACTAGACGAGCGATTGGGAGCGTCGAGCGACGAACATCTCGAAGAGACTATTTGGAGTGTCGCCAGTGGTGGACCAAGAGAAGAAAGGACAACTTCATTCTAAATGAAACGTGAAAGGACGGACACTGAACTATCGTGCGAGTCAAGAAGTCAACTTTGACGCGTTAAAAGAAACCTTAAATCAGGTCAATATCAGGACTTTCGTGTCAAAACGATTGTACGTTTGCCAGATCATCAAATCCTCAGTCGACCCTTGGAAAAAGTGTATCAGATCGTCTACAAGAAACGAGTGCGACTTCCCGATCGCAACACGGTATTGTACGGATACCGCTTATTGGCATTGTCAGCAATGCTGTCCTCAACGCAAATATTGTTCAAAACCATTTCGAGATCCAACACTTCAACGTGTCCAATATAGAAGTCACCCGAGAAGACCTAACATTGAGATTCAGACCTTTTGGAACTAAAGTTGCTCAGAAAAATTGGTAGAGATCTTACTTGACTCTGTTTGAAGCCACAGGACAATTAGGAACCAACAGTTCCCACGGCATTTCGTACTACGAGTATGCAGGATGATATTGTTTGCGGAAATTTGATTTCAAGCGAGACCAAGATAACGACGAAGAACATTTCTACCATATTAAATCAGGCCAACTCCGTGTTGAACTTGTTTTCAGTAGCCCTCGAGCAGAAAGTGAACGTGATCTTATATGAAGCATTTGAATAATACTCTGGAAATCACAAGTCTGAGTGAAAAGATCATAGTCTATTAAAAGAAATCATGGAACACGAACCAATGAATAAAGGCAAAGAGGATGATGTTTCCCAGCCAGAACAGAAACTACAGCAGTCACTGACCCCAATTACAAGTGGACAAGAAGATGAAGTCACAGCAATGATGTCACGATGGCCGGAAGAAGAAGAACGTTACTGTCCTGGTTTGCTCTGCACTTTTCTGAAAGAATCACACTCCCGACCAGAGAACGTTGTTATGGTTGTCAAATTGATCATCCTAGCTAAAAGCGACACTAGAAGGAACGTTTGAAGAGTATCTTGAAGAAGCATGGAAACTCATCCCAGAAGGAAGATTGTTTATTTTAGGTTCGACTGATTCCTCTTGACCTGTATTCTATCCTCTCTGTATACTACATCTAAGGCTGTTTTTCTTCATGTCCGCACTTAAAGTGTACAGAATGGAGCTTTGGCCAGTCTTGCCACTTATCTCCGACTTGTCAAGAAGAAAATGTGTTCCAGCATCAGCGGAGTACTCCTTATACCGGGTAAAACACATCCTGGACCGGGTGCAAGAAATCGAGCTTTTTCCAATAGGAGATTGGTGAAAAGAACTCAGCTTTATTAAAAGATGGCGAAAGAGCTCGTCAAAGTTGCGATGAATGAAGAAAACAAAGAGAAAAAAGAGAGTGAAAAGAAAAGTAAAGGCAGAAGGAACAATATCAACTGTTCCTTTAATGGTAGCAACAACAGCAGCAATCACAGCACGAGCCATAGTCTCTCGTCCCACAAGTGGAGGATTGGCAATGTGACGCTAACCATCCTCCTTTTTCCCTGTCTGTTTCTGTAAATCCTTGGGTGTGGAAACATATGGGAAAAGAGATGTGGTGCCTGTGGAGACCGGCCATGGAGGTCCGGCCATTAAAGGGGATGGGGGCTGAAACAATTAAAAATAAAATAATAATAATTAAAAAAAGTAATAAAAAAAAATAAAAAAAAACAAAGAAAAAACAAACGGCCTTTCTTCAGGGTCATACTGATCTCTCAGAAACAGAGATGCTACTCAAACTATTGCTAATGTTTGTTTTTATATATTTTCATGTCTTTGTCTATGTTTTGTCTTTCACTACTAAAACTTAAACCCTGCAACTGTCTATCTTATGTGTGACAGTATATCATTGTGTTTGTGCGTATGTGTGTGAGCATTCCTATCCTTTTCAGGGGTGATAGAATGTTTGATTATGTCAGAACACTCCTTTTCTCTCCTTTCACTCCATGCATGATTGTATATGTTTGTGCGTGTGTATATATATATATATATATATATATATATATATATATATATATATATATATATATATATATATATATATATTCTTACCCTTTTCTCTCTTTACACTTCACGTCTAGGGTTATAGTGGTTATAGGGGCGGTAGATTTTTTTTATAAAAGTTTGTTTATAAGGGGATCGTAGGGAAGTTATAGGGAGATAGGGGAAGTAGGTGAAATTTTAGTTTTGTTTATAAAGGGTTTCACTTTTATTTCACCCCCTTCTTTTACATCGTACCCTTTGTGTGCATCAGAATGGGTGATGGTCAGTACGTGTTTGTGTTGGTCAGTAACACGATGTATTGATTAGTAAGAGTGGGTACTGGTCAGTATATCTGGGTGTTAGTCACTAGGTACGGGTGTTAGTAAATAGACTGTGTTTGTCAGTACGTGTGGGTAATGGAATGTCCAAGTGTATGTTCAACCTATGAATATTTTTAACATTACATTTCCTTGTCCGTATAATATTTTTCAAATATAGTGGTAAAATTATAAATATTTCATTTGTCCTTGCACCTATACCTATTGACCTTTTTAACATTATATTTCCCCTTTGTGCCCATAGTATTCACAAAGAGGAGACCAGCTGAACGATATTGATCACATTCGTGTGAGGATGATGGTAAATGACACCGTATGATGAAAGCATGTTCAGATTAAAAGATATCTGTTTAGAGACATGACTATGTTCCTTGAGTATTGACAAGAGAAGAACACGATGCACCAGTGAGGGAGTGAACTGGAGTTTCACGCAGTTCAGTATCACTGTGGGCTTATTTGTTCGTTATTACACATATCGACAGTTTGGGAAAGGGGTGGAGAGACTGAAAGTGATTTTATCACGCTTGCGTCACGGAGTCATATATATATATATATATATATATATATATATATATATATATATATATATATATATATATATATATATATATATATATATATATATATATATATATCCTTTGGTATTTTATCGGAGCATATCTGGAAAGTGCTTTTTATGGCGCTGGAATAAGATACTTTGGGCCCCTGCCTGCACTGCTATACGCGCAGATACGAGCTTGTCAGCAGGTCTCCACTGTTCCTCAAATGAGTTCCAGCCGCGACAGGCAAAAGGGCTCTTCGCATCTCCTAACACTAGACGGTGTAAGAATTGAGGCGCATCCTCTTTTTATGTTTTTAAGGGCCTCGTCCTAGGCGCGGTAGTCTTCCTCAACCTCTTCGTAGAAGGCCTCGCATTCTACGGCTACATGCAGCAGTCATACGGCAGCTCTCCGGCGACAGGCGGAGGTTGACCCTGGTTGCCACTATAGACGATCCTGGCTGTACCGGGTCGAAGTCCGTTATTGCCCACTCATCTACGTCCCGGCGTTGTGGGTGAACGTAACACGAATGAAATATTCTTATCCGTGGGAAGGGACGCGATGATGGAGGCCGCGCTCGTGTCGCTCATGTGACTGTCCAGAATCAGACGCCCGCCACGCACCACGTCGCCTTTCGTACGATTAATATCTCCGAGTCCTAGAGGATCGTCATCCTCGACGCGGAACATAACTTTACATACAAGCATTGCCCCGTCGACCTCAGATTCATCTTTAAAATCACGGAAGCTGCGGTACCAACTTCATTTATTATGAAACTAGATTGTACCGCAGTATTAATTTTCTGATAGAGATGATAAAAAAAAATTCCAAAAGTAATTATCAGTTCAAAATAAGTGTGTTGATAAACATGACATGCAATACTTAAGATTTTTTTTTTATTAAGATAAAATGGTCAAAAAGATAAATCTAAATATGATGTTAGATAACCTCAAATGTGCCCTCATGTCATATGTACCTTAGCATATTCTTTTTAATTAGCAAGCCAAATTATGACTTCATTTAAGTATAAATATAGCTGAAATCTTATTGTGGACAGTATTTACGAAACATGCCACACAGTTTACACCTCGCCGGATTCGGGAAAGAAAAATAGGCTGTGGCAGTTTATTCACCTGTACCAGTCACCCCACAACCACCCCGATTAGCCCCCATTTCCGGTTTGTGTTAAACAAAATGTTTGAAGTCCAGACAAATGTTTGTTAAATATTAGTGAATTATTTTAATTTTATTTTTTTACAGCTGTGTTAACTAAAAATTTTGCCGTTGTGCGAGGACTTAATAAAAGGTAACATATGTGACTGACCGACCTTATTGGATGTTGAAGAATTTTCTAGCTCTAAAAATAAGTCGTGGGGATTTTTGTATAGACCAGATGTATATATAAACATTTGTAGATAAATGGAAATCGTTCGTTCAGAGAAGTCCGAGATTCCATGATTGGTAAGAACAAAATTAATTGCATGTAGACTGTAGGAGATTAGCGTTTGTAATGTATTTGTTGAAGACAACCCGCATGGTTTGAAAACATGTGAAAGGAACCACGAACTTCATTAGACCAATAAGTTGTTCTCCACCTTTTTTTTTTTTTTTTAAAAAAAAAATGTGGAGGACAACTTGTTGGTCTAGACCTTCATAAGTTCTTAGCCTAGGTTCTTGCCCAAATTTTCTATTTTCAAGAGTAACGAACTTTTGTTCACTAATATTTTAAGACGTATACTTAAGCATATGAAGCATTTAGTATTTAGAGTTAAGGTTTTCAAAGGATATACTTCTTTGCTGACATTAGCAAATTGGAAAATTTGAAAGAGCAAATGGGAAACCTGTAGGTTTAAGGGAACTTTCAGAATAATCATCACAATGTTTGCCTCTTGTTTTAGCATATAACTTCAGAAGAGACATTGGTATAACTCATTTTACAATGGTGATGGTGGCATTGTGGTTTTCCAGGATGGTCACAAGTTTCAAACCCTGGAAGGGATATCATATTTGTTTTGTAAAATTAAGAAGCACTTTCCTCATATCCATCTGTCTGCATTCTTCCTTGAATCCACAGGCAGTAATAACCTGTGTATTTCAGGCACAAAATTCAAATTTCATGCAAATAAATTGAGTACTGCTGATAAAATCTCTAACAAACAGTCAATGCTAATTATTTGCCAGAATAATGACACAATATACTAATAAAGAAACAAAACTGAAACAGAAATTATCAAAGTAACTGAACAGACTTGAAACATGACTGGATGATCTGGTGTCACATTGATCATACACTGAGATTGCTGCATAAGTAGCTGAGCATTATAGCAAGTTCCGTACTTGCGTTGATAGTTAGTTACTTAGTTTCGATTAAAGACTTGTGCGATTCTGCCATGTACATCTAGTGAATGTGTGCATGACACACTGTTTAATTTCGCATCAAGTGGGTTGCCGGGCTGCAAACCCATCACTGGATGCATAACTGCGTGCACAGCACGCTATTTACACACCACTCCATCGCTGCATGGTTTCCCCACTGTGGGTTCATTGAAGGCACGATATGGGATGGTGTGTATGATTACTTATACTTGTACATAGGAATAAAACCACAATGTTTACAGGATTGCGGGTGTGCGCATGGCGCACTGCATGGACTCGGCAATGGAGGCGTGAAGAGTGATGAAAGTACTGAAACGCCATGAATGTATATGATCAAATTCTGGCCAGTTACCTAAATCGAGCTGTCCCTAATACCAATTGTGTGTTAGCCACATTTTGTAATTAGAGTCAGTTTAGAAGGTTTATTACAATTTTCCTAGTCTCTGCCACTTTTACAATTTAGTGTACATCCAATTTTCCGAAGAAAAAAAATAAAAAACTCAGGGTAATGTAATCCTATTGTTAAAATTTGTTGATCTTAATTTGAAAATAACAAGTGATCTTTTTGTAACGGTGTAGAAATGGATCATATTTGCGTATTAATAAAAGTTATTATTGAAAAGGGTTTTCAAGGTTGAAAAGAAAACCCTTTGGCAATTGAGGCAATTCTATTAGCCCTTAAAAGGGCTGAGGTGTAACCTCTGTTGCTGGAAACAGGTAAGGATTCAGGTATTCGGGTGGCTTAAACTTGTGTCTGATGCGGCCCTTCACGCTGTCTGTGTTGATAGTGTCTGTTACCAGTCTGCTTATAATGGAGCTACATATCGCATGCAGGTTGCTGTTCCAATCCTGACAGACCCTTACATACAAAGATACAGAAATGAATGAATCAATTTATTAGGGGATTATGTATGTTCATATACAAAAACCTGTTTTGTATTGGATGGATGTAAGCACATTAAATAGATCAGTGGAGCTCCACTAGACTGCTTATAGTGGAGTCCACATCACATGCATTTCACGGTTCTGATCCTGACAGACCATATAAAGATACTGAAATGAATGAATCAATTAATTAGTACATTGTGTAAGTTAATATCAAAAAACCATTTTGCATTGAATAGATGTAAGCACACTAAATAGATAAGTTTTCCATCTAGAAAGATCAAGGTATTACACCCCACGACTTGAAAGACAGGCCTGTCTTCCCCATCTGTTCACCCCTCTTCTCCCTTCATTTCACCTCACTGCCTTCTTAAACTGCAAAATTAGTGTCTTTATCAACACTATGTCCTTTTTCACATGCCTTGTTAGTTAAATTGGTTGATTTAAATATTTTTGCTGTTCTGGTCATAGAACAGGGGGGCTTATGGGATGGCCTGTTGTCCGTCCATTAGCAGAAGTTTATTATTGCTGCTCCTCCTAAACTACATGGAGGATTGCCTTGAAATTTGACACACACATTCATCCTATGGTCTAGTTAGTCCTAAATGAAATTGGTGACGCTTGGGCTTAAAATACAGCCACCACAGTGGCCATCTTGAAAATCTTATCTCTACTTTTCCTGAATGGATAGTTGTATTGACATGGGCTTTCACTATATAACTTCTTATGATGTCTAGTTGGTCCTCAATGAAAACAGTGATAATCTGATGTCCTATTATAACCATCATGGCAGCCATCTTGAAAATCTTATCATTACTCCACCTGAACAGAAAGTCATATTGACATCGGGTTTTCACCAGAAGGCTTCCTATGATGTCTAGTTAGTCCCAAATGAAGATGCTGATCTGATGTCCAATATGGCAAGCATCTTGAAAATATTGTTACCGTTAATCCTCCTAAATGGATGGTCATATCAACATGGGGTTTTCACTGAAAGACTTCGTATAATGTCTAATTGGTCTTTAATGAGAATGGTTTTGATCTCACCTACTATATGGCAACAACAGTGGCCATCTTGAAAATCATGTTATTGATACTTATCCTAGATGGCTTGTCATATCAACATTATGCTTTCACCAAAAGTCTTCTTATGTCTGGTTGGTCCTAAACAAAAATGTTGCCGTTCAAATCTCCAATGTGGCCACCATAGCAGCCATTTTCAGAATCTTTTTATCGTTACTCTTCCTAAACAGAAAATCATATCAGCATGGGCTTTTCGGCAGAATTTTTGTGATGTCTGGCTGGTCCTAAATAAAAATGATGCAAATGGCCATCTTGAAAATATTATTATCGCTACTCCCAAATGGATGGCCATATTCACATGGGCTTTTGACCAAAAGAGCTTACGTAATGGCCTGTTGTCTGTTGTCCAATGTCTGTCCATCCATTAGCACTAGTTTGTTGTTGCTACTCTTTTTAAACTCCATGGAGGTTTGTCATGAAACTTTACACACACATTTATTGCAAGGTGTGGCTGGTCCTAAAAGAAATTGGTGCTACTTAGACATCCAACATGGCTGCAACAGCAACCATCTTGAAAATCTTGTTATTGCTACTCCTCCTGAATGGATGGTCATATCAACACGGGGCCTTCACTAAACAGCTTCTAATGATGTCTAGCTGGCCCTAAATGAAAATATGCTGATATGATGTCCAATATGGCTGCCACTGCAACCATCTTGAAAAACTTGTTATTGCTACTCCCGAATGGAAAGTCATATCAGAAAAGGGTTTTCACCAAAACTTTTCTTATGATGTCTGTTTGGTCCTAAATGAAAATGGTGCCACCTGGACATCCAATATGGCTACCACAGCAGCCATCTTGAAAATCTTATCTCTAGTCAGCCAGAATGGATGGTCATAATGACATGAGTAGCCATCTTGAAAATCTTGTTATTGCTATTCCTCCTGAACAGAAAGTCGTATCAGCATGGGGATTTCACTGAAAGACTTCTTAGGTTGTCTAATAGGTCTTCCAAAAAATTGTTGCTAATCTGTTGTCCAATATGGCTGCCACAGTGCAAAGTCATATCAGCATTGGGTTTTACCAGAAGACATCTTGTGTTGTCTAGTTGGTACCAAATAACAATGGTGCTGATGTGACATCCAATATGGCCACCACAGCAGCCATCTTTAAAATCTTGTTGCTATTCATCCTAACTAGAAAGTCATATTGACATAAGGTTTTCACCAGAAGACTAATTATGATAGCTAGTTGATCCTGCATGAAAATGGTGCAGAAAATACCTCAAATATGGCCAGCATGGCAGCCATCTTGAAAATCTTCTTGTGGCTACTAATCCTAAAATGGGGTTTTCAGCAGAAGACTTCTTATCGTGTCTGGTTGGTCCAGAATGAAAAATAAGATGATCTGACATCCAATATAGCCACAGTGGTGGCCATCTTGTAAATCTTGTTATGGCTACTCCTCCAGAATAGATGGTCAAATCAACAGAGGGTTTTCACCAAAAGACTTCCTATGATATATAGTTGGTCCTAAGTGAAAATGGTGCCCCTCATACATGCAACATAACTGCCAAAATGAACATATTGAAAATCTTGTCACTAATTCTTCTGAATGGATTGTTATATTGGTATGGGGTTTTAACAAAAGTCTTCTAAGGGTGTCTAGTTTGCCCTAAATGAAGATGGTGCTTATCTTACAGCCAATATGGCTGCCACAGCGGCTAATTTGAAAATCTTATTGATCAACAATATCTGAGATAGTTTCAACACTCGGCAGTTAAAAAGATGAAATGGTCTTATTTTGAATTCCTGGAAATTGTTTTTGGACAGTAGAGATCAGTCTCTTCGAGGGACTCTGTCTTATTTTCAAGAAATAAATTTCCTACATGTTTTTGGAATGTGAGTATCAGTGAGTCAAAGGCTAAAGTTTGTTGACTGTTAGCTACTCAGGGCTTGACAAATTGTAAGCTGGCTACTTGTCATGCAGGGTTAGTGACTTAGAACTTGTACTTGTCCTGCATCAATTTTATTTGTCCTATACTGTACATAATACTGAATCTGCTTAAAATGACACTTGTCCAATCACTTGAACATGTTGACAAAGTGACTTGCTCTTCTTCAACCACCACTCATAAATATGAGTTGCTGAGTGGAATTTTCAAACCCTGGTACTGACTAAAGTAATTACACAAAGGTCTGATTTAATTCAGTTAAAATTTCAGCTCATCAGCTGTAGGGTCAAGTGAGCTTATGGTATGGTCCTTCATCTACTATGCATCCATGCATCATCTTCACCTTGAAACTGCTCAACAGAATTTAACCAAATTTCACAGCTGGCATCCCTGGTGTCGGTACAAATGATACCAATCCATCATCAAATTTGGCCACCAGTACTAACAATAAAAATAACTTTAAATGACTTGCTCTCAATTTGACCAAATTTGACAGAAAGCATCTTGGTAAGAAGAGCTTTCAAATATGCCTCTGGCTGCCATTACTAAAAGGAGAAACACCTTTAAATGACTTCTAAAACACCATTCAGTAGAATTCAACCAAATTTGACAGAAAGCGTTCTTGCTTGAAGAGCTTTAAAATTTATACAAATTATGTTGATCCGTCATAAAATATGGCAGTTGTTACTAAAAGTAGACAAACATTTAAATGACTTCATCTCAAAAACCACTCAACAAAATTTGAAAGAAGGCATCCTGGCACAAATTGCTTTCAGATTTGTATAAATAATGCTGAAATGCTATCAAATATGGTAACCATTACTAAAAATAGATAAACCTTTTCATAAACTGCTGAACATCATTTTACCAGATGTGACAAAGGATCCTGGCATGGAGGGATTTGTAGGTGATATATATGATGGTGATCTGCTATAATATATGGTCATTAGTACTAAAAATAGAAAAAAGACATTTAAACAACTTCTCAAAACTACTCAGCCGCATTTGACCAAAATTGACAGCATCTTAGCATGATGGTTTCTTTTAAAATGTGTGCAAATGATGCTGTTGTGCCATCAAATGTGGATGCCATTACTAAAAGTATAAAAATTTAAATGATTTCTTCTCAAAGACTGCCAAACTCAGTTTGATCAGATCTGACAGAAAGTATCCTGGCATCAAGTGCACTCAGATTTCTACAAATGATTCTAATTCACCATAAAATAATAAAAATACATAAACGGTACAACAGCTTCTCTCCCCAAAAAGCGCTGAACAGAATTTGACCAAATTTGAGAGAAAGCATGGAGAGCTTTGAAATTTACAGATGATGCCAATCTGCCATCAAATATAGTCGGGTTACCAAACCCAAAAATATTTAAACTGCTTTATGTAAATTTTAAAAAAATGCTTAATAGAGTTTAACAAAATTTGACAGAAAGCATCCTAACACAAAAGCTTTTCAGTATTGGACAAATGATACCAAACAACAGAGAAACCTTGAAGCAACTGTTTTCATAACATACACAATTAACATAATAGAAATGGAAAAAATATCTGCACACCACATCAATCTGAACTTGATTTCTTGGCCAACTGTTCTTGCATTTGCCTCTGAGGTGGATGTCAGCCAGGTGAGCAATTTCAGGTCCACTCGGACCTCTGGTTTAGTCACATTTTGATGCTGTCATTGTTGTTGTAATTTATTGGGTCATTCAATTCTATTGCCTCTCGTGCATTGTGAATTATGATCATAGGACAACTTGGTTGTTTTCTGTTTTTTTCTAAACTGAAAGTTATTCTTTCATATTTTTTCAGATTCTTAAAGTCAGTTTGGACAGAAATCGCTCCATCAAGATGTTTGATATTATGAAGAAACGAAAATCCAAAAGAACTGTCCAGCCAAATTCCATGATGCCGTTTAAGAAGGAAAAGCCAAAATCATCATTATTATCTTGTTTTAGAATGCATAAAAAGAACAAGAAATACATCAACTATGAGATGTCAGATGATAAGTTGAGAAGTAAGACAAATGAAGATTGTGTTAAATTAAATGGGATTGAGCGATCTAATCCTGGTGAGAGATGTAATGTGACTCATGATTTTGATAGTTTGCAGGCTACTCCAAACCCAGGTTCTATGAGAGTCACTGTTGTGTCTTTTAAAAAAAAGCAAAAAGAGAAAAAATCCTTTGCAGATAATGACAGAGTATTGGAACTTGATGACTGTGAGAGGACTACGATGTTTTCAAGCCAAGACAATCTTCAAAAGTGTGTACAGGTTATTATTGATTGTGATGCATGCAAAGTTACTGTATACTCTCATGCCACTAACGGAATAGAAGATGGGGTAAATATTGTGGAGAAAAATAATGAAAAATATGGCACAATGAGACGCTGTAGTAATTTTGAGCCAAAAGCTTGTGAAGTTGAGAAAAAGAGGAAAGATGTACAAAAATCATTTCAATTGAACATTTGTAGACCAGAAACTGGTGAAGATGTGGATGAGATATGTAATCAAAAACAGACTGCTACTATTCTACCAACAAGGCATCAGACCAATACAGTTGCTGTTGTATCACCACTGTTTGTGGAAAGAAATACAGTTCATGTTGAAGAAAGCACTGTGGTTAATACTGATGACAACACTGCAGTTAAAACTGGTGAACACAGTCACTTTTGCACAGCTAATGGTTCATCAAACATGGAACCTGACCCTGAGTCCCAATCTGAAGACACTTTTGTTAAAGATGCGGACTTTTCATCCAGGTCCTATGAAGACAATGACACAAATGTTTCATCTCTACAGGAGAGAGATCATACATCTTCTGAGGAATTAAACTGGAGTTCTTTTGACTCATTTAGCACAGGTGGACAGGAAACAGTGCAAGAGACAGAGGATGTTAGAACCTGCTCCAGAAATGATAATTATTCTGAAGACCAGAAATCAAGAAATGAAAACAAGAAAGAGGCTGTGGCAGGAACATTACAGATGTTTTGTCAAACTGATGCTCAGCATCAGGATATTCAGGATAGTCATCTGGTACACAGCGATAGCATTCAGGAATCTGGTCATTTGCCACATTCCGTGCAAGTTAGTACTCACCAGGAAGGAAAGAATGCTTTATGTCAACGCCAGATGTTCACAAAACTTGACCATGACATGAAGTGTTCCAGTATGTCTGATCTGCCTGACTCATGTATAACAAATATGACTGTATCAAAATTAGTGCAGGAGGTAGATCACCTTAAATCAGTGATTGGTAGACTTTCCAGATTCATTTTTTTTGCAGTAAGGTCTAATTCAAGAATCCCAGGTAGCATGAAGAAACAAGATCTTGTCATTTCAAAGTGTCAAGAAAATTGCAAGGCTTGTTTAAATGATGACGACATAATAAGCCCTATTAAAGGGAACTTGTTTCAGGTAACTTCTCTG